>OZ026612.1:71829232-72219232 GCA_964020975.1 Hermodice carunculata | reverse complement strand
CTGCCATCAGGTTAGTTTGAGCATGACTTGCTAGCCCATACAAAAATTTTGATGAAGACTTTAGCTACAAGTCAGTACAGAAAAAAAATCATGATGAAGACTTTGGCTACAAGTCAGTACAGAAAAAAAATCATGATGAAGACTTTAGCTACAAGTCAGTACAGAAAAAAAATCATTGATCGAGGTCTTTGCCACCAATCAGTATAAAAACTACTGAAGACTTTTGCCACCATGTAATCAATACAAACCATTGATGAAGACCTTTGCCACCATGTAATCAAGACAAAAACCACTGATGAAGACTTTTGCCACCATGCAATCAATACAAATACCACTGATGAAGACTTTTGTCACCATGTAATCAATACAAAAACCACTGATGAAGACTTTTGCCACCATGTAATCAATACAAAAACCACTGATGAAGACTTTTGCCACCATGTAATCAATACAAAAACCACCGATGAAGACTTTTGCCACCATGTAATCAATACAAAAACCACCGATGAAGACTTTTGCCACCATATCATATCAATACAAAAACCGCCGATAAAGACCTTTGCCATCTATCAATACAAAAACCAGTAATGAAGGCCTTTTACACTTAATGATATAGATCCAGTGATGTCCCATCCCTCCCCCCTCCCGCCCCCCCCCCCCCCCCCAAAAAAAGGAAGAAGAAGGAATTTCATTTATCTACCAAAAGTTTGAAAGAAAAAAGATCAAATTTCATTCCAAGGGTGAAAAATGCACAATTCTGCTTCAATGAAAAAAAAGAGGGGAGGAAAATCTTTGGCCCCAATAAAAGACCTTCTCATGACTGAAGTGTATAAGGGGATGCTGATTTTAATGCTGTGTTTTTTATCACTGACAAAAAAAAATTTTCCCAGAAAGCCACAGTATAAACTTGAGGGGATTGCATTGTAATGTGTTTTCAAAGTGTGAAAATTTACAGGCTTTTTATAGAAGGTGCAGGTATCTATCCTGCATTGTATGGGACCTCCTGAACTACCTTACATTGTATGGAACATCATGAGCCATCTACCATTGTATGGAATATCATGAGCCATCTATCATTGTATGGAGCATCATGGGCCATCTACCATTGTATACAACATCATGAGCCATCTACCATTGTGTGGATTACCGTGATCCATCCATTTACCAGTTCACAATTAGAATAGACTTTTTCAAAGTTGGGGGAGGGGGGGGGGAGAGAGAGAGAAAAAACATCCCAGTGCAATGGCATGAAAGATATTGCACCCAGCTGTGAAAATAACTGTACTTTTGTCTTGTTGCATATTTTCAGAGTCCTCAGCACAGCTGAACATGAAAGGTGTGTTTCTGCATGTCCTGGGGGACGCCTTAGGCTCAGTGATTGTCATCATCAGTGCATTAGTCATCAAGTTTGCTAAGGGAGAGTGGAAACACAAAATCGACCCAGCAATGAGGTAAACTCCTCTAAGTATTTTCAGCCATATAATGCAAATGTTGCAGTGTTAAAAAAAAATGAAATTAAAAAAAAGCACATGGGCCTGACTGTCTGCATATTATGTTGCCTGTTAAACAGACCTTAATACCATGTATTCTCTGCAGGTGAAGTAACATGAAAAGGAAATACAGAGAGAAGTCTGCTGAGGAGGCAATACAGCATAAATATTTTTGGGAAAAGGACGGTGCATGTATCTTTGAATATCACTCAAAGCACATCATATGCAAAGTCTGTGAAACTGTGATTTCTTTCTTGTGGGACAAATCAATGAAAGTAAACAAAACAGTAACTTTACTTTTCTTGCATGAACTGCCCTGCAGTGCGTGCAAGTTCACACCACTTTATTATCAGATCCATTGATATCATATTCCTCCTACTGAACGCCCATGCCAAAATTCAAACGTAAATGTCCCACTCCCACCCAGCTGGGATCAGAAAACAGGGAAAAGAAGGCTAAATATGCCAAATTTAAGTTTTTTGGTTTTTTTCATAGTATTGTTTTTAAAATGTAGAAAATATTGGTCCATAATGGAGACTCATTTTACTGTCGTCTGGTAGGCATCCAGGTTGGGCATTGGGGGCTATATGGTATGTATGGAATAACTTTTATGATGTTACTTTGAAAGACTGGTCATTTTTTTTCTGTGTAAGTTTATACTTTGTAAGTGACCTCTTGCCTGACAATTTACAATAAAATATACTTTTTGTTTATATTTACAGCATCGTGATGGTCATCATTATTTGTACAGCAGCAATTCCATTGTGTAAGTTACTCCTTTTTAATTCTAAACTCTTACAAGACTTTTTTTTCCACCTTAGGATCCCATTTGTACAATTTACCCCATAATTTGTCAATGCAGATACACATTTCCTGCCATCCTAATATGATTGCACTTACTGCTGGGACAAGTCAGTGGAAGGCAGTGCCATGTCTATAATGTCACAGGCACAATACACTGGAGTATACAGTATCATCAGGCTGTCCTTCACAGTGTCATAGGATGGGTGGACCAATCTTTAAATCAGAGGGTCCAGCCAGCTGCATATGATGTTGGCCTAACTATGTTGGTGACACTGTATATACATGTAATAGAATTCCCTAATGATCATTAACAGTCCTGACGATTTCCTTAGATCAGCAAAAGTGGTCTGACATTTTCTTTGTTCAAACTCTTGGTGTCAGACCGTTGAAGGCCCTGGTGAAAGGACATAATCTTTCTGTAGCATAAATTCAAAATTATACAGTAATGGACCCAGCGAGAATTGCCCATAGGGCATTTACAGAGGTCATCATGGTCAGTGGGTGTTCTCTTGATAAATGTCCAGTGAGATGGAAATAACAGCTCTAGGGACCTGAGTAATGTGGTCATAAAAGTCAGATGGTCCTTAACTGTTAAAGTGCCGCAGGCCACGATCATGGCTCTCTGGTAAAATGCGGAGGGCCAAGATAGTGGCTTCATGGTAAATATTACAACATAGCTTACTGTTGTCAACAAACAAGTTACTTACAAAAAAAAACAAATGTTGATTATTCATTTTCTTTGTGTACACTCCAAGTTGCGCTTGACAGCTTTACTTCATTTGACTGACTTAGGTCGATAAACTTTACTTCCAGGTTTTAACTTCCGGTCTGTATTTGAAAACAAGCTGTACATGTGTCACTCCATTTCTGCACTCGGTATTACCACTGCCGTCACTCTCACACCCAAAGTGACAGCATGGAAAGTTCAGAGGAAAATGTTTCTGGCATTGACACTGAATTAGAGAGTGATGGCAGCGATAATAGTGATCACAGTTTTGTTTATGACTGGATGAAGAGCGCCAGCTGAGTGATAATGGGAGGGGGGATGATGACGACTCTACAGCAATAATGGGAGGGGGGATGATGACAACCCTACAGCAATAATGGGAGGGGGGATGATGACAACCCTACAGCAAACTGTTTCATATTCAATTAATGCAGGTCCCAGAAACCTGCCAAATGTATGCAAGATGCCACATTCCTTTTTTCAATTTTTTTTTCATGAAGAGTTTGTTACCAGGCTTTGTCAGTTTACAAATGAGTATGCAGATAACTGGATAGCACAGCATCAGGAGTATCTACAGGCAAAGCCATGCAGCCGTGTTCATAAATAGCTAAAGCAGGGGGTTATTATCATAATATAAGATTAACAACACAGGGATTGTTCATTTATATTCAGATTTACTCTCCATATAGCATTTTTTTAGATTTTAATATATCATGAATGCCAGATTTTGACCGAAAATAGTGATTTGTGGCAAGTTTGCACTCGTTGACCCCAATTTGACCTTGAGTATTTGACCTAGTAACAGATATCTAGTTATCACCCCAACACACTTACTATTTAACAATAGGACCTTTGTAGATTACTTATCTAAATTATGGGCAACAGTAGATAAAAGATCTGAGATATGTAAGCCAGGCTTTCTATAGAGACAGAATGGTAATGCAGGGCAAGTATGTGGCCATGATGTTGTTTTCCCGCCTAAAATGTCAGCGTAAATTAGAAATCTGGGGGTATTTGTTATATTATGACATTAGCAACACAGTAATTTGCAGTTGTAGTAAGATTTATGCTGCATATACTATTTCAGGTTGTAGTATATCTTGAATTCCAAATTTTGACCAAAAATAGTGACTTGTGGGAGGTTTGCACTCATTGACTCCAGTTATGACCTTGAGATTACCCACCAACAGATACCTAGTTATCTCTCCAGCACACTTACTATCTAACAGTATCACCTTGTAATTTGGTTATCTGAATTTATGGGCAATTGTACATGAATAATCTGGGATATGTAAGCCAGTTTTTCTATCTAGTCAAAATGGCAATGCAGGGCAAACATGTGCCCACAATATTGATGTTTTCCCGCCCAAAATGTCAGGGTAAATAACAAATCAGGGGGTATTTTTATACATTGACATGAGCAACACACTTTCAATTTTAGTTAAGATTTAGCTTGCATATATTATTATTCCAGGTTGTAATCTACCCTGAATTCCAAATTTTGACCAAAACTAGTGATTTGTGGCAGGTTTGCACTCATTGACCGCAATATGATATTGAGATGACCTTGCAGTAAGTCAATAGTTTTTACTCTCTAGCCCTATTCTATCCAACGGTACCACACATTGGTGCATCTGATGAGTTTCCATTGTGGGGCCAATATACAACATGTGTGATCCACAGTTCTTCACTATTTTGTCCCATCACTGTAGAACACATATTAATTATATATCAGCACTTTAACAGTTAATGGGAGTACTCTTTTAAAGGAGAGACTGCTATACATGTACCTGGCTTGGCATGGGTGACTGGACATCAGCCTTAGTGGGGCTGTTTCCTGAGCCCCTAACATTTTAAGGTTTAGGTTCATACTGTGTCTGAGAACATTTCCATTCAAAGCATAAGAGAAAGGGAATGAATTATGAGTGTACGCTGTAAACAGTCATATAGTTGGTAAGAAAATTAACATGCCTATTTCAGTACACACCACACTGCTGTAAACATTTCATTTGTTTGCAGTTGTACTTCATGGTTGTGCAGTCTCTGGGAGCTTTAATAGCTATAAAAATTGCCAGGAAGGGGAGCAATCAGCAATGGTCTACCCTGCCATACAAACAGATTGTGGAACTTCTGCCTTGCATTTAACTGTTCTTGTCAGATCAGTGAGACTAAAATACCATAGTGAAATTTAATGTAACCCTGTTTTATTGATAAATCTAGTTCAAGGTGTGGTCATATGACTGTCAACTGGATGAGTTGATATTTTTAAGTGGAAGCCCAAATTCTGTGTCACAGAGCCTCCAAGCTAGCCTATGTTAAACTGGGAGATCTCCCTCCTACAGGTACTGAAAAGTGGGAGGGTGAGCACCGAAGGTGCAAAGCATAGCTAGGGGGTCTGCGGGCATGTTCCCCCCAGGACAAATTTGCACCTTCATTTCCTGCATTTTGAACCATTTTAGACATCATCATAGACATATTCTGCACATATATAGTACAACAACACAGCAAAACAGTACAAATTTACAGCCACCGATGGAATGATGCTACTTTTTTTTTTTAATTTTACAAAAAGCGGGAGACATTTTATTAAAAGCAGGAGAGAAAGAGACTTTGTAAATAAGTACAAAAAAGCAGGAGACTTGGAGGCCCTGGTGTCAAATCTCTGTGACAGCTATGAAAAAAATACATACGCATCATACTGTCAGGTAACCAGTCTTATAAGGCCATTTTAAATTCAGGAAAACTATCTTGGAACTGAAACCAGTTTCAGAAAAGCGCACATTCATTTGTAAGAGAACCAGAACTGGGTCTTGTGAAGGTTTGAAATGTGCCAGGAAGATCGTTTCACTGGTATAAACAAAACTGATTCCACAGAACTGTATGTGTCATTGAGTCAAAACTCATAGGAAACCAAAAATGGCATTGTGTGAAGATGGTCAAAGTGAAGTGACGTGTGTGACCAGTTTTGTGTGTGACCAGTTTTTGTTGGGAGAAAACTGTTCATTCAGCGAGAAACTAGTTTCAGTCAGATTTCAGTCAGAACAAAATGAAACTACTCATTCATACATTATACCAATCTCTTTATCAGATATGTCTTTGGCAATTACACCAGTGTTAACTTATAAAGTATGTGATAGTGAAACAAGTGGAAGTGATCACTGTGCATTAATTTAAACTAAAAAAATACTGTTTATCTGTTTATTTGCTTAAATACATAGTATGATACATTGTTCTAGTGGAATTATATGCATCTGTCAGTTGTGATTAGAAATAGGTTCCCTTCAAGCGCTCTTGGAATCATTTAATTTTTTTACAAATAATTGTATTTACTTTTACGATTTATCATCAGCGCCCACATTGTGTTTTTGTGCCGGACCATTTTTTTTAAAAAATTTGTATATATTTGAGGGGGAAAAAATCACTGACAAAGCTTCAGTAATGCCTTGAGAACATTTTGAGCTACAACTTCATTTGTAATGACCACTGACCACGTTTGCCAGGTGACTGGCCACCACAGGTCATTTACCATTGCAAAAAGCTCCGTACATCGCAAATGTGACCGGTAACACCAGGTGACCGGCCACCACGGTGGTCGGCCATTGCAGGCACTACTGTATAAGTTTTAATAGGATCACATGTGGGAATACAGAGGCAAGGCCCATGAGCATGAAATGCATTCTGAATGTATAGATGACCTGTATGGGCAATTTGAACTTGCGGAAAGCTTTAATACAATAAATTATTTGGAGGGAAGCAAAGAATAAACTCACTCCCTCATCACTTTTTTGGAAATCCACTGATGATAAACTGGGAAATTTTTTCATGTGGCCTTAAACAGGTATGTAAGAATGTGCTATAAGAGAGTTATAGATTTACCTTACGTGAACGTCCTGCTTTGGAGTAGCGTGTCAACGTGTCACGTAATTATTTCGTCCTGACTGTGGTCACATTGAGTTTAAGATCCAGTGGTATGTGAGCAACCCTGCCTCTCTTCAGCAATATATTCAGCAGATAAATAAGGCTGTTCAAGCAAGATTTTAATCATCAAATAACTATAGAAACATAGCAACTTGCTACTCAAATTGAGTAATTGCACTTACCATGGCATAAATTTTGAAAATATACGAATTGTATGAGTTATACATAGAAGTTTATGAAAGTGGCACGAGTACAGCAGCCTTCAATCACCACATTCAGGACAGATCTCAAATACAACCTGAATGCATGAAGTATGTGGGCCTTCACATTCACCACGCTCTGACCGCCAATGACCCATGATGCTATGGGAAATAAATGAAAGCCTGTTGTCACTTGCCCAGTTTTTGATCAGTGAATCTGAGTGACTCTTTCTCGTGCATATAGTTTACATGCGTTCAAGAAATTCGCAACTTTTCAACTAAAAATTAGTGGTATTTTCTTTTAAATTTTTTTCTTAATTGTAGACTGAATGAACAGCTTCTCCTCGACGCTCTTTGACGCGCTGCTTGCAAAGGTTCTTGAGGAAATCTCTTTGATCCGGACCATTATTTTTTCTAGAACTATGAGCATGCCGGTATTTAAAATTGAATGAAAGGTCTTTCCACAAGGAATTTGAGCCTAGTAATTTTTTTATCATTCAGAGTAGTTGCGATGGTCTTTAGTAGTCCGACTTTAGTCGCAGTTGGCAGTGAACGAGTCAATTAAATAATTTGTGGTCATAAAAACGTTCCGCTGGCACCCTTTCTCTCTCCAGTTTCAAAGCAACATGCTGGTCACAGAAGTGGCAAAAATAAAGGTATGGTGCTAAAGTGTAACACACAGTCATATAAAACCTAGCATAAATGGAAGAAAGTGTAATATATTATAACATTACAAAAGCATGTGGAAAAAAGAAGAAAGGGGGAACAGAAAGAAAGAAAGAAATCCACATATTGCTTTTGACAAAGGCATTGCTTATATAGCAGTGAGTACAAATGATGTTCTTTTGAGACTAAAAGAAATATACAATTCAATCTTACACAAAAAAATAGTACTTTTAACTTTCGCCTCCAGACTGTTCAAGTAACATAATTTTCCAATAGTGTTTACTTCACGTTTACTACGAGACATATCGGACGTAAAGCCTGTATGGTTTCCTTTTTATATGGGAATTACGATAGGTGCCACAGCTGACCACAATGGTCCAGCGCGTGAAAGAACGCCATTGCTTTATTTGTGTCGCATTCTCCTCTAGACTGGCAAGTCCTTGTTTGCATGTTGTTGTTTCCCACTAGTTAGAAAAAATATATACATATATTATAGAATTATTGACTGGACCTTGAAATACTGACACACCGCCCGAGTTTGGAAAGCAAACGAGGACTGGATTATATCAGCAGCTTCAACCCGCAGCCAACAGACGGCACTTCATACCGGTTGAAAAATCATCTGGTCAGCCTCTTGTTAGTGGCCGCCAATGAGGAGCCTAGTTGTAAAATTTGTTGCAGAGGCCATATATAGATCGCCCTTCTGTTTCAACCGAGCAATTAGACATTATAGATTATCTTGGGAAAGGAAAAGATGTATTTGTAAGTTTACCAACTGGTGCTGGAAAGTCATTGACATATCTTGCTGCTCCATTTACACTGGACTGGGAGAAGACAAATTTGATAACTGATGAACTGGAAGCACATACAATACTTATAGTTGTGTCCCCACTGGTTGCTCTCATGCAGGAGCAATTTCACTTCCTAAATAAGAAGGGGCTCAAAGCAGTTTACATTGGCCATCAAGATACGTAGATTAAACATGTTTATGAAGGTCAATACAATTATGTATTTGGAAGCCCAGAGTCCCTGCTAGGAGCACACAAAGAACTTTTTCAAGTTTGTTTCTTCTATCGTTGGACCGGCTTGGGGTCAAACTGAGGCCCAGGCTCCTCATTGGCTGCCACTTATGGAAGTTGTACTGTTCAATAATTCACAAAACCCTGAGTTTTGTGTACAAAACCCACGGTTTTGTAATACAAAACCCTGGGTTTTGTACCAAAACCTTGGGTTTTGTAAGCAAAACCCAGAGTTTTGGTACAAAACCCAGGGTTTTGTACGTAAAACCGTGAGTTTTGTAACAATACCCTGAGTTTTGCTTGCAAATCCCAGGGTTTTGTGCACTACCCAGGATACCAGAGCAAATATCAGAATTCTAAAATTTTGTTCAATAATAGACACAAAACCTTGGGTTTTGCCACAAAACCCAGGGTTTTGTAGACCAAACCGTGGGTTTTGCTTGCAAAACCCAAGGTTTTACCACAAAACCCAGGGATTTGCACACAAAACTCTGGGTTTTGTAACAAAACCCAGGGTTTTGCTTTGTTATCCAATCTTTTCACAAAACTCAGGGTTTTGTTTCAAAACTGTGAGTTTTGTCCTGATAACCCTGGGTTTTTCAGTTGTTTTGTTCAATTATTTGCAAAACCCAGGGTTTTCTGACGTCAGATATCCCACAGTTTTGAATAATTCACAAAACCCTGGGATTCGTGACGTCACAAAACCCACGGTTTTGTATTTTAACACCAAATTGGTCATATGGATATGCCTACCACTCACAACATGGCTTGCTTTCTGAACTTGCTGTAAACCAATATCATGCTAAGATGGCGGATCTCGGAAAATTTCCATCGATTCGCGACTTAAAATCTCGTGTATTTTATCACTGTGTGCACTTCATGAGCTCATATTTTAGGTACTACAAGAAAAAACATTTAAGATGTATAACGTGTATGTGTTTTTAAGAAATTTAATACATTAAAACTGATTTTCAGTTTCTGGGACCGTGCGACCGGCCCGGGCGACCGGGCTGAAGTTTTTGCAGCATAAGGCCTCTGATCTGCCATGTCGTTAAAATCCACCGTACGTTGTGCCGATGCCTGCAGTAATTATACGACCGTTGATTACAAAACGACTGCCACATCACATCGTGGTGATAATTATCTCAACACGACTAATTCTTAAATTGTTACATGGTATTCTTTGACTCCACCTTCATTCCCACCATTCAGAATTTTGCATCTCTTTCTGTGTCAGCTGTGGTGAAAGATACTAAAGCTCTTCCCCGGGAGCTCTGCAACTGGAAGGGTGAAAACCAGGCCTGTAACGGCATGTCCCTGTGCCAGCAACTCCCCCCATTCAAACTACCTATTCCCACTACTGAGTTGTATAAAAGTTTTTTGTTGACAGGCACTGGAAATAACGCCAAGACAGCCTGGCACCTTTTCAAGAAATGTCGAATGGTTCAGTGTACACAAGCACGCCCACCAATTGATAAATAAACAAACACAACAAACCAAAAGGCAGTTAGACATTTTCTGGCGTCACAGTATTGTTCTTTTACCAGAACCAACAACTTCAACAGTGAGAAATATCCAAGTTCAAACTTTCTGCTCGATTAAATTAATTAATTAAAAAATTTTAAAGGATTTGATAGGAATCGATACAGCCACCCCTTCACTGACAGTCAAACACGCTAAGCATGTTGCCACGTTAGCTTGTAGGTCTGCGGAGCAAGATTTTCATAGATGATGGTGGTCGGACCACCCGGCTTTGTTTACTCCTTCACATCTAGGTCACGCCAGTCGAAGCCAAGATGACCACAACCAATAACTGTTGAATATTTCAGACAATAATGGTTGAAGAATGGGGCCGAAAACGCTATTTCGACAAAAATTTCCAGAGCTCTATCATATATCGTGCGATAAATTAATTATTTGCTACGGATCGAATGTTTTACGCAAATTAAAGAGCTCGAGGATGTGCATTCAATAGTCCATGGGGCTCTTCGCGCAGGCATGTGGATTATTTTGAACACTGGATGCACAACCTCTTGTCCTTTAACTAATACATAACTTATATTCTCATCATGTCGCAAAGAGGTAAACTCTGCGCATGGTAACCAATAATGATGTTATTGATCACAATGACTGAGCCAGTTTATTGTAGTTTGACGCTATTTTTAAGTTGAGTAGCCTAGCAAGGCCTACCAAGTAACTGCTGTCATGATTGGTTGGTTACAAAAACCCTGGGTATTGCACCTTTTCAAAACCCTGGGATTCGTGATGTCACAAAACCCACGGTTTTGTTCTGTTATTTCAAAGTGTTACAAAACCTACGGTTTTCTGGCTAAACCGAGGCTTTTAGGAACAAAACTGTGAGTTTTGTTCAAAAAATAACTAAACCGAGGGTTTTGTGATCAAAACTCAGAGTTTTGCTCTTAAACTGTGGGTTTTGTGCTCAAAACCCAAAGTTTTGCTTCAAAACCCACGGTTTCGTACCAAAACCCTGGCTTTTGTTCATGAAACCCACGGTTTTGTACACAAAACCCAGAGTTTTGTACCAAAACCCAGGGTTTTGTCAAAAATGATATCAAAATTCAATAACTGAGCAAAACCCAAGGTTTTGTAAAAGAAACCCAGGGTTTTGTGATAAAACCTATGGTTTTGTTAGCAAAACTCAGGGTTTTGCTACAAAACCCAGGGTTTTGAAAAAGCAAAACCCATGGTTTTGTGAAAAAACCTCAGGGTTTTGTGAATTATTGAACAGTACAACTTCCATAGCCACTGACAGGAGGCTGACCAGATGATTTTTCAACCGGTACGTAGTGCCGTCTGTCGGTTGCGGATTGAAGCCGCTGATATAATGCAGTCCTCCTTTGCTTCGCAAACTCACTTGGCGTGTCAGTATTTCGCAGTCCAATCAATAATTCTATGACATATGTATATATTTTTTCTAACTAGTGGGAAACAACAACATGCAAACGAGGACTTGCCAGTCTAATTCTCCTCGGATCTTAAACTCATTTTACTCGTTAAGCTTCACTGATTGTGACCAGTGCAAAGCATATCCACGAGACGTATACTTCGCTTTGACTTTCTTCTTGACTCACATAGTGCATGTATGATTTTCCTTCCAATGGACACATTCAAACATAATTTTGAAACATGAAGAGTTCGTCAGTGAGAGTTGAACAGCAATTTCTATGTTCTTGTACCTCTTTTTTTGTTCCCCCCATTTGAAATAAAGGCAGGATGATTATGCGTTGCTCTTGCTTCAGGGTATACCTCCAAACAGCTTGCGGCATAAAGTCACAGGAAAGCACAAGGGTGACCCATGAGATGTGAGATAGGTCCCGGTGGGAGAGTTTCTTTATCTGTCTATTATTGCATTATTTTGCCCTTAGGTCCATTACCTCTTGGAGTGCGAATGAGTTTAATTGGAACTCAGCACACTGGTTCGGACTCAAAATGTGACAATGGATCAGATTTTGCGAATATATATGCAGATAATTGTGCTTGTGTAGGGCAGATTTGTTGTATTTGACAGGGAACCTATTTCTTATCACAACTGTATTGTCCATATACATATATATATATATATATATATATATATTGAAAAATTTTGTTTGTATTTTTCAGTAAAAGAATCAAGTTTTATACTTCAACAACATGTACCACAACATTCCTAATCACAACTGTATTGTCCATATATATATAATTATATATATATATATATAAAGTAAATAATTTTGTTTGTATTTTTCACTAAGAGAATCAAGTTTCATACTTGTATCACATGTACCACAACATTTCTAATCACAACTGTATTGTCCATATATATGTTTATGTATATAAAGCAAGTTTTTTGTTGTATTTTTCAGTAAAAGAATCAAGTTTCATACTGCTACAACATGTACCACAACATTTAAAAGTAAAAGATTTAGAAGAAAAATTAAAAAAACAGGTGAGTACCTATTCAATCTAAAGTGCTTTTTTTGGTTTGAAGTAATATGGTATATCATTCCAAACTGCAATAAACACCATTACCCAGGTTTTTTTTTCATTTAATAATGTTATGAAGGTCCATTACAGCCTGATTATGATTACATCTGTAGCATGTGCCAAAATATAATGTACTGTTATATACCATCAATAAGCCCTAGCACAATGTGATAAGTGTAGTTCTAATTTGCTGCGAATTAAGGTTCATATATCCAACAACCAATTAAAGTGACATGATACAGTGAACATAGATAATTAGCAAGCAGCTTACAGAGTGTATATTCATACTGCCTAAGACTCCTTTGATTGATCATTAATTCTGTTTATCTGAGGTTGAAAAATGACTTACAATGAAAGTCATTCATAAAACATAACATGTTTCTATTAATAATCATATGGGCATGAATATATTATAGTCAGACGAAAAGTTGATATAGTTTACAATGAAAGTTGTAATCCCTGTTTTCTCTGGGAAAGCTTCCCAGCTTGGATTTATCATTATGTGATATACTTCCTAGACATAATGCTTTTAACATACAAAACTAAATTCATTTTACTTGCTGGAAATACTACACAGCATGAAATATCTTAAGTGTAAGTGTGCAATTTTTATACATATATATTACCTTTTTGAAATAATCTTTCAAGTCTTGTCAAGTTGTTTGTTAATTTTGAGTGCAGGATGTTTGTGCCAATTTTTAATGCGCCTTATTCTGCATTATAATATGATTCTCATTGTGATTATGTTCTATGTACAAAAGGCAAAAAGCTTACAATGTATGGACTGACTGTTCATAATTCACTGTGTTCTATAATATCAATGTGTGTATTTATATTTATTGCCTTTTATTTATTATTTACTTTTTCAGGTTCCACAAGTGGAAGCTATTCATGAATTCCATATATGGCAGTTGGCAGGAAATCGCATAATAGCCTCAGCACACATCAGATGTCGCAACATGAGAGATTACATGGAGATAGCTTCCAAAGTCAAAGCCTTTTTCCACAATGAGGGCATTCATTCCACCACAATCCAGCCAGAGTTCATCGAGGTAAGAAGGACCTTTTACCGCTGGCCCCCCATTTCCCTTCAAAAAACACATATTTTATTTGAAGGGGGAAGGGGAGGAAGCTATATATAATTTGCAATACTTGGAGCATCAGTGGTTTTCACAGGATGCACTTCTGTTTGTATCAGCACTCTAATGTGGAAAACAACATATCATACCTATATTTTTTTTTTTTTAAAAAAAACATGTACATGCAGCATGATGTTGGAAACAATTGTTTATATATATATTTTTTGTATGAATTTTCATACATTTTTAGCAAATTCCAGCCAGCATAATATTAGGATTAGGAACAATTTTCAGTCACACAAATGGAAATCAATGAATCCTGTAAACTTAGTTTTTTATTTGGCTGGCTTGTCAGTCAACAGAGTTTATCCTATGGTTCTCTGTTGATATATCATCTATGTATCCATCGTCCATTCAACAAGTTACATTTTCAACTTCTTATCAAAACATGATGACTTGATGCTCGTCAAACTTGGTGTGGATGTACTATGGGTAGGAAAACCTAAAAAATCACCTCTAAGACCTTTGGCTAATTGCTTTGAAATTCTATGATATCGGTCTGTACTTTGTTCAAAAGGTGATGTTGTGATTCTCCCCTCCCCCCCCCCCCCCCATTATTTTTACTATTAGTAGAAACAATGGGGGGAGGGGAGCTATTAGTGTACATCTCCAGCAGATCAACACCCAGATTCAATAAAAACCTTGCACCTGTAATAAGTTTGGCCCCATTCCCAACTAATTTCAGCTGGACACCTTCATCAGTTGCTGGCAGGAATTGTACATGTATTTAGGTCAGCAGCAGTGGTACACATAGCTCTCCTGCTGCAGAAGTACCTCGGTACACACAGCTCTCAAGCTGCAGCAAAAGTACCACAGTGCACACAGCTCTCATGCCACAGTAGACGTGCCTAGGTACACACAGCCCTCATGCCACAGTAGAAGTACTTCGGTACACACAGCCCTCATGCCACAGTAGAAGTACCTTCATACACACAGCCCTCATGCCACAGTAGAAGTACCTCCATACACACAGCCCTCATGCCACAGTAGAAGTACCTCCATACACACAGCCCTCATGCCACAGTAGAAGTACCTCCATACACACAGCCCTCATGCCACAGTTGAAGTACCTCAGTACACAGAGTCCTGATACCACAGTAGAAGTACTTTGGTGCACATAGCTTTCATGCCACAGGAGAAGTACCTCGTACACACAGCCCTCATGCCACAGTAGAAGTACCTCGGTACACGCAGCTCTCATGCCACAGTAGTAGTACCTCCATACACACAGCCCTCATGCCACAGTTGAAGTACCTCAGTACACAGAGTCCTGATGCCACAGTAGAAGTACCTCGGTGCACACAGCCCTCATGCCGAAGTAGAAGTACCTCGTTACACACAGTCCTCATGCCACAGTAGAAGTACCTCTGTAAACAGAGTCCTGATGCCACAGTAGAAGTACCTCAGTACACACAGCCCTCATGCCACAGTAGAAGTACCTCAGTACACACAGCCCTCATGCCACAGTAGAAGTACCTCTGTAAACAGAGTCCTGATGCCACAGTAGAAGTACCTCGGTGCACACAGCCCTCATGCCGAAGTAGAAGTACCTCGTTACACACAGTCCTCATGCCACAGTAGAAGTACCTCTGTAAACAGAGTCCTGATGCCACAGTAGAAGTACCTCAGTACACACAGCCCTCATGCCACAGTAGAAGTACCTCAGTACACACAGTCCTCATGCCACAGTAGAAGTACCTCTGTAAACAGAGTCCTGATGCCACAGTAGAAGTACCTCAGTACACACAGCCCTCATGCCACAGTAGAAGTACCTCAGTACACACAGCCCTCATGCCACAGTAGAAGTACCTCTGTAAACAGAGTCCTGATGCCACAGTAGAATTACCTCAGGACACACAGTCCTCATGCCACAGTACAAGTACCTCAGTACACACAGCCCTCATGCCACAGAAGAAGTACCTCAGTACACACAGCCCTCATGCCACAGTAGAAGTACCTCAGTACACACAGCCCTCATGCCACAGTAGAAGTACCTCAGTAACACAGCCCTCATGCCACAGTAGAAGTACCTCTTTTGCCTGAAAGGTGTGAAAGAAAGTTCCGTGTGTGTAATAAAAGCACACACAGAATCACCCTGTCACCCCAAGAACCCCACAGCTTTGGTAAGAATGTTCACAGAAATGATATTGATGGTGTAAGATGTGAGACCTACATAGAGAGTGTTGATGATGCAAGCTGTCAGGCATACATTGAGAGTGTGCTGCTATGGTGATGGAGCACTATGGTTTTAGTTGCCTCCCATAGCAGCCCAACACATCCTGGTCACCAACCCTTAACACTCTCCTGCTCAAATAACACAAAAGTACCTGGATGAAAATTGTTGTCTCCCTTAACATTTTTACTTAAATTTCTTGTCACTAGAAATTTTTTTGCGGAGATTTGTATGCAAGCCCATTCATGATGGCACACTGTAGGACAATAGCTTTCCTTGGCCGGGGTCGGGTGCAATACACCCAACTCGCTCGAAGGAAAGCTATTGACTTAGTTGTACTCTGACCGAGAATGTGGTAAGTTGATAGTCCAATCACTGCTGTGTAGGAGGCAATCAACAAATTGGTCAGCAGTGTATCTACATGTTTGATGGTCAGTTTTTCATTTGTGGCATATATTGTGACTTGCAGTGTACAAACGTCAAGTGTGCAAATGTTTAATAGTGGTACTATATGACACATATGAGTTCAATCACCTATTGAGGCACTTTGGTACATTATCCCATTTATTCTAGATGTACATGTGCTCTTGGTAATGTTGAAAATACCAGCTTTGGTGGGTTAATTGGTGCAAAATAGCAACATTAATCCAGATCAGTAGTTTGAATTTGTGGTCCATGCACATTTACTTGTATCATCATTACTAACCACTATAGGAGTAAAGGGACTTCTATCCCTGTAGAATTTAACCATGACCTGATTGTGACACTGATAACATTGCAGCAAACAGTAGCTAATAGCATTGCTAGCACCATTTTAACCCTTTTCCCCATAAACCAGCCAAAAACCGGGTATTGGTCAAATGATGTCTGCTTCAACATTTTTTAGTTCTTTCATCAGATATGAAACACAATTTGAATAAGAAGTGTTGGCAAGACCTATCAAGATAACGTGCCCCATGTCAACTGCTTTCCTTGGTTTGGTTTGGGTGCTTAGCACTTAACGCACACCAAGGAAAGCTGTTGACTCAGTCTTTATTCAAAGGGAAAAAAGGGTTAAACTGAGAGGAAGTAGCATTTTGCACAATGCTGGAAACCTCGCATTTTAGGAAAAGCAACTCTGTTGCAAACCATTATAGATAAGAATTGTCAGGCAGTTCACCTTATTTTATCATACTTGCTTGCTTGACTGTTTTGTTGTGTATTGATTGGTGTGATAGTGGCAGTCAACAGCATTTTGTTTGTGCACCCTTTCATTTTCTGATTCTTATTGAAAAAAAAGGGCTAAATATGCTTTCAAACTGACATATTGGCTCATATATTCCATGTTACTGTGATTTTTATCTTCTTTGGGCTATACATGTACTTTAAATGGAGCCTCAATTTTTGCTTACTTTATATAAATTTCTAAAGCACCCTAGATAGGTCAGTTAAAGGTTTATGTTCAACAGAACTTAACATTGTGGTATCTAGTCTTGGCACTGGTTCCTTGCACGGTATGGGGCAAAAAGAAGAAAAAAATCAAACGGAGAACACCCCCCCCCCCCCCCCCAATTTGTGTGGTTGTGGTGGAGATATGGCTGATCCTAGGGGTACTGCAATGCTATAATGCTTTCATTGTCAGTGCTTTGTTTGAAATAACTGCTGTCTTCTTTGGGATTTTTTTGCAAATAAGAAGTGACAAACTTGAAACCAGATTGCTGAAATAACAGTTCAGATAACCTTCAATGCAGTCAGCCTTATGTGAAACAAGCGTATATTAATGCTTTATTTTAACAGCTACTTTTCTCAAACTGTTTTGTCACCTGGGAAAGGTGAGAAAACAGATTGAGAGGAGTGATTGACAGCCCTAGAAAGCCTTATAAGCTGTGGGAGAATACCACCTTTCCCAACATTGCAAGCAAAATGTATATAACTTGCATACATTTAGATAAGTCTTAATTAATTGGAGCATGTGGAATCTTTCTCGGTGTAATTTGCGGGTGGATGTTTTTTCGCTGAAAACAAGGAGACCTTCATTGCGTGACTGACAAGTTTCGATTTTGGTGTTTGAATGGCAAGAGGTGGGTAAATGTTCTTTATTTCTCATAGCCTTTTGCACGCTAATTCGTGCTCCTTAATTCCAAATTATCAGGGGAATAAAATGGGTAGATTATTACTATCAAGACATATGATTAACTCGATGGTGGAATTTTGCTTGCAAGTAGAATATGCATGAACGATCAATAGTCTAATGATATTGTGGTTGCTTTTGTTATGTGCATGTTATAAATATGTGTAGGAGATGCTGCATGTACATACAATGCCGAAAAATGAGCCTTTTTGCAGATAGAAACTACATTTTTGGTTCATGCAGTATGTAGCATGACAGATATGAAATCATCATGCTGTGATGAAAGCTGATCATCTGACTGTTTGTTATTGTGTATCATATTCCCACACCTACAGTTTGCAGGGTAACCCCGCTGACTTAATGTTGTGAAAAATTGATTAAAAAATCAATCAATCAATCAATTAATTTGCTTAATTTAGGTGCAAAAGGTGGCACTTGGAGGCACTAGGCTAAAAAGTTAACCCTTTCCCCCTTGAATTGACACTTGAGTCAATAACTGTCCTTGGCACGAGTTGCACTAAGCGCCCAACTCATGCCAAGGAAAGTTGTTGACCTGGGGCATGTGATCTTAATAGGGCTCATCTACAATTCTCAGTCAAAATTGTTTTTCATTACTGTTGAAATTAGTTGAAAACACGTCAGCAGACGGCATTTGACCACCAGCCGGTTTTGGCCAGTTTAAGGGTTAAAACTTGCTGTAGTTGCAGGGGGAGTGTCAACAGCAAACAGTTTGTAAGCTAGTTGTATTGAAAACATAAACTGTACCCATTTGTCTTCTGTTTCAAGGTCCACAACTTTCATAAACAAGTGGGTGTCACACCACTGTCCTCTTGTTGCTTGAAATGGAAAAGCATTGCAGCATGATCAGAAATCATACATGCTTTGTTTTTCGTGAAAATTGGATCCCATTTTGTGGCATGCAATATCTCATGCACATGTGCTTAATTTTATCACTCAATTCTGAACAAACAAACACAGATAATGATAACATAAAAGTGGTTTTTCGAACATACATATAGACCATTGAATGTCATGGTACACCAAAAGGTAATTGTTAGGATCTGCCCACACTTGTTTTACATTCAGAGACAACAGCCTCTATTAAAATGTGAATACTGTAGGTGTAAATGTATGTGTACTCAAAAAGTGAAAGGATGTCAGTCGGACTTGTTCAGTTATATGTTGTAAGTGCTGCTATCTTGTGGCAGCAACAGGAACCAAGGTCTGCATATAAAGTGTATAACTGCTGGCTGATTAATATTCAATACCCCACTGGGGGTACTGCTGTCAAGTCACTGAAGAATCAGCTTATTGTCAAAGTTTGATTTCACACCAAATTAGTACCAGGTGTCTATCAAGGTAGGATCCCAGTGGGTATTACTGTCATTGTGTACTGAAACATACACAGGTGTCATGGGCTGGTTACAATAAAGGGAAGTTAGGTCAGACAGTTACAGACATAATTTTATGTAACAATGCAGCGTTTGGTGACAAAGTGATGTGGATGAACACAGGTCAGATAGCCAGATAATATGCTTTTGTAGAGTTATACCCTATGCAGGGGTCACACAAACTGTTCAACACTTCCTGCATAACTGATATCCACCATCCACTGTTCGAAGTTATTCTGCAAGTGGGCTGGTAACAGCTAGACTAGAATTTGGTCACATAGTATGGAATCCGAATCAATCAGTGCATATGGTACCTGCATGGCACATTTGTGCCATTGTCAGATCATTAATGTCTAAATGTTTGTGAAGTGCTTGCATGGGCCCTGGCCATCAATTGTGTCACTGTTGCAGTTTCTCTATCAGTAAAAACATGTCATCAGTTGTGCATATTATGGTGCTGATAGCTAAACAAGGACTCCCCCCACTAGATTGATCATGTATGTTACAATTACTCAGGCCCTATTGCTTTGGTGCTCCTCTGCCTTTTTAAAAATTGGTAAAGACCAGGCTACAACAGTGAATGGATAATCCTGAACCAGACAAACAGCTAAACCAGTTTTGAATCATCAATAATTCTCCTCACTGGCAGTTGGACACTGTAAACTGCTGCATATTGCAGGGGGTAACCTTGCTCTAACCGATGTTAAGCCAAAATCATGAATGGAGCACATCAAGATGCATGCTACCACTACAAGTCCAACCATCCATCTAGTGAGTTTAGCAGGCCATTACATAAGCATGATAGTTTCATGTTTCAAAGTAGCTACAACCTGGTTACTGTAAAGCCAGCCGCACACTATATGACCCGACTGTCCGAGATGGGTCTGCGACTGTTTCATCGTCTAGTGTGCAACACCTGACGACGTGACAAGATCCATTTTCATTCGCTTGGACTGGTATTGTGAGAGTTGAACAAGTTGGATTGTGACGACGGTCATCGACTGGGTTGCAGCAACTGCGCATGCCCCACTCAATTACCTGTGCAGGGGTAGGGGCTTACCTGCACACAATATTTTTCCGGTCATGGAAGTGTGGAAGCAAGATGAATTGCCTACGCCATTGATTCACATTGTAGCCAAAATGCAGGTATAGTGCTGGATATCGTTTTAGTTAGTTCACAAATTATATAATCCTTTCGGGGGCTATTTTTTACACCCCCTCCCCTTTGTAACACTGTGTAACACTAGGCTAACACCCCCCCTGTGTAATTATTATGTAACACTATTCTAAACACCCCCTCCCCCCTGCAATATCTATTAATATCTCCAGTTTCTTGCGTGCATGCACTAAAAACTTGCCACATGATATGTGTGTGTAGGTTCAAACTATTTGTAAGTGATAAAGTAGGTCTATCCCCAGGAGGCTTTAATAGTATTTGCTCGTTGGCATGATGCACCATCAACTGCTTTATGCGAGATTATACAGGCATCTGGTACAAGGTGCAAAATAGTATAATAGATTTACAGGCCCACTTAACTGGCAGTAATTTACTCTAACTTAGTAAGAGTTCATGGCTTATAGAGATAGGTTTTTTCTTTCCTTTTTCATTTTCTAATCTAATACCTGGCATCAAACGTGGCAGATAACAGGCTTAATCATCCTTTGACATCAAATATTTGAAAAATTACTGCAACATCGTGGTTTTTTTTTTTTTTTTTTTTTTTTTATTTGAATTCAAGACTTATAGAGAATAAAGCCAAGGAAATATATATTTTGGCATGATAGTCTAACTGAAAGTTCATTCTCAATATTATACAAATTTTATTGCCAGATTTAATCCTTGTCCAGTCTTCCTATGCATGTGGCATCAGCAATCGCATGCAGGGTTCTTCCTGGATATTACTGAAAGAAGAAACCCAACTTCAGGTATCCCCTTGGAAATGGGAGTTGGCCCAGTGAGTTTTGAAATGATACCATGCTGAAATGTCTGGCCTTGAAAAAGAAACGAATGAAGGAAGGAGGTACTAAAGAGCTTTTGATACTCACCTGAATTTAATGATGAGTGAGATCTGTCAGTCTGACATTTATGAATCAGCGCATGGCCACGGGAGCTGGAGATCGGAGAAAAACAGAAATGCGCTTTCAAAGAAACTTCCTGCACCCCCAAGTGACATTTGGCGGAAGCTTGGCAGGCCTGGACATCGTCAACTTTATTTAGAAATAGCCTGTTTAAATTAATTATAAAGCTTATGCGTATGTCACAACTAAATCATGCAAATGGTTGTGTAGTGTGCAGTGATTTGTGTTAAGTCAGGAGTTCTCACAACGCATGAGTGCTTGTTGCCGACAGTAGGGTCGTATAGTGTGCGGCCGGCTTTACATGAGTGCTACCAGAAATCAATACATGTAGTACACTCGAGGGTAGTGTTATACAGGGAGAGTGCCTTCCCATACTGACTGAGAGAAAAGATTTGTATTTTAAAGAAAAAAATTGGTCAACTTATGGAGGGGTTGACCATGTGTTATGGTAAGGTAGATAGACACAGAACATAAATTTTAGTATCAGACTAGGCAAATGCGTTCATGTACCCATAACACTGAGGCTTAACAGTCCAGTAGTGCACAGCTGATGCATCCAGTATTTCCCTCTTTCTAGTCTGAATGTTGTAGCGCATGACAGCTTTAATAGGTGGAGTGCAAATGTGTTCCAGAATCTGAGTGGTGGAAAAAGGCAAATTAACCAATCGGTGATTAGGTAGACAAAAACATCTACTTAGGTGTTGGTTTACAACTTTACTCTTGATGTAAAAGAAGTATTCGCTCATTCTCCTCATGAATGTGCATTTAGTCTGTCCCATACTGTAGGCTGCAGCATTGACAGGTGAGCAAATACACTAAGTTGTGCTTACCCAAGTCCCCAGTTGGCGTTGTGTGTGAATGACCCGTTACACGGCTTGTCACCGTACCGGTGGTGACAGCATCACACAATGACGACAGGACCTCATGTCACGAGGGTTCTGTTCAGTGATCCCAGAGACTGAAGCTCTCCTGTTAGTCCGGGGCTATCTCAGTCTGGAATGAGTCAGTATGTCTTTTAGATTCAGGTTTCTCCTGAAGCCCAGGACTTCTTCTTGTCCTAGATCTTTTGCGCACCGAAAGGCTTGAACTGTGCCCCAGGTGCACTGACTAATTTTTTTTTTCGGTCTACTCAGCTAACATAGCTGATGGGGTATTGTTCTCATCATGTCTGTGCATGTGTGTATCAATGCACATTGTGAATGTAATAACTTCTCACCAAATGAACGTACACTGATTAAACATTCACAGCTCAAGCATCCTATTAGGATCTTGGATAAGTTTGCTTCCTGGTGACCTTGACATTTCTTTTTAAAGGTCACATGCATCAACATATGAAATCCTCCTAAGTGATACATATATATCTTTAGAACAAATGAAGCTTCAGTCATCAAACCTTCACAGTGGAAGGAGCATATGAAGACCTTGGATGAATTTGCTCCCTGGTGACCTTGACCTCTTTTTTAAGTTCACAGGCATGGACATAGAAAACTCTTGTAAATGCCATAACTCAAAACAAATGAAGGTGCAGATTTTTACAGCTGAAGCATTCTATGAAGACTTTGGTTGAGTTTGATGAACTAGCTCCCAGAATGTAAATATACATTTATTTAATGACATACTAAACACCAGATGAGACTGGTCGATGGGACCTTCAGGTCAAAGTAGGGTAACTAGACTTACGACACACATAATTTATTTTGATAGCTTTTAGTAATGCCTTACAGTGAAACACCGTCAGACTGAATGAGCCATTTGTGAAAGGGTTTCCTGGAGTTCCAAAATGGCATGCAGCAGCCTTGAATGGCTTCTACTGTCATCGTAAGGGCCAACACTGATTGTCAGGCAGAAGGAGAAGTTCTTTGGCGCGGCTGTGCGCTGTGAAATTTTCCGTAAATGTGAACTTTCCTTGTACGATATTTGGTATCAGAGTGCTGGAGGTAAACATTATAAACAATTGTCAAAATTATTGTCTCAATTTATACTCAAGCATTGCTTGACATGAGTACTCCACCAGCCTGTTCACAAGATCTCATAGTCAATGCAATATGTATGCCTTACTTTAGACTTGCAGCTATCCAGTTGCTGGTATTCCGGAGGAATGCTGATTGCTCATGCATGTATGTGCACAATGTATCATCAGACAACACAACACCCAGTAATTGGGTTATATCACTGGGTTGTCGCTGTGATACACATTGGCCAATGATGACTAGCCAGTACTAGGTGCATAACACCATCTCCTGTGACAAAATGACTCATTGACATTGAATGCTGTGCCTCTGAGGCAATTATTCTTTGTGAAAAATCTTACTGAAAATAATAACAACTGCCTCTTCTGTACTTCAGTGCAGAACTTTTCCCATTTGGTAACTTGTTGGGTTGCAGCCCAACTTCATACTGTGCATGACTGTGCATGGTCGGTGCATATCTGAAGGTCATGCATCTGTGTTTCTGGATTTTCTGTTTGATGAAACCTCTTTTATAATAGCTTGCCAATGGTACATGATTATATTTCTGATTTTTACTCTGTGGATTAGATTATTAATGAACTCAGACCATGCAGTTTCTTGTGTTCCAAGAACCGAAATCTCCCTAATTTGGTTAATACCTCTGAGCCTTGTATCACTAGCTTAATATTTGAAATATGGGGCCTTATATGACGTTGTCTATGAATTATCTTGAATTAAAAACATAAGAGACTTTGACAGATGACAGTTTTAAAGGAGTTTTGAGAATAATGTAGGTGATGGCAACTTTAAAGGCCTTTAACTCATTCCACACTACGGTCACAGGCCTTGGTCAGTGCCAGAACCACTGACTTAAGACTATAGGCATGTTGGTACTTGAATGAAAGCTCTTTTCATGAAGAATTTAAATATACAATTGTTATCTTAAATCTTGGTAAATATACAGAAAAATCAGGGACTGGTATGGAATGAGTTAATAATCACAGATGACAATTTTGAGGGCTTTCAACAAGAAGTGACAACTTTAACAGTCCCATTACAAATGAAAAGTGTAAGAGCTTTTTTTTTTCAGTGGATGAGAAAGCCTGATGTTTCTTCTTTTTTTTTTTGTTGCAGCTGTTGGATGAAGCAGACTCCAATGAATGTGTTCTGGAGTGTGGACCTGAGAAGGACTGCTTCAAAGACACATGCTGTGCCAATAGAAAGGGGGCCAATAACACAAACCGTGCAGACAACAGCAACCCAGACAGTTGGTCATCCAGCCCAGGTAGAGGGCCTCATGAGGAGAACCGCAGTGGCAGTTCTAGTGCTCGTGGTTCACAGACTCTGTCCACAACACCTCCAGGCAATACAGAGACGTCCATATAGAGGCGCTGCCTGCACAGCATCTGTGCACCAGGACAGGCTGAGCATGAGTGCTGTGATGATGTATACATGGGGTCTGTGATTGTGTATTCGTGGGTTCTGTGATGCTCTACATGGTGTGTGCCTGGGTTCTGTGATGGTGTACATGGTGTGTGCCTGGGCTCTGTGATGGTGTACATGGTGTGTGCCTGGGCTCTGTGATGGTGTACATGGTGTGTGCCTGGGCTCTGTGATGGTGTATATGGTGTATGCATGAATTTTGTGATGGTGTCCACTTTTGCAGTGTAGACCTTGAGAGGTTTTGTATTATGACTTTGTCTGTAGGTAACTTGCCAAATGGACAGACATAGATGGGATTTGTATAGTGGTGGCAGTGTCCACTGAGAATTTTTGTGACTCTGTCCACAGGCAACTCAATTAAGGGCTATGTATTGAAGGCATGCACAGTTGCGTCCTCTGAAGAATTGCATGAATGCAAAGGCAATGTCTATGGAATAGAAGAATTATGCGTGTGCAGTGTATGTGGAATCGAATGGTGGTTCAGTTCAAACTGAACTTGCAACTATAGTTAACCAAAATAGTAACTGTCTACAATGAACTTCTAATTTGGGAGAGTGCTTGTAAGAGAACTGTGTAATGGCTTCGGTTACAGAATAGCTTTGTGATGCAAGAACAGGAGCAATTGTTTTTAAATTATGATAGTATCGCACATTTTGAAGATGCTTTCATTTTACCCTCCAAAATGGTGCCATTTTATTGTCAGATTTGATTGATTACGCCCATTGGGCACAGCTGATGTATCTGGTCTTTATCCACAGTTCCCACTAGATCAGTTCTGTATCAAGAGTTCTCATATTGATGCTGCAAAACACACACACAAAACATTTTTCACCATTAGAGTGGAAATCGTGGTGTTTTTTTCTATTGTATTTTTTAACATATACGTCAATATTCCTACATTTTTGTTTGAGAAAATCAACAGAAGAGAACATTTGACTTAAAGTCTTTACGAGTAGGCTGAAATTGTAGGCCTGGAATTATGATTCATTGTGGACTTCTGTTATGTGCATAGCACATCAATTTATCACAGGATAATTACAGATAAGTAAAGACAGAAGATTTAATCTGCTGGGGAAAAAAAGTAACTTTTGGTGGAGCATATATGCAGCATCAAAAGCAAAAAAAAAAAGGGGGGGGGGAGCAAGAGGTGTTTGATGTATTGCAGTGCATTTGCAGCAAGAATATAGGCAGATTAAGCTTGATACAGTGTATTTACAGCAAAAGTCAGTTTGTTGCTCCAGGACACAGGGATTGGGAATGTGAAATTTTCACACGGCTGTGGACTGTATATCAAATATGGGTGAGAACCCAATGAGAGGTTGGTCCACTGCCAACCCCCTGGGAGTGCAGGATTTTCAGACGATAATGTGGATATGTTTTGACAGCAGTGTGGGAGCATTGCTTATTACAACAGAGAAGACTTATTTGTTTTTATGATACATGCTGTTTGGACAAACTTTTCATAAGTAACAACTCTTAATATATTTGTGAGGACAAAAGTATTCATGTGGTGCAGTACATGTATGTGTTAATAATACATGTACCAGTAAAACATGCTATATAAAAAACATATATAGTCATCAGGAATACCAGACTTATGAACTCATACTGCCTGCTTCTACGGCCAAGATTGCATTTTTATCATCTGTAGTAACACATGAACCAGTAATTTTAGTGATGGGATTCAAAAGGTTCTGTAGCAGTGAACTTTTTGTTAGCCTATCATCAACTGTTTGTTGTGGATGGTGAGGTTCTTTGTGTATGAATACAACTTAAGCATAACAATAAACAGCCACAGTTTGTCACACATTAGCTCATTTTGCCAAATACTAAATACTATTATAGTATAGTGATTTGGCATATCAAGTTTTTTTTTTTCTTTTATTATGCCCCCCTTGGAAGAAGGCATGGCATATAGCTTTGCTGTCGGTCAGTCAGTAGAGAGACTTTGGTTTCCGCTCCATAACTTAAGAAGTTTGTGAGACAGGACTTTGATACTGCTCAGGTATATACTCCAATATAGGCGCTAGGTGAAGTATGAAAGTGGTTGACCTCGACCGTATTGCCAAGGTGACAGAGGTACTGTAGTAACTTTTGGTTTCTGCACAATAACTAGAAAAGTTTTTATGATAGGCACTGTATATTGCACAGGATTATAGTCCTTAATTAGGGCTTGGTAAGCTTAGAAGATAGATGACCTTGACCAAATTCCCAGGGTCACCAGGTTGGTCAGTAGAGAGACTGTGGCTTCCATACCATAACTCAGGAATTTGTGGAGATAGGACTTTGACATTGCCCAGATATACACTCCTGTGTAAGGGCTAGTTGAAGTATGAAGGTGGTTGACCTTGACCCTTTCCCAAGGTCATGGAGGGACTAGAGTGAGTTTTGGTTTCTGCACAATAACTAGAAAAGTGATTATGATAGGACCTGTATATTGCAAAGGATTGTAGTCCTCGTATATTGCACAGGTTTATAGTCCCTATCCAGGGCTGGGTCAAATTCGAAGATGGGTGACCTTGACCTAAATTTAAAGGTCAAAAGAGCACTTTGGTTTCTGCATTGTAACTCAGAGTTTAAGTTGTAACTTCAATATTGCACATGGTAATAGTGCTCAATTGGGGCTTAGTCAGCTTAGAAGATGGTTGAATTTGAACAAATTCCCAACTTTGGTTCTCGCAATAACTAAAGATGTTAAGGCTTTCATATTGCACAGGAATATAGCCTTCTATGAGAGCTAGATGAAGATCTGAAACAGGTTGAGCTGGAGTCAATTTCCAAGGTGGCAGATCACAGAGCAATATACTGAATTTGGTTTCTGCTTAATAACTGCAGAACTTTTTGAGCCAAAGCTTTTATTTTGTACACATTTATAGTCTTCTATTAGGGTTAGATCAGCTTCAAAGCAGGTTGACCTTGACTTAATTTCCAGGGTCACAAAGCCACTTTAGTGAATTTGGTTTCTACATCTACTTCCCAAGGTCATGAGTGCCCCGTTTAGTACTATCAACAGGGTAATGAGGGCGAACATAATGACAGTATGTTTTACAAACATGTCTTGTTTATAATAGTACATAATATAACTTATCTTGATGATCTTTCATAGAATTAGAGTGGCTTCTCCAGCAGTTTTGAATAAAGTCATTGATCCAGTTCTGCCATCAAGCAATGACATAAATAGACACAGTCATTTATAAATGACAATGTCTCTTTATTCCAAGGACTCTGCATTGGGCTTAAAGCTGTGAACAGTAAGTGTCCCCCCCCCCCCCCCCCCCCCCCCACTTGTAATGCCACCCGGATGCACCAGAAATGAGGTCTCATAAGAATGGTGGCCTCTCATGAGGGGGAAAATATTGTGTAAATGTTACCCTTGCTACATTATGAAGTGGCCTCTCAAGAGGGGCTTGCCTCTCGTCAGGGGGAACTTTCAAGAGGGGGACCACTGTATTGTCTTAAAGCCAGCAGACATGAAATTTCAAGCCATTTTTAAGACCAGGCAAGCCAGAGATTTCTCACTTCATACGTCATTGGGGGACTTTGAGCCTGTAAGGGGGTTTGCTGTGGACAGTCCTCTCTGCCTAAACTGGCCACTAATTTGACAGGGGAATTAATGCATTTAGAAAGGTGGATTTTTGAAAGGGTAATATCATGTAGGCTTGTATGTATGCTGTAAATAGATACCAAATTGAATAGTTCCACTGATAAAAAATATAAGTAAAAAATAAACAAGCATTGTTCTAGATGCTGTATCAGGAAAGCAGATTAATATGGAATTATCTGAACTATTATATCCTGGTTCTGATGAATAATATTGATGTGACCATTGTACGGATAACATTGTTACTGTATATTACATGGTTATACATGTATTTTTGTTGTGTGTTATACGGTCAAGTTAAATCATATTGACACGACCCCTGTGAGGGCAACATTATTGTATGCCTCATGGTTCTGATAAACTGTAGGATGAACCAAATATTTTTGTCTGTCAGGATAGTGGTGTCATAGTGTATTTCAGGTTTTGTTATACATGATGGTGATGTCCCCACACTGTGTGACTAGGCCTGATGGTAACACGTGAAATTTTTAGTAACTTGGGTATAAGAAAGTATACTTACCTATCAGCCACCATTGCCTAGACCTATGTTGTCCGGCATAACACCCAAGACAATCAAGTTGAGTTCACTCGCATGATTGTTATCCAAACCTGACGGTCCTGTGGTGCCATCTCTCAGTTCCTGTGGATCCGGTGATGACTCCTGGTGCACATGTTCCCAATTGTCCACCCTCTTTGATGAGTGTTCACTTGAGGTCACCTGTGTGAAGGAAGCGGGTGGTCAGGTGGGCTTCTCTGGTGGTCGAGAGGTAAGTATACTTACTAATACCAAAATTACTAAAAATTCCATGTATTAGTTACATAACATTACCTCTCGACCACTGTTGCCAATATACAAACACATTGGAGCAGGGTGTAACATTACTGGCATACTGAGCAAGACTGCCAGCGCCGACAGTCGGGGGGGGGGGGGGGGGGAGCCATCAGTCTGAGTGCCGAGTGAGGAGGCGACATCTGAAGGGAAAACCTCAGAGGTATGTGGACGTGAGGCCGCCAACAGCAGAATCCAATCCGAAGCAAGGAAACCCTCCTTACCAACCAGCATGGAACTGCACTGAACCCCCTGGAAATCGCCCGCCAACATGATAGCTGTCCACCACATGGCTAGATGCTGTCTGTTTCTACTCCTCCAGTTCTGGAAATTTGGCAGGACTTAGTCATGAAACTGGCGGTGTGGGTGGGGCGGGGCTGGTGTATGGTTCCATAAGGCAGGGATCTACCTGGGTTGACCGGCTCTGGGCTGGGACAGCAGGGACATCACTGCCCGATACAAGTCTAAGATTAGGTCAGTTTTACTTTTGGAAGGCTCGCTGAGAAGTACGCCTACCTATAGACTGTGTTGAGCCTAAACACAAGGGCACCATTAATTGGAACATGGTGGCTGCCCTGATAGGACTCCGAAAAGCTAACAGACAAGTGTCAGGAACCTGCGGGAGCTCACGGAACTCTGGAGCCCTTGGGCCAAGTAAGAGCTGACTGAGTGCACAGGCAGCAAGCTGCTCCACCGAAAGAGTCGGCCCACATGCAGCAGAAGGACCAGCAAGGGTGGATAAAGACAGGGTCTCCAAGTGCAGGCGCTCTTCCTCATGGAGCTCGAGTTCAGCTTGCCGTTCCATGGAGGTAGGCAGGTCCCCATTCAGGCCTCACTGACTTATCTTGTTTTGACTCCGAGCACTCGGACACGGAGGACTGAGATCTTGTGAGATCTAACTTGCAGTTTGCCTTCCTCTTGGAAGTGAACTCCGAAGTCGTAGGCTGAAAGGGGGCGATCGGCACTTGCAACATATCAGTGTTGAGCTACGTACTCCTAGCCATCGACTCCAAGGCACGGGCAACCCTCAGGCCATGGGCCAGAGAAGCACTGGTCATCGTGGGGTGAGCTGGGCACTTGTGATCTCCCAAAGGAGATCTCTTGCTGCCCTGTTTGCAGCTGCGTTGTCTCCTCACTTACTTCCCTGTGGGGTTTCAGGTGTAGTCACGCCAGCCACGTGAGTCTGCACACGAGTCACATGGGTTCATCTTCGCTTCTCAAGTAGAGTCTTTGGATGAAGACTCAAGGGGGTCAGATTACAAAGCGCAGCATTTGGCAGCAGCATCTTGCTGCCTGCGCCTCGCTCTGTAGCTCTTTCTGTGGGCCTGCTCAAAGAGCAGCCACTTATCTTATCCCCAGTCAGCACAATATCCGCATGTTCACTTACGAGAGCAAACAAGACCAAGATGGTGATGACAACAAAAGCAGTGCTGGTGATTGTCCCAGGCACCCATACTGGTTCCCTGAGTCTAGCTTCTGGCCTTTACCCAACAAGGATTAGGAGAAGTGGTCACTGGATCGACTCAAAGGGCACACTGCCATGCAACGATTGCATGTCTTCCTGCTCTCTGCAATCTGAACGTCGAGACGTCATCTTAAAAACTTAGGTTTCAAGCCAAACCATCAACTCTGCTCCCAACTATTTCAATGGTACCAGCTATTTTCATCTCTGAAGAGTCCAGGACTGCTAAGAAAAGATTTTCCACGGAAGGGAACGTGCATGAAGCACTAGAAGAGTGATGGTTCACGAAAGTTCACCAAGTTTCAACTGGATAGAGCAAGCCAGTAATGGCACCCTAAGAGGAAGGACAATTGGGGAGCATGTGCACCAGGAGTCCTACAATAGGAACTGAGAGATGGCACCACTGGACCTTCAGATTTTGGGAACTATCAAGTGAGTGAACTCAACTCGATTGGGCATTATGCCCCAACATAAAGGTCTTGGCAATGGTGGTTGAGATGTAACGTTATGTATCTAATACGCTGTATGCAGTCCCACGTGCCTGGAAGTTGCCAGCAAGATACATTTTACGTTCAGCCATCATGTCGGAGTCACACTGGGCCTTAAAAGTGTGTTCAGCTCACACTGGGGTGTGTTTGGAACAGTATACTTGCTTTACATACAATGTATGACTATGGTGTAGATGTCTGTCCACGATCTTGGTTCTCTTTGATGATTTGATGGATATCTGTCCTGTGTAATCATGTATGATGGTGATATACTCTGTCTCATGAATGACTATACATGATAGAGATGCACTGTTTATCATATACAAGTATTACATATGATGTGCAGTGTAAATATACATTACTATCTGATGAGCATTGTGACTGGGATTACAGTGACATCTATCTATGATGGTAACATCATGTTGAATTTCAGTTCCACATACTTGTAGTTACATCACCATATACATGTATATGTGAGACTGGATGCAACCTTTCATGATGCACAGAGGGTTATGCTTTCCTTTCATCTGTGTGAGTCCTATAAGGGTTCATCCTACCTGCCATACTCCATAAGTACTGCTTGCAGTGGCCTGTCTCTACACGCATGTTTCCATTTTCAATATGTCATCTAGAGATATTATGCCTAAATATTGGGCATGTATCCTTGAAATTAGAAAGTGATCATGAAAAAGTCTCCATGATTGAACAGTGAAAACTTGTTATAATGACACCATCTGTTCACTAAAAAAGTGTCAGATAATTGAATATGTCAGATATATGGATCAAATAATAAAGAAAATTAACCTTTTCCCATGAAAATTTGTCATTATATTGAATATGTGGGATATCTGAGTGTCATTATAGTGAGGTTTCACTGTATCTACAGTGAAACCTCATTATAACGACACTCAGATATCCGACATATTCATTATAATGACACAAGTTTTTAATGGCAAAAGTTCCTTTTCTTTGTTGTTTGATTCATTTATGTGACATATTCAGTTATCTGACACATTTCTAAGGGAACAGATGGTGTCATTATAACAAGTTTTCAATGTATATGCAACAAGTGTTAATTCAACAAGGAATGGCATAATCATCTAATTCATGTGCTGTCATGTAGAGGTCCCTGCAGTCAGTGTCAGTGGTATTTTGAAGGCTGACGTCAAATATTTGGGTCACAATACCAAGGAAATAAAATTTGGAGCTGGTTAATGGTGGCTGGGTAGCACTTAGTGTGAGTATTTTAGGGACCACCCACTGATCTGGGACAGTCCAGTCCTTTTAAGCTATTTATGTCTGGTGATTTAAGGAACTTCTTATATTGATGCCAATTTTATAAATCCTTTAATTATTTTAATGTGGTGTATTCCAGTCACTACTCATTTATAGTTTTAAAATGTGACAGTGAAAGAGTTGAATATATTTGGAGTTTAAAGCACCAAACTTGTCATGGTGCAAAGCTAACATACTTGCCTTAACCTTCATGTGCAGACATGGTCATGCAGCTTATTCAAAATATGTGTGAACCTGAAATGTAGGGGCAAATTCAATACACAACTCCCCGTCAACAGCGTGATTCACTTTAATGATGTGAAAATGCAAAATTTGCATTTCATTCTTGTGGCAAATTTTAAGATTTTTGGTTACACCTCATGGAATGGAAATACACCAACTGAACTATATGCAAGTTGCAGGTGACCTTCAGAGGAATCTGCACTAAGAGGTTGTGTCGTGTCCTGATGTGACCTGTATGCTGGGACATAGCCAAGTTAACTCTTTGAGGGCTGATTGCAACCACAGTTGTGCTCCTCTGAAATATCACCAAAGCAGATCCTAATTTCTGATGACAAACCCTTTCATTCAAGTCCCCGCATGCCTATATTTTCAGAGAAGAAAGGACAGAGCAAGTTACCAGCTTTCCTTGGTATGTTTCCTCAGCTTTGTGCCCACAGTGTATGTGGAGGAAGGCTGTTGTCTTGATACATTGCCATCCACTGAAAGAGTTGAGGTCATGTTTCAGCATTTATTATACATGTTATACATGAATGTTGATTCAGCACCTAGTCCTATGACCAAACGCAGATGTACACATGTATATAATTTTATCCTGTCTCTAACCTTGTAGACAGAGGCAACATTTGCCCATTTGTCAGTGGGAAGACTTAGACCACATAGGTATTATCTGTACAATAACTCAAACCTTGTACTGGTTATATCTTGTAAGATATATCAAAACAAAGTTTTGCTCACTGTGAGGTTAGTGTACATGAGTGACCAGTATTTATTCATATCGTATCCCAGTATTATGTGTGTCGATTGAGTGTTCTCGAGTGTACAATTTATAAACCGTTTGTTTTGATCCAGGTGACCTATTGAATTGATTATGTATAATTTCAGTCTCTTTTTTTAATTTTGTGCATTGCTTTTATGGTTCATAGGCTTTTAGTTTCCAGAGTTTTATCTCACAGCATGTGTTTTAGTGCCATGTTGTAGTGCTGTCCAATACTATGTTATAGAACTGTCCAGTATTTTCGGTCCACTACAATTTTGCCAGCCTTCCAATTGCCCAGTGCATGGACTCCAGTGTACTTGAGCAACCAAACCATTTCTGGTTTTAGTGTCAGCATAATCATTTTCCCCTTTGACTGGCCCAAACTGACTGTTATGTGTTGTCTGCTGCAATTATTATTTTTTATTTTTCAACCAGATATCATTATTTAATGAAAAACTATGTAAATGATAATTGTAGACACGTCCGATCAGAATAGCCTGCCATAGGTTAGCAGCAATAGATGCTTTATGTCAACAGCTTTTCTGGCCACAGGTTTGGCATTTAGAACCCACTCCAGATCAAGGAAAACTGTTGATTCGGTATGTGTCCAAAGGGGAAAACAGTGGAAGGATGTACAGTCTGCCTGCTACTTGATCCATAGGCCATTGTTACAGGAGTTCAGTTACTAGCTGTTTATCATAGTAGGGTGCTCCCTACTTGTCTTACTTTCGCAGTACGATCATTGAACAGTCAATAAAAGGCTTGTGACTAAACTGGTACATACAATCTACAAAGTTAAAAATCCCCAGAACATGTATATAATATCGATATTGTGTGCCAAATATAATGTGAAGTTTTTCACCATTTGAAGGCGTGGTTGATAAAAGTTGTTCAGGAAAACTGACGTTAGAATTTAATTTATTACAGGTAATTGGAAGTTGTCATTTCAGTGATGCAAAATCTGAAAAGAAAAAACAGTTGCACAGATGTTGCAACTACCCACTTCCACCACATTTTCTTGTAGAAGACCATGGACAAAAAGAGAAACATGCATACCTTTGAAGTAGCATGTCAGTCTCATGCTTTAAAAAAATTGAAGAAATATTTAATCAGCTAAAAACTTAATATACATATACCCAAAAATCTTGTTTTATACATCTTGCTTGCCTGCTCAAACTCTGTGACTACCACAGTCACAAGTGTTGTGAAGTGCAGTTTTTATGCTCAGTAAGGCATTGATGAAGTGAATCAATTTTAGCAGCAGATCAACTTTTGTGACAGCATACCAGGGTTCTCGTGCACAGTTTGTGGAAACTTAAAGTGTTAATTTAGTTGTTTCCCATGTGTAAACCCCATTATGTTATGGTCAACTTTACTACATGTACTTTAAATGCAGTGGTAGAAGTAACCACAACATTTTTATCAGATTGTACATCGTTGAACACCAAATATACCAGCTGTGAAGGCCTAAGGTGTACCTGTGGCAGAATATACAAAATTTTACCAAGGTTGTGAATGTCATGTTAATACATGTACCAAGTCCTGGGTATTTTGGATACAAGGGCTGGATCCTGTGAACAAAGTTGCCCCAGGCTTTCAGGCAGCTTGTCATCCAATAATATGTCTCAAAATGTTAGTGATCAAGTGCAAAACTTAGTATACATCAACAATGTAGGCTGCTACTTTGAATTTTAAAGCTGAGTATTATGCGACTGCTGGAATTAATGCTATTTCATAGGCATAAGACATAAAAGCCAAAGGTGCTGCCTCTCATTCTTCCATGGGATGGAGACTGATTCCAGTCTCGTCAGATGATGGAGACTGACTCAAGTCTTGCCATAGGGTGATGGATTGGTAAACCTATTGTTTCTTGCAGGCTTAGTCAACTTGAATATGGGTGGGACATGCTAGGTTTTTATAATTGTAACCAGTTTGGAGTATACTTGCTTGCATTACTCTTTGGGCCAGTAATGTTTCTTGATTGGAACCACCATAATTGTTACATAGCTGTGATTACCGTGAACTTTATCATATTGTAAGGATGAATCCTTGTGGAACCATTTTATGGACAGCCATAACCATAGGGTTGTTGCTGTAGTATGATGAACTGTGTCAGATCACATATTGTATACCATAATTGTATGATTTAAGGCTCTGTTGCCATCGGGCAACAACTTGTCTGGTCATATGGTTCAGTCATGATGTCACATGGTGGCATACTTTAATGCCATGTGGCAGAGATGTGTGGTTGTGGGTCATGTGATGTCACATGGTGGCAGGTGGGCATGCCATATAACTGAGATTTGTGGTGGCTGGGTCATGTGATGTCACTCGGTGGTAGGTAGACATGCCATGTAACTGAGATTTGTGGTGGTTGGGTCATGTGATGACATGTAGTTGCAAGTTGTCATGCTATATAGCTGAGGTTTGGGGTGGCTGGGTCTTTTCAATTCATATCGGGCAAGGTGTATGATGGTTGTGTCATGTGATGCCACACAGTGGCATGTTGTCATGCCATATGACTCAGGTTTGTAGAGGTTGGGTCCTGGTTGCAGGTTTTCATGCTATGTGGCTGAGGTGTGTGGTAGTTGGGTCATGTAATATGTCCCATGGTGGCAGACTGTCCTGCCATGTGGTGTGTGGTACCATGAGGTCAGACTGCTGCTGTGGTATAAATTGATGATGCTTGCAGTCATATTATGCGGTTGTCCCTGCTTATATGAAGACTATGTGACAGAGTGGCTGACAATAGACAGGATGCTGAGCTTCACTGTGTCATTTTTTACCTTTGTTTAAGTGCAGTTAAATTGTACATTTACAAGTATACCTGAGTTTCGTTGGCCTGAGTTCAGTATCTTTTAAAGGGAATGGGCATTATTTCTGTGGAAAATGTCTGGAATAGTAACAGATAGTTGTGCTACCTGCTGTATAAGGTGATCCTCCTGCCACATTAAAGTGGTCTTTACAACAGTGGTCTTTGATTACAGGTAAACTTTAGAGAGAATTAGACTCCTGTGTCCTGACAGGATGGTCTTCACGCTCCCGTGGTCCAATCCACCAAACGAGTCTGGGTGTAAAATGATGTCTGTTTAATGTTTTCACATACATCTGTGATTTATAGAAAGCATTTTGAGTAAAATACATAGATAAGACCCATGTAGGTAGCTTGCATTGGGTCAACAGCAGTGCTTGTTATAGGTTCAGCTCATTGCACCCAACCTGCATTGAGTTAAGCTGTTGAGTCAACATTCACTGCAGCAGACAAGGGTTAAAAACACTAGGTTTGGGGGTGGGGGTATTCACAACACTTTATTGTGGCATTTAGTTTTGTTTTTTTTTAATGATCTCAAATTTTAGTCTTAAGTTTTTTCACTTGAAGTTTTTTGTGAACTGTACCCCTGGTCTCTGTGAGAGGTGATGGCTGGAGCAGGTGTTGCTGTGTATGTAGGTTGCTCTGAGTTAGGCTGCAGAGGCTTCTTGACGTCTTAGTTGCCAACCTTTTCACACATATCGTTTTGGGGGTGGGGGTATTCACAACACTTTATTGTGGCATTTAGTTTTTTTTTTTTTAATGATCTCAAATTTTAGTCTTAAGTTTTTTCACTTGAAGTTTTTTGTGAACTGTACCCCTGGTCTCTGTGAGAGGTGATGGCTGGAGCAGGTGTTGCTGTGTATGTAGGTTGCTCTGAGTTAGGCTGCAGAGGCTTCTTGACGTCTTAGTTGCCAACCTTTTCACACATATCGTTCCTCCATGGCCTGTCTGTATTTTTTAAAAAGTCACATGTTATTTATTTGAGGATTGAAAGTTGTCAGTGGGCACATTATTTTTAGATCAAATACATGTACTTTAATGTAGGTGTCAACGATATGATTATATGTAAATTTAGTCAGATATAATGGTCAAGAAATTTGAATTGCGTATTTTTATGATATTATTACCAGGTCTAATTAAGTAGTTGGGACTTAACAGATTTTCTCAGGATATTTTACAGGCATGCAGTCTTTGCCATTGTGCTTCAAAGTACAAGCTGAGGCCAGCACTTGTGATGCCTTACTTCATTGTATCATTGGATTTGGTCCAAGTATCAAATCAAATCCAATCAGCGCTTTTGTATGTCAATGCAAAAAGTTGGAAAATGATCTTGTGAGGATAAACTTAGGTTGTACACAATGGGATGTCGTCTTGTATTCATTGTGCTAGATGAAGCTCAAAGCTCTGTGAACTGACGAGGTCAGGCCCAGCAGCTTATATGGAAGGAGATGCCGTTTCCAAAATTGATTTTAAAACAAACCACTGTACTTCACATCCGTTGTTGTGTTCTTCATGCAGTCAATGATCCTGTATTCAGGATTTTTTTTTTTCGGTGACAGAGCTGCCAACACTTTAGAATTGCAGTATCTTATGGGAACATGTAGATAGGTACCTGATAATTAATGCATTCATTCTGATGTATAAAGAACGTTTCTCTTATCAGATTGATTTTTAACCTTTTTATTTCTGCTTTTCATGCATGGATCTCAGAAAAGATCAACAGACCAATTGTGAAATTTTAATTTTCATGAAGCTTTCAGATCCAATGTATGTTTGTTGGAGAGTATATGTATATATTTTAAGGGAAATAGAGTATCAACATGTAGTCCTGACATGTACTTGCTATTTCTTTTGGACTGTTGTGTTATGCAAACCGACTAAGGTTACTGTGGTAGCATGTTTTTTGGGTAACATGGTCCCACTGTTATTTGGAGCCTTAATGACATCATTAAGACACTACTCCATGAGGAAATTCATAAACAGTGTGAGCATGAAGAAATTTCAGCTTTGTGTACAGAATTCTAGGCAGGTCCCTTGGTTAAAGCTAGCATTGTATAGTGGTCAGGCTGCAGAGAGATCCAGGAGACACCGATCTTTGGGTCCTCTGTGCCACGCTGACTTGAGTCTGATACATGTATGGCCTGTTTCATGTGGATGATGGTGTCATGTTTGTGTATTGGCTGCTTGCTACATGATGTAGAATGTCACCTGCAGGTGGCACTACAGGTAACTTCCCCCTGGTATCCACCTGTTGCAGGTGGAGAGAGCTGGGGGATGATAAGCAAAAACCTGCTTCATTGGTTGAAAATGTCATGACACAGGAAACAGGTGCTGCCACCATGCAGAATAGTATATCTAACTTGCCCTATTTTCTGTTATATAGTTTATATGATAGAATGAATGGTATGAAGGGGCTGGTTTGTGATATACAAGATATGTGGTAGCAAGAAAGGGAGTGAGAGTGTGCATGTGTTGTACATGTAGTGCCAGAGATACTGTGCATGACATACACATCCAGTAAACTTTTTTAATATTCTACATTACACATTCAAGCTTTTAAAGCTATTTAACTGAGCTTTGATGTAAAAGGAGAAACAATTATCAAGAAATTAAGATAATATGTAAATTGATATATTATTGTGAAACAGTTGAAACCGTTGAGATGGCTTTATGAATACACCTTGTGTTAGAACTTCTACATATTTTCAACAGAATGTTTGAAAATTTTCATGGTTAATCACAATTTACCCAAATTAATTATGTGAAAGTCATCATGGATGAGGTACCTAGATAACAAAACAAAAAATTTACTTGAGTGACTTTGTTCAAACAAATTTTTGCTTTGTGATTTTTTTTTTTTTCTGTTTTGTTCATGTTGGCCAAGTTCTTGAGTTGTGAGGGGGGAATAATGAAGATACCCTGCAGATTTATTGCTAGAAAACTTAAGGACATGAGCTACACTAAAAGCACTGAGTAATCTACCAAGGCTCGTATATTTAAAAGTATTTATGCAAATGTGAAAGTACAAATGTATCAATTTTTTATGGGGCATGAACTAAGGAATCTAAATTTGACCCAAGTTAAACTTTGTATGCTAATTGTTAAATAAACATTTAGAGTTTTGACATGCATGTGAAATATTATAGGCCTACAGAAATGTGGAAAGGATATAGGTTTAATCAAAATCTGAATTTGTTGCTCTGAATCCATGTGCACTGGTACCTATGTGGCTTTAAAAACCAGCCCAGTGATTTTTTTTTTTTTTAGTCTATGTTTGTTTTGAAAGTAGGGAAAAGCTGAAACTGATGTTTATATATTCTGGGATCTCTTCAAGTTTGAGAGGCCCTATTTTGGAAAATTAAACTGCATGTGCATGCGTGCGTGTGTGTGTGTGAAGTAGGGAAAAGCTGAAACTGATGTTTATATATTCTGGGATCCTCTCAGTTTGAGAGGCCCTATTTTGGAAAATTATACCACACACACATATATATGATATAAATGAATACATAGAAATAAAAATGAATTAAAGGAAGTACCAGGGCATTGGTAAGCTGTATCAGTTAAACCTGTGATGAGTTATTTCTGTAGTTCTACCAGTGTTTGCCTTTTTACATCCTAGTCACAAATATTAAATGTGTAACAAATAAAGTTAAATTTGCTCTCAGATTTTAAATCTTTGGATCATGACCTTTAAAAAAATATTTTTGAAAAGTTTGCATTGGTTCAAGTTACATGCAGTACTTTTGATGCAGAGTGAAACCTAACTATAATGGTGCCATCTGTCAGATGTGTTATATATGTCAAATAGCAAAGGAGTTTGACTTTAAGACCATCAGAAATTGTTTAGTTAAGTTGATATGTCTGGCTTCTGAGTGTCATTATAATGAGGTGTCAGTGTATTTCGTGTCCTTAAGGATCTGTCATTTTGTTAATCAACTTTACATAGACTCAGGGTATAGCTTGACACATCACTGAGTTAAATGAGAGGCAAGATGCATGTTGATAGGAGTTGATGTGAAAAGAATAAAAATCTGCTGAAAAGAAAGCCTACTCATTTTAATGTAAATTTAAACTGTACAGAGACTTTATTCAAATAACAAATATATACAAGTTGTATTGGCCAGCTGGATCATTTATGGCTGTGATAATTGATCATGCGAGATAGAGCCTTGTATATAGTGCACTATACAAAGCCTGTAATTATGCATGGCTGATAGGATCGGCCTATTCCATGCTTTCCTATATGATGTGCAAGAACTGAATTATGGTATTTACATATTCATTTTCGTCAAAGCAAGAGCTTTAATTCAAGTACATGTACCAACATACCTGGTCTACTGTTAGTACTTTTTACTCTTATAGTTAGTCGATTACAAGTGTCAGTATCTTTTTGCAACCCTAGCGAGTCGCCATTGCTGTAAAAAAAAAAGAAGGGGGGGGGGGGGGAGGATATGACTGGCTGGGTGGTGCAAAAAAAAAAAACAAAAAAAAACTGATAAAGACTATCATGACATGGAATAAATTCAAAGGAGAATGTTGTGCTCACTTGTACAGGTCAGCTGAGCTTGAAATTAACAACTGTGTGCACTGTGGAATATTTTCCAAGTATCACACGAAGTGAGTCTCAAATTCTTTGGAAGCCTTACAAAATGCTTGGCATCAATTTTTTATTTTCAATTGGCATTCCAATTGAAGCTGTGTGGTCTTGTCTCAAAAATAAAGGTTTGGAAACATTTTGTCACATAGTTTTGTTTGAAAGCATTGTATATAAAGTTTTTATTGATTTGGATAAGTGTCAGTATTTAACAAATGTTTGAGAGGCATTTAGTTTGGATTTGAAATGTTTTGTTGAGTTTCACTATTGCGTGAAATGTAACTTGAATTGGAGACCTGTGAGTGTGATGTAACATACCTTGTCGTGAAAATGCCTAACTGAAATGTTATAATAAACTAGAAAATACATGAAGTTAAAATGTGTTTGTCTTTTATGTTTTTGTTTTTTTTAACATAATCGTGGACGAGATAGGAGCTTTGAAATGGTCATAAATACTGATATAATAGTATTTCATATTTGGTGTGGAATCAAATATTCCTTGTTCACTTTGAAGCTGAAGAAATGATATTAAATACTCGCCCTAACTGCAAAAGTTTTCAGCTACACTATATGACAAAAGGAAATCACAATCCAGGCATTCATGTGGCTACCATTTGACAGGACGGGGTCTTTTCTCTTATAAACTCTTCTATCCTATTCTCAGTTTATGTTGGGTCAATATTCAGCCCAAGTTTAGCCCCAAGAATGAGCCAGACTTCATACTGACATGATGTCTGTGTTGGGGGTGATGTACACCCTCCACTGCCCTTACTTCCTTATGTGGTAAATGAGCACCATTTCCGTTGCATGCAATGAATCAGACTAAACTGCATCTTATTAGCACCATTTTGAAAAGTAGAATACACACATATGCAAATACCAGCAAAAACAGATTTTGGTGGTGGAATGGAGACTAGAAGAGTAGTCACAGGAATGAGATTAAAATGGGGGGGGGGGGGGCAAGGCACATTTATGTTGCAGAGAAAAACCTGGACTTTCATATGGTCTGGAGGCAGTTAAACACAAATTGAGCCACTCAAATGGTGATAGGAATATTTCTATTGAACAGGTATCGTTAAGTGTTTTAAGAACAAAATTTACTTCACTTTGGTAAAACTGAAAGGCCAGCATAGCATGCACTGGTCCTGAGGCCTGGAACCCACATCTCTGCAATGCATTATGTTGATGGTCCACAGCATTGCAGGGAAATGGAATGATACATACAAATCCTACATGCAAAATTCACTAGCCATCCATCTGCTTAATCTGTTTGAAATGATAAATTGTGGTATCCATCATCAGATGGATCAGAACATGTTCCATTTTTTATGAAACAGATTTGATAGTATTGTGTGTTGAAGCAGCTATCTGAGGTATAATTTACACTTTTCTATGGTAAATTCGCTTCCTGTGAGCTATATTAAGCAATCGGATAACAGGTGATGGGTGGTGAGCTTTGAGAAAACTCAAAGTACTTAAGCGGCACACCAAGTCCACTGATCACAATGCATTGGATCAGATCCTGCTTTATGTGAGAGACTGCCTATCTTTTTAAGACTGCTCTTCCATGAAAGCTGGGAGTCTATTTGTCTGATGAATTTACCTCTATTTTAAGAGTACCTGCAATATGACTTTTTTTTTTTTTTGGTTGACAGGAGGGGGCAGAGTAAATGCCAGGCACTACGGTTATAAGAACTCTTGCAGTAATGGGCTTAATATCAAATTTAAAAAAAAACAAAAAACAAACAAACAAAACGCACACACACACAATGGGACACCGATAATACTGATTTATTGCAGGCTATTTACAATGCATGCACATGAACCGGAACTGTACAACCTGACTGCACGTAACAATATTCTAAACAAACTTGACCACATCAATCACATATGTAGAGTCACTGAACATGACAAGTTTTTATGGCAAAAAACATCAAGTTAACTCGCCCAAACTTTTTAAAGATAAATGTTGGTTCTAATTTCAACTTTATGTGACAAAAATTGGAAAGCAGTGTGGCATATTACACGTGTACAGTCATCATAAATCACACTGCTGCATGAACAGACAGATCACATAGTAAGAGTATATTCGTACAGTATCAAATCACAGAAATCTTATCAGATCAGTTGTGCATAATAAACATGCATAAATATACTGCAGTATACCTCTGGGAAAACAAGTGCACACAACTATTAAGCAATTTACTTACAAGTATCTTGTAAGGATCGAAAATTTATATCAATTTTATATAAAAGTAAGTTAAATGCACATCCTGGCGTCAGCAGGACAGAAGTAGAAGTGTCAAATACTGGACAAGGTATATAATACTGCACTTGTACTGAATTAACAATTTGGTGTATAATTTCTATATCAGACTAGTCTTCAGAAAATACTGTATTGCATTGACGAGTGTAATCGTAAATGTCAAAATTTACATTACATGCACATGTATGTATACAATAAGGAGAAAAGAATTTACTTAAGGCTAGATGAAACCCACAGTAAAAGTTTTGTCATCTTTGAAATTGTATCTAATTTTGATAAAAATATATGCTATCTATTCTTTCTGAAAAGTTTACAGTTCAAATCCTTAAACAAATGGAAGAATTTTAAACTGTTCAGACTTAACCTAGCCATCAATGGACCATGTTGACTGACAAATCCTGGCGGCAAAAACAAATTCCCAACTCTATATGATTATATCTCTGGCACTTATGGTCAGATTTGGGGCAAATAAGGCCACTTGAATTATTAATTTCTTGATGCTTAAAATACTGGGACATTTTTTTTGTATTCATACAGAAGACACAATGTTGCAAAAATAAAGAGACTACATTTCTGGAGCTTGCAGTTTTGTCCCTTTCTGACCAGAAAATAAGGGAACAAATACATATAATCCCCGAGATTTTGTAATCTAGAATCTTTTACATAAGAAAAATATGTTTTTCTCAAATATCAGTTTGTACATGTATCCAAACATGTTCATTATGTCTGTTATCCAACATTTTGTCATGCTGAAAAACAATTTAACATGACCAAGTTTTTTTATTTATTAATGTTTCTTGCATTCATGGGGTGTATAGATTTATATTTATCAAGGGTATTGCAGATTTACAGTATTGTACATAATTTACTTTCATTCCATTCCCATTACAAGTAATGATTCGATTATCATCTGCCATATTGTGTCCTTCAGATATATGTTAGAATCGAAAGTGGATTCAGAAGTGATCCTTATTTTCAAAAGTTAAAGAGTACCAGAAGAGCCTATCTGTAGCTATAAGTGAAATCATCACAGCCAGTCCAAATGACAATTTCCATGTGTTGACTTGGTACATTTGTCAACATTTGCACATTGGTATCAGCTAGAATATATCAAATTTGTAGTCAACCTGATGGTGAACCTCTTACCTCAAACTGCTGGTGTACAGGCCAGCCATAGGAAGTAAGATGACAAGTCAGGGCCATGTCAGTGCAGAGAAATGTAGGATTTAACCCTCTGGATACTAAGTCTGCAACCTGCTCTGCACACTCTGGGTGCAGTATGGCAAGAGGGTGTCAAGGAAAGCTGGTGATTAATGGCATATTATGATATTAACCCTTTTAAGTACCCCTGCCCTCTAAAGTCCCCCCCCCCCATTTTTCTGGCACAAAAGTTCTGAAGTATTGGAAAATTACATATATTTTATGATAATTTACCAATTGGTACAGCTAAAATGTTTCAAATTTAGGTCTGCTATTGCAGCTCACTTCAATGAGCTCACTGCAATTAAAATTTCCAAGTGCCCAGCCTAAAAGACATGATATATGGCACTCTATATTATGGAAGCCTGTAGGGACCACAACAAAAATAAAACTTGTAATTTTGAGTTTTTTTCTTCAAAATTTTGAGAAAAAACTTGAAATTATGAGTTTTAGTTTTTGGGGTTTTTTAGGGCCTTATAGGCTTCCATACTTTATGACAAAAAAGAAAAAGCAGCAGATGAAATTTATGACATCAGATGCTTCCAGGTAATTCTGAATGGGGAAAAGTTGCATATTGATACCTCAGAGTTCGGTCCCTTGATGTTTACCATAATAAACACAGGGTCTTGATGTTTACCATTTCAATGTAATAAAACAACCAGTATTTACAGCACTGTTTGGTGATGTAAACAAATTTTGCACTAAGTTTTTCATTGAAGAAGACCATGTGGACTTTAACTTTTCAAAACAAGGAAGATGACTGTAAAGGATTACTTTCACTGGCAGGATAAGTCTGGTTACAGCTCAGCCCATGTAACCAAATGGTTGTCATAACAGTACCAGAGGAAAGACTGGTGTAGTTGTGTGGTGGAAAGGGAATACTTTCTGCATAAGGAAGTGGCCTTTAGTCAGAGGGTGGCCCTTACTGAGGTGTACTTTGTTGACTTGGGACCCCTATATGAAACACCTACATTGCTGTCTGGCTGGTAGGGCACCTACCATGTCCATGAGTTCTGATCGATGGCTGTCATCGACTCCCAACACACTAATCCTCTGTTACATGTAGGAAAACAAATGTCCCAACTGTGTTCATTTGTGTAAATGGGAATTGTTGAACAAGATGCTTGGCTGATGCTATTGCATCATTGATTTTGAGGATATATTTCCCCACATATAGTTCCATTGGGCAGAGGTCTGCTTGGGGTATTACACGTATGTGGCAGAGATCAGTGTCGCATGGTGTAGAATCCCTTGTACTTGTTTGGAGACATAGGAGGCATTGGCGCAGAGTCTGTGATGCTTGGCACTGAAAAAAAAGGGAAAATATGATACCTCTCCCTAATTGTGCTATTACGATTCTTTTCTTTTGTGAGTGTGGGAATGAAAAGCCAATATATATGGCAAGCCATTTTACTGTTGTATTAGAAAGGCCTATTTCTTTTAGGCAGGCAGTTTTGACACGTAGTCCTATTTGGTGATATCACCAAATGATTTGGCGATATTGCCATTTATTTGGCAATATCGCAGGATGATCTCATTTACTGATATCCCTAAATCATTTAGTGACATCCTTAAATAGTTTAGAGCTATCCCTCACTAATTTAGCGATATCACAACTGATTTAGAAATATTGCCAAATAAGGTGCATTTAGCCACATTGATCGCCAAATAAGTGAATGGGTGCATGCTGGGTAATTGTACTGTGCCTGCACAGTGATTGGCTTTGGAATGAGTTTCATTTTGCAAATTTTTTAATTTTTAAGTACTATATTTTTCAAGAATCCTGAGAAAATTCTCCAAATCAGACCCTTTTGTAAAATGTCCATTTTTCACCCCAAAAAAGAATTTTCAAAATCTTTCTTGGTGTATATGTAATGTAAAGATCCCAAACAACAAGAATTTATATAGTTTTATGGGTCTAAAAATAAAAACCAAAACAGGAGGGTGGGTTGAAGATAGCACTCCTCTAAGTGCCTAGCTTTGTTTGTGCCACCTTAATGATGCATATGAAAGTCAAATGATAGCAATAAGGATGTGATCCATTTGACTTTGTTGGGGTTTCAACCTACTTTTAACTCTGGCTGGATCTTCCCAGGGCTTGTATGTATGCTGTTCCAGCTGGTTCTGTAGAGTTCTGCCATAGCTGCTGACATCATGTCGGTTGGGGGCATACAGTGGGGTCTGCAGGGACCTCCTCATTGGCATCTGGCTGGCCGGACCCCTCAGAAACTGCTGCTCTGTATCATACAGACTCACACGACCTGCCAGACCACAAACAACACAAAGAGTAAAATGATTTGCTGTGGGCATTATATGTTAACTAAACAACTGAATGCCAGACAAAAAGCACATTTTCATACAATGTATAGTAGAACTAGCATTTTAAGACCATCCTCACTGCAAAATGGGTTTCATATTGCAGGTGATCTTAAAATGCTGGTTTATTTACCACAAATAGACTCTAGTGTTATAAAAGGCTGAAAGATAGTCTTCCATGAGGGCTGGTCTTCAGAGCTGATACCTGTGTATTTAGATGCCGAGAGTATCACACTTTATGTAAGTACCAATAGTATAACACTTAATTGGCCTATGCACTGCTGGACCAGCAATTAAAACATTCAAAATATACGGAAGGCTTATGAAGACATGTATTTGTCACCTTGAAATGTGTCTTGATTTTTTGTTTTTTGTTTTTTTATTTTTATTTGTTTTATTCATTTTTTTTTCTTTGGGGGGGGGGGGGTCCAAGTGTAAAGTCTTTGTTCAAACCCAGGAAAATACCCAACATCTGAATGAGATAGGGCCATTCATCTGATACATGTGATCTCTCCCGTCAGATGGACTCTCACTGGAGGAGTTCCTCTGACAAGAACTACTGCATACTTACCATCAATAAAAACTACTCTGCTCCCAGTGTTTCCTAGCACTTCCTTAATGTGGCGCCAGGTGCCACCAATACGACCCATACGCTCCCTGAAAATACATATCAGATTTCATTTTTATAGGTGAAACTACCAGTATGCATATGTATTTCAAGTGTCAGCGTAAAGTTGTCTAATGTCACCAGTTGAAGCAATACTGTGAGCCATGGCTACCATTTTTTCAGTTTAAGATTTAAAATTGCAAATTACATAGATTTATCTTGAGCCTGGAATTTGACAAATCATAAACACAGTGTATATATGTGACCACTGAATTACAAGATGTGATTTTTTTTTTTTTTTTTTTTTTTGCTTTAAAATATAAAAGTATCTCTCACAGAATTTACACTATGTACATTGTATGGGCTAATCTTATTGACACTGAATTATATGATGTGACAGTTCTTCCCCCTGAAAATGCTCCTACCTTGGGGGTCCTGGGTTAGGGTACCTGTAAGCTAGGTTTTGCATTAGCTTGGCATACCGTTGAAAGTATTCATCATTTCTGCTGTTACTAGCTTCGGGAGGAGGGCGAGGAATGCCACCTGTGGATGCCTGGCAATATGAGAAGGAAATAATCAGAAGACAAAGAGACAAACTGTGTGTTTCAGTTTACAATTCAACTAGTTCCAGAAATTTCTGAAACATGAATTAAATTATTTTGTTGTGTGTAAATAGTAATTTATGTTTATTACATCTTGGAAGAAATGCAGGAATACATATCAACAGTATGGTAAACAAGTGATCATATTATATAGTGTTATGTATACAAATACAAATATCATGTAAAATAAACACAAGTAAACTTTGAAATAGTGAATATTGGTATACCTACACAACATATGCGTTGTACTTTATGACTACGTTTCCATGCAAAAGTTTGCCAAAATGTGTCATATTCTACCAAAAATTTTCTTTGATTTGAAATTATTGGAGTGTTACAGAAACATTGAACTAGCTTCTGTGACCAACAAACAAAATTTTGAACATCTCCTAAATGTGGCTTGAGAATGAGAATTGAACTCCCAAATGTGACTAGCTGTGTGTCTGCAAATGGTCACCATTCTGTTATAACATCATTACAACGTGCTTCTTGGTCATCCTACAAAGTCATCTTTGGACTCAGATTAACCCTTCCCCTGCCCCCCCCCCCCCCAAATCAGCCAAACTGGCCAGTGGTCAAATGTGGTCTGCTTCAGTGTTTTCAACTAATTTCAACAGTAATGAAAAACAATTTGACTGAGAATTGTTGATGACACCTATCAAGATCACATTCCCCAGGTCAACAGCTTTCCTTGGCATGGGTTGGGCACTTAGTGCACAACCCATGTCAAGGAAAGCTGTTGACTTAGTCTTAATTCAATGGAGAAAGGGTTAAACTGTAAAGGAGCCCTAGCATGATGAGGTCAGGAGCTTTCCTGTTGTTCTTTGGATTGGGGGAAAAGTATTGACTTAGCCTTGTTCTGAGTGAAAGGGGGGTTAAAGTAGGTGATTTATGAGTACTGGAGTGCTGGAACAAGTCATCAGGGTGTGGGATAAATGGTCAATCTTTGGTAAAATACAATGATTTAATAATTCATTTAAAAGTTGCTTCTTACTTTATGCACTGGTGCCTGTTGTATGTCACCACTGTTTAAAATGAGATGCTGCAACAGTTCCATGGGATACCAGTGCAAGAGTGAATTTCTCTACTGACATACCTGTGGTGAAAGGCCACATTCAATATGTGCCCACTTTACGTTGCCAAATGAGATATGGCTGCATACAGCAGGTATTCCTGCACAGCATTTGCCTTTGACTGGATGTGACCTACATCCTCGGTACTTACAGTGCGGGGTGGGGGGTGGGCCTGTTGCCATGTTCCAGCACTGAATTGACCAGCCACGAAGTGAGGAATAAGGTCCACCTGATGCTGCATCTTGTAGCCCTCACTCATGCCATGCCAGGGCAACCTGCTACCAAAACACCATGCGGTTAGCACTGAGCTACAGCATGCATCACTTGCATACCTGGGTAATACTACCTTCCATCATGCAGTTAGCAGTGGCATACAATATGCGTCACTCACATACCTGGGTAATACTACCATCCATCATGCAGTTAGCAGTGGCATACAATATGCATCACTGACATACCTGGGTAATACTACTATGCATCATGCAGTTAGCACTGACATACAGCACGCATCACTCATATGCCAGGGTAATGCCATACATCATGCAGTTAGCACTTGCATACAGCATGCATCATTCATATACCTGGGTAATACTACCATGCATCATGCAGTTAGCACTGGCATACAACATGCATCACTAACATACCTGGGTAATACCATACATCATGTAGTTAGCACTGACATACAGCATGCTTCACTCATATGCCAGCATAATGCTGCCATACATCATGCAGTTAGCACTGGATAGCATGCATCCCTCACAATGTGCCAGGGTAATGTTATCATCCAATTAGATCCCGAGATATATTGTGCATTACTCACATACCATGGCATGATTACCAACTAAAACACCATACAACACGCACTGAGCTATAGGTACAGTAGGTATCACTGACACACCAGGGTGATATCACCATGCAGTTAGCACTGAACTACTGCATGCACCACACATGGTACCAGAGTAATATTATAATTATTATCTTTATTAAAAACCCCACAAGCAAGGAAAATACTATGATGTATGTACACATTCAGTGCTTACAGAGCACAGAAAATATCCTAGAGTAAGATGCAACATGCATATCTGTAGAGTACAAGTCGAAGAACTAAAGGCAGCAAGTTAAAAGACAAACTCATTTATGCTGGATTGACCAAGGTTTAACATAATTTTCATCCATTAGCAGAAAATGAAAAGAACCAGTAATTCCTTCATCTGTATGGTCTTTTTTAGTGCAGCTAATTAACTTATTAAAAACAATATCTAGTAGAGAGTTCCCTGACCTAATAACTCTATGTATCAGTGTCTTGGGTGTAGTGATACCTTAACTCATTCCATACCAGTCCCTGATTTTTTCTGTATATTTACCTAGATTTAAGATGACAATTGCATATTTAAAGTCTTCATGAAAAGAGCTTTCATTCAAGTACCAACATGTCTATAGTCTTAAGTCAGTGGTTCTGGCACTGACATACAGCATTTATTTTTTTTAAATACATATTATAGGTGAATGAAGGTTGCTTGTGAGTTATAGTAAAACAAAACATAAAAATAAAGATTTAAGCACTCTATTTGTGTGCATGGACAGACACACTGACACATTCTGCCTCCATTGTATGCATCTCTGAACTAGGAGAGTGTACTGACCAATCATGCATATTTTATATTCTGTGATTGGTTTGCTATGAAAAATAGGGGGTATGCTAATGAAAACAGAATTCGAGTTGCCACCATTCCTCTGGTTGTCATGGGAAAAACAGCTGTGAGGAAATATGTATATTACTACATACATGTATATCCAAGTGTATTTCTAAGGATGAAAAGCACTAATTTATCACTTAAAATACATACATTCCATGTTTTTTTTCTTTTATGCTGTATTACATTACAACAATCAGTAGGGCTGAATCAATTATCTAATTGTTTAATCATAATAATAATAATAACAACAACAGCAACAACAACAATAATAATAATAATAATAATAATAATAATAATAATAATAATAATAATAATAATAATAATAATAATAATAATAATAACAATAATAATAAGGACATACATATATGTAAATATAATCTTATTTCAAGAGAATATTTCACTAATTTCTCCTGAGACCCTCATAAAAATGCAAATGAAAATACAAAAGGTTCAGTAAAAACACAAAAACAAAAAAATCAACCATGAAGCTTTTATTCAAGTACCAGCATGCCCATATTAAAGAAAAGGGGGGGGGGGGAGGGGGGTTTCATGTCAACAGTGTTCAAAGGAAAGCTGTGCTCTGTGTTTTAACTTAGCACTGAAAGGGTAAAACAATAAATGTAAAAGCAGACCACACTATTACTGCCTTTGAGTTGGATAGTGCCTAGGGTTCACCTATGTCCATGCATGTGTATATATGTATTACGGCCCTGTGTTTGTTCGTCCTGTGTAATCATAATCCTACCTCAGCCAGCTCATTTTCCACCTTCATGTGGATTTTTTTATATATTTTTTATAAAGATATAAACAGTCAGAGCAAACATTAAGGGTATGACATAAACTCGTAGTTGGCATTTATATGAATAATTTATGCCGCATATGTAACGCTAGATAAGTGGATATGGTTGTTGGGTGAGGTCCCATTTCAAGGGTACTCAATGCAATATCTACATGTGTATGCCATTATTGTGATAATGTTCACATTTAGATATGACTTTTAACCCTTGTTTTATGAAAAAAAAAAAAAAATGCAGACAGCCTCAATCAATGTCTGACCTCATGTTGCCTACTCTTTTCTTTCCTTGTCTAGTGCTAGTTGGGGGTGGGGGTTAAGATGCAGTCCCAGTTCACTGGGGCATGTATAGGTTAATAATTTTGCACTAATGCAAGGTACAAAAAAAAAAGAAGAAAATTTAGAAATAATGGCTGCTACAAAGTTTGGGAAACAAAGGGGCTTTCTGTATGCAGGTATGCTAAAATTTCCAGTACAGAGGTACAGAAAATCCATTTTTTTTTTGCTCTTTATGAGCATGAAGACTAGCTATGTATTGCTCTGAGTACCTGTACAACATCCCCCTCCCCCCGAGAAATAGTTTATATATATATATGTGTGTGTGTGTGTGTGTGTATACACACACACACACACACACACACACACACACACACACACACACACACACACATAGTGGTATCTGCTGTATGTAACTACTGCGGTAAGAGACCACCAGCTGTTTGTGGCCAAATTTGGGGTCACACTTTTAAATTTTCTTGGTAAATTTATCTGCTATAAAAGACAAAAAAAAAGACGACCTGTTGTATGTGACCATTTTTTCTTGGCAGAGGGAGTGGTTACATACAACAGGTACTACAATATATGGGTAATTGTTAAAAAAGATGACTTGTTATGATGAGAAAACTTTGGTTTGTGCAAGAAAAAGAATGGAAATGTCTACACATAAACAGCCATTATAACACTCACATCATCAGAGTTACATTGATCCTGACGAAATTAAGATGTGTCTGGAAGCTTAGCATTATCACACAGTGAGAATAAGGCTATGTCTGGAAGCTTAGCATTGTCACACAGTGAGAATAAGGCTATGTCTGGAAACTTAGCATTGTCACACAGTGAGAATAAGGCTATGACTTGAAGCTTAGCATTGTCACACAGTGAGAATAAGGCTATGTCTGGAAGCTTAGCATTGTCACACAGTGAGAATAAGGCTATGTCTGGAAGTTTAGCATTGTCACACAGTAAGAATAAGGCTATGTCTGGAAGCTTAGGATTGTCACACAGTGAGAATAAGGCTAAGTCAGCAACTTGACCTATGGGAGCACTGTGCCAAACCTATACCAAGGGAAGCTAGAGCCACATCATCTTGATGTCTGCAGGCTAGTCTATGAAAGTGGACTATTTTACAAAATGAAAGGATGACCGAAACAGATCTCAATGACACATTGCTGTCTGACAAATTGGCGGGAAAAGTAGAATGTTGATGCGTTAACAACTTACTGCCCTCACTTCCTTCCAGTTTCCATCAGTCAGTGTTACAGGGACATTGGAAGGGACAACTTTGCCCTTCATTTTCATCCACTCGTTCATTCCATTATATGTGGTTCTACAAGTGATATCACAGCAACCATCAAAACTATACCAAATGTTTTCATCACAAAAGATGTTCTTGAAGGAAAATGATATCCTGACTGGAAAGTTACATAGAATGCTGATACTTGCCTGGTTTACCACCACTTAGGCCTAACATATTTTTTAAGACTGCTGCCTTTTCAGAAAAAATGAATGACCTGAAAGTTTAACCCTTAAAGTGCTAATCACTGCTATGGCCGCTTTCTCATTACCACTAGACATACAATGGGTAAAAGAGTCAAATTCCTCATGAAGATACGTTTCATTCAAATACCAGCAAGCCTTGTCTGAAGCAAAAAGTAGTCTTAGTCAACAGCTTTCCTCGGGACACTTTGCGCGCAATGCACGCAAAGTGTCCCGAGGAAAGCTGTTGACTCAATCTTAAATCAGCTCTTTAAGGGTTAATATACTTACCAGCTGGAACATAAATTCAATGCATATGCAGTTTGAAGTGTGTCCCTGATTGACATATTAGATAAAAGTGATATTTGTGTATTCCAGTCATACATGATGTACGTGTAGACAAAATTTGACATATTTCTCATTTTCGTTTTTTACAAAAGTTCATTTACAAGAAGAAGCATAAGTAATCCAGCCATGCATCTTTAGGATAGAAATTTCTGGGCTAGCACTGAAAATTAAAATATCATAGTTAATTTTGTTAACAAACTAAAATATTTTTCAAATATGGATGCCATTAGCCAAAACTTGTCTGTATTTTTCCAACAGCAAGCAGATATTTGGTAATGAAGGACATATTGTAGATTGACACTTAAATTAAAATCTTTTAGCCAATTTGGCTCAAATACCACCTTTATTAGTCTATGGCTAACTGGCTAATGCCTAGCCCCCTGCCAATTATTTACAGGTGATCACATAACTTAACTGTTATGTCAGGAGAAATGTTACATGTATCATTTGTTTTGCCGCATTGATTGAGTGTTGAAAATCGGGAAACCTGTTCACTCTTATCTTCACTGAAAGAAAACAAACGTGCTTGAACCTGGTAATTCATGAGCACATAGCATAGTATTAACATTTGATTTGAAAGTCTAATGCATGACCTTTACAAGGTATTAATGGACTTAAAGTACAAAAAGTGTGTATATAAAAAATTAAAAACAGAAATGATGATGATGATGATGATGATGATGATGATGATGATGATGATGATGATGGGAGTACATGGAGTTTGTGCAAAATGAAAAGGACAAACATTTCGATGAATAATCAAGTGTTGCATAATTTACAACAAAGTTAAGCTTTAAAAAAAAGCTACTTGCACACAAGTAGGTCTACATTACACGAATTATGATTGCTATAATCATTGTCATACTTTATCAATATTTTATACCATGTGACATAGAAAATAAAGACACTGATCCCAGTACAGTGTGTGACAAAGCTCTATAACGACAAAAGTATGGAATTATTCTTACTACACTAACAGCTATACTGGCATATAAGTTTATGTATAACAGCCTGGGCATATTCCACTCTGGAATATTATAGTCAATTAATAAATCCAGTTCTGTCTCCAGGACATTTATAATGAGGACTGACAGGATATACTCTATGTTTTTGCTGCTGGGACTATCCACCAAGTATACCTCTTACACCTGTGACTATACACATGTGTAGATATATCAGAATGAATAAGAAGTGGATTGCCTAAAGTTCCTATTTAAACAAAGAAATAGACTTACTTTGATCTGGAGTAAGGTCTGTATGGGGAGAATTGTAGAGGCGGTGATCCTGCGGTTGCCCCAGCCATCTCTGTTAGAGGTGGTTTTGACTCCAAAAATAGTGGCCTTGTTTTAGATAGTAATCTCAGACACTGGTCCTTGGAGTGCTTGCCTCCTGGTTCTATCAAATGGGACCTTCACCTATATCACTAGATTTGAAGACGAACCTCAAACTCCAAAGATATTAGTGGTGTGCAACAATTGTGTCCACAATGTGACAAGTCTCTGTGTCACGTGACCAGGGATCTCTAAGGAGGATTTTAAGAGTGGTGGCAGGCATTCTGGTAGAGTAGGTTGTTACCAACCAGCGTGTTGATTGGCTCTCTGTCTGGCACCCACAGGTATTATATACATTCAAGTGGTCCCAACCAACGTCCAGTTTTTGCATTGTGTACGACACAGGCTATTGCCAGGTGCATTGATAGCAGCAATATGTTCATGTACTGTGACACTAATCCCTGACATAAACTTGTTAGCTCTACCAGTTCATACTACCCATGTATAATACATCAGTGTTACTAGTGGCCAGTCAGGCACAACATATTGAATTATTGGGAACCACATTAGGAGCTTTAGCAACACAAGACATGAGCATGAATACATAACATTTCTGTGTGGTCAGAAACAAGTATAGCAGACTAGTATTAAATTATTCACTAAACACATGGATGCAATCCCACAGCATGCACCTTCACCACCTGGATATCCAGTGACTGCTGTGTGCCTTTTTTTTTAATGACTGTGTTTTTTCATATATATATGTGTGTGTTATTTACATAAGAGTTTAAGAGCAAAAAATCACTTTAAAGGTCTCCCTCTTGTGTTGGTAAATCATTTCACAACTTGAATTTGTATCATTAACTAAATATAAAACACTCATCCACTCAGCTCAAACATAAATAAAATACATGCAAGCTGCTCCCTGGCTATGGGTGAGCTGTATAATCTATTATAGACATGTGCATTTAGCTGTGAAAGGCTGATAAATATGTGAGTTATGCTAACATTGGAATATGTAATCAATCATGTATGCTTATAATTAGAAGCGAAAGACTACAATCATGAGGATCAGCCATGCTGGAGACATCCCTTTAAAACTCACAAGAGTTTGTATCCTATGTACAATATTTAACTCCCCATGGGTCCCTTATATCAGTTTCAAACAGTTAAAACTATGGAGGCCTATAATGACAAGAATCTGACTGAACAATGTATGCATTTTAATTGGGCACAGTAGAGGTGCCATAGGCCTCAACTGCGAAAATGAATCTCCTTATTAGATTAATTGGCATGAGTAAACACGAGGGAATAGAACAAAAACCTCTAGCTTAGGCCTTTGAAGTATTCAGTTTGAGAGGTGCACACTCTTTCAGCATTCTGAAACCTTGAGAGATAACATGAGCTTCTCAGGAACATGCCAACATTGTGACTGAATATGAACATACCTTGTACTTCATTATCAGTGCAATGGGTGCTTAAAAGAAAATTAAAGTTAGCTTCAACTGGGAATCTCTTACCCACTAGACAAGAAGTGGCAGTGAGTAGCATCAGAAGGTGAGGAATTGTAATGATACATAATACAAAGACCACCTAATATTTTAACCCTCTGAGACTCTTATCAACAACCTTCCTCAGCGCACAATGCCTCTGGATTGCACTGGTCACGGAAAGCTGTTGACTGACAGCATGTTGTTCTTGCCAATGTCCAGTGGGTCTTCTAGATGATATGGCCACTGACAGGGGGCCAAATTAGAGCATGTCTTAGATGATGGCCACTGACAGTGTTGAAGTAACGTGATGGTCTTTGCTAAGATAGAGTCTGTCTTAGATGATGGTCTTTTTGGGGTGACAGTGTACAGTGGTCTGCTAGATGATGCTCTGTGCCAGGTCTCAATGTAAAATGTGACTTTGTGCCGGGTCTCAATGTAAAATGATGGCCTGTCACAGGTGTTAATGACACATAGAGTATCTTATAGACAATAGCCTCAGGCCAGTGCCAGTAATTATGTAACATGTATACTTGTGTTTGTGTAACTGGGCCCCAGGGAGTAACAGTTGTGACTGGCTGGGCCACCCAAAATAAATATCCTGAAATAGCTAAATTTAACAATGATATATTTATGCCCCCCCCCCCTCCCAGCGGGGGGGGGGGGGGAAATAGCAATTATTTTGTCCATGTGTACCTCAATACGGACAGTTTTCACACAAACAGTTGAAAATTTTTTGGCATAGGGCTTTTATATTGCACATGCTTATAGTCCTGTGTAAGGTCTTGGATGAGTTTGAAGATGGGTGACCTTGACTCAAATTCCAAGGTCACAGAGACATTTTAGTGAATTTGGTTTTCACATGATGTTAAACAGTTTTTTACATAGGCCTCTCATATTGCACATGATTTTAGTCTTGCATGAGGTCTAAGATGAATTTGAAGATGGGTGACCTTCACCCAAACCCCAATTCATAGACCCATTTTAGCAAATTTGTTTTTCACGCAAGAACTTGAAAAGTTTTTGACATAGACTTTTCTGGTTTTACTCCTACATAAGGTTTGAAGATGGATCACCTTGACCCAAATCCCAAGGTCACAGAGCCATTGTAGTGAATATTCATATAGCACAAGAATGACTCCTGTCAGTACTGACGGCTGTAGCATGGGGGGGGGGGGGGGCATAGATCTAGCAATCTTTGATCTAGTATAAACAAAGTGTGTGTATTTTCTAGATGATGGCCTCCAGCTGGTACTAATGTATACAAAGTGTGTGTCTCTTCCAGATGATGGCCTCTGACAGGTCCTAATATATAAAAAATGTGTGTCGTTTCCAGATAATGGCCTCTGACAGGTACTAATATATACAGAGTGTGTGTCTCTTCTGGATGATGGCCTCTGACAGGTACTAATATAAACAAAGTGTGTGTCTTTTCTAGATGATGGCCTCCAGCAGGTACTAATGTATACAAAGTGTGTGTCTTTTCTGGATGATGGTCTCTGACAGGTACTATTATAAACAAAGTGTGTGTCTTTTCTAGATGATGGCCTCTGACAGGTACCAATATACCGTATACAGAGTGTGCATCACTAGTGATGGCCCCTGGCAGGTACCGATATATACAGAGTGTGTGTATCTTCCAGATCATGACCTCAGGCAGACGCCAATGGAGAGTGTGGACTTATGTTGTAAATATGCAAGTGCTGCTGTAATACATATGGTCATATAGACTCAAGGTGCCTTTTTTTCTGTTCCAGATGGCCACTGGGGATTATGTTCCTTCCATTAAAGACTGTCTCATTACCTGCTGCACTGAAAGTTGTCTTGGTCAGAGGTGTTGCATCGAGCGTAGAAAGTCAATAGAGCAGCAAAAGAGGGCACAGAACAAACATAGCAAAGCACAACACAGGAAGGAGGGTCCCAGGCCTGTGCCAAACAATACAGATGTTACAATACCTCAAGTTGTGTTTGACGAGGTTCCTGAAGACAAAGACCACAAACCAGCTGAAGAAGATGCACTGCTGAATGAAACAGTTTAGAGACAGGGTTTGATATTTGCCTGCATGACTAAATTAAAGATAACCTTTTAAATGGGTGGCAGTAACCTGCCCTGCTGAGTAAAAGGTTGGAAATGGAAAATATTTCCCATTTGCCACACACCTTAATTCTACCTACACAGAAACTAGCTTATTTTACTTCCTTCTATATGATCTTCCTGCAAAGAATGTACCTTCAACAGTATTTCCCATTAAAAAATAATAATATGAAAGAAAAAAAAGACTATAAAGTGTATTTTAACATTATAAACTTTTCTTTTTATTCACTTCATGAACATGTTCACCGGTTTTGAAACAAGAGAAAATTTAGAACCATAAAAAGAAAAGAGTACACACGCTATACATTAAGGAAATTGACATAATTTTACTTACCATATGACTATTACTAGCCAATACTTCAGGCAAGACAAAGGTACATGTATAGGGCTACACATGGCCGTACAATGTAAATTTATGGTTTCTCAGGAACAAAGAAGCATGATGGGTGGCACTGTTTTATTTCAAGGGGGAAAGGGTTAAATGGAAGTATTGTAAAGCAACATACATGGCTATAATGGTTTTAATGAAAAGCTAAATGGGACCTGAAAGAAGGCTATAAAGCAGAACTTTTCATGCTTCAGATTTGGAATATTTATTATACTGGCACCCTGTGCTAGTTTGGGAAATATTAACTGCCTTCAATTTTGTACAATATTTGCAAAAACATAGTAGTACATGTATATGTTTTAATCAGTTTACAGCAATATCTGAAAAAAAGTACAAAAAATAACACTTATAAGAAATTCAAATTGTTTAGCTGATTATGTATTTTTTAGTGTTTGACCCTTCGTTATTGTAAAATATATGTATGATAGATTTTTGTAAACCCAGGTATTCAAATAGGTGCTGGTTTGCATGTTGGTAAAAACAAAAATACATGCCGTTGTCACATTTATTCACTTTATTCTGTGATTTTCTTATCGATGAGTAATCAGTCTTGACATTTTTCAACTGTAAACATTTTCTATGCTGCAGTATGTGTAGTTAGATATGTGTCCAGAATATAAACCTATTTTACCGTCAATTATTTATCTGCATGTACAATATACAAGATTTGCAAATGTCCTTCTCATTTCTGGCTGTACCAGATTCCAGAAAAGCACAAGTATGTATATACATACATGTAGTGTGAAAGACCATTGCAATGGGGATTTTTTTTTATTTATTTATTTTTTTTTTTTTTTTTTGGAATGGTGATACCCGTATTGAAATGTGGCTGATACAAAATACCAATAAACATTGCCAATTTCAAATAAAGTATAAAGTGGAAAGTCAGTGTTGAATGAACCAACACACATCAAATTAAACAGACTATTGAAATATGTTCAATACAAAATAACAAGAAATGGTGACCTTTTTATACAAATGAAAAATGAAATTAAGACAGATTTAGATGATTAATAAAGGAAGCCATTTGAGACAAATAATATGAATTTCAAGTGAACCACAAATATAATAGATAAGATAAGAAGTACAGTTGCAAAAGGTGCACAATTTTTTCAGTAAAGTAAACAATTATGACAAATGAGAGAAAACATTAAACTGCAAAAAGATACTCATGGCAAAAGAGAACAAATGGTGCTGCAAAATATTTACGGACATTCATGTCAAACAACAGTCTATCATCTGAAACAATCTGTTTTTAAACAATCATCAACAGTTCCGCAGAATCATTTCTTCATTATGCTTACCAGGTGTCATGTGTGTGTTGGCTGCAGGGTGCTTAAGGGTAATAATTATGAGTTTTCTGTACATTTGCATGTTAAAAAACATAAACTTTGAGGGTTAAAAATGTCAAACATTCGTCCATGCGGTTATCTAAATTGGATGGTATTGTGTCGACATATTTTTACCCTGTGACATATTGGATTTCAGTGCCTGTTTTTACCTCATTGTTATTCTGGACAAACACATTACCAACAAGTGTCTTGTATACACAGCACACCAATAAAGCACACTCCCCAGAGGAACTAGACAACAACAGCATTAACACCTTGCTTATCCCCTGGAGTGACCCAATATACAAGCTACTGGGTGGGCCCCAGAGGCTTGGCTCAGGTCAGGCTACTGGTGGCCTATGTGCACTTCGACCAGGTTATTCCACATTCAAAATAATGTATGTATGGCTATGAAAGTCTCTCTTTATGGAACATTAATTATACTATTAATCACAGTCTCATAATTTGACTTGTCACAGAATTGTGTGTGGCCAAGAGAGGTATTTATACACACACACAGCAATACATGACCAGTGATGTAAACTGCTGGTTCAACCCATTGGAGTAAAGTGACTAAACTTATAATCTTGGGATAAATTCCTGTAAGATAATATATGAAACTGATCAGCAAGAACTTACCTTTCTACTAAATCACACTTTTTGCCTTTAATTGGTGCTCCTCTCTTGATTAGTTCCTGTTTCTACTCAAAGACTGTCCACCTCCCATACTCTGCCATGCCTAGCTAGTGGGCACTCAGTCAGGCTGGGGTGTATAGTACCCCAGAGCCATCTGGTGGTGAAATTTCTGACATGGTCTATTAAACAAACCAGGCATAGCTTTTCAGAAGCCATCCAGAGACAAAATGGCCTGTATTAGTTTGTTCCCCCATTTCATTTTATTTTTTGCCTGTTTTATTACTATTCCTTTTCCTGTTGCATTTTAGTTTTTGTCTGTTTTATTTTCAACTTTTTTGTTTAAAATGTATGTTATTTCATTAAATATTATAATTTTTTGTAGTCCTAGCTTTCCAATCAGACACACCTCATCACATAACAAAGGTCAAGGCCATTGAGAAGCAAGAGGAGAGCCTCTGAAAATGTGATGTCAGAAGCAGCTTTATTTTTTAATGATCTGTATTCAGATGGTCCTGTTGTTTCTTAAGTCATTCTGAGTCATAAATATTAGAATACAATATATGCATTCATGTATGAAAGAGATATGTAACAAATCTGGCAGCTATGGAGATCATGGAAATGTTAACAGATTATGTGCTTCCACAGCGATCAAAATATGCAGTTCTAGCATGACTTTTTACCATTTTTGTTACATGGTACTTTGTATATACAGCAGCTTCGGCTGTTTATCATGAGCCCTGATACATATTTATCTATAAAATTCATATTGATATTTTGATGTGGTCATTTCTGTGGCATTGAGTTTTCTTTGAGGCAAACAAATAATAATCATATCTATCAGCTCCCTGCTGTCATACAGGTTCAATGACTGACAGACAGCAGCCACTTTAACTCATTCCATACCAGTCCCTGATATTTACATATATTTACCTAGATTTAGGACAACAATTACACATTCAAATTGTTCATGAAAAGAGCTTTCGTTCAAGTACCAACATGCCTATAGTCTTAAGTTAGTGGTTCTGGCAGTGCCTGGCAAGCTTTGCGGCAGCTGTAGCATGACCTACCAGGCAGTGCCAGAACCACTAACCAAGGCCTGTCACCATAGTATGGAATGAGTTAAGGATATACACACACAATCGGGGCTACAACTCATGAATGCCATTGCAAATGTCTGTGTGGATATGAATGTGTCAAATGGGAAGCAAAGGGAACCATAGGGAAAAAACTGCAGGTCCTGCTGGTCCCTGTCTCGCTGTTGGCACATTTTTACCTACAAACACAAACATATTGATCATGAGTTTTAGCCATAAAAATATACTCATGAACTCCCCTACATGCATTGACCCCATCATGCCAGCAGCATAAAGTTAAATGTGCTGGAGATCTAACAAACCATTCCCTGCTTAACTGACCTTGTAAGGCAAATGAAGCGAGTGAGATCAGGTAACAACTTATTTACCTGTAAAGCTACAGTGGATTATAATGTTAATTTCTACTTTTTAAAAAATCTACATTGGGGTTATGAACTCCTGGGTGTTATATTGAACATTGCCATCAATTAAATGGCACAGCCTAATGGACCAATAGTAGTCTTTCTAAAAGCTTTTGTAGTTTTGTTCAATATGTATTCAACCGCTCCACTGGACAACAGCCGTACAGTTTTTTGTCAACTGGTTAAATCAAGAAAATGTTCACCTTTTATAAACACACTATGTTTAATTCTTTAGTGTGCAGATGGTGTCTGTGAGATTGGCCAAAGTTTAAAGTCTTCAGCAACAAAAATTTGCTGTTTGAACTCTTAACTCAAAGAAAATATTCATGTTGAAATACAAAGTAAAGTAAAACATCTGTTGCAGGCACATGCAATTAAAGTAAAAATTAGACCTGCTACAGGTTGGGATTATTATTATTATAATTTTTTTTTGTTTTGTTTTTTGTTTTTTTGTTTTTTTTTTTTTTTGTTCAGTTCATGTTTTTTGTTCTTTTTGATGACAGCTCATCCAGATAAATGCCATCTACTGACCATAGGAGGAACTACCCTCAGAAGCAACACAACAAACAGATTTGTAGTTTTGCAGTCCCATTTTTAAGTTAAGTAAATTCTATGATCAAGCCAGGTCTACGTAAAATTAATTCTGGGTACATGTGAGGCTGATCATGTGACTCAGGGATTACAAGGTATTTATGAAACTTGCCTGCTGCCTAAATTCACTCATGATCCTTCCATCTCACATGATCATAATGAATATGCTAAAACTCCATTTTAGGCATGCAGCGCCTAGCTAATAATTTCCATGACAACAGTAACAAATTCCATACCTATAGTCAAGATTCTTGCACCACAGACCTCATGGTAATAGTACCATCTGTTCTTCTTTTTTTTTTTTTCATTTTGTAGTATAAATACTAGTGCCAGAAGCTTAGCATCATGAATATTAAAATAAAGGTGGCGTTTTATGCACAAATGCATCAATAGTTTTGACAGGTGAACCCACCATTTACATTTGTTCTCAAAAGAAAGTTGATGTCACATATAAGACCAGATCTACTTATTGACCAATCACCATGCATAAATTTTATTAGCCACATGCATATATGTGAGCTTTGCATTCATGACACAAGTGCATGCTGTTCCCAGAGACTTACCTGGGGGCGGGCCATCTTGGTGTTACTGCACTTCTCCAAAATCATTATAGCACATTGTTTATGATTTTCTCATCTAAATTTGATAATGTTTGTTCATTTTTTAGTTTATATTTATTGAAATCAAGTAAATGAGGATGTTAGAACTAGGAAGAGGTCATGTAAATAGTAGGCATAAGTGCATTGCACTCTGTAGGCAAGAATGTTCTGTATGATATCCTGAAGTTTTTGTAATTTAATTGTCACGGAAATTCTTATCTAGGTGCCTTACCCCTAAAGTGGAGTTTTACCAAGAATGTAGTTGCAAGCAAACACAGTCACTAACACACTGTGTTTTACTATTGCATGTATTCTATGTTATATCCCGCCCTGATCCCATTCCTGGTAAGAACAAACAAGACTAAGTCAACAACTCTCCTTGTAACACTTGGCTATTTTACATCTATCTTGCATACATGGAAAGCCACTGACTCAGTCTTGCGCTTAAAGAGAATAAAACAAAACAAAAAAAGGCATGAAAAGCCTAGTTTAACCCTTTCCCCCTTGAATTAACACTTGAGTCAACAACTTTCCTTGGGCATGTGATCTTCATAGGGCTCATATACAATTCTCAGTCAAAATTGTTTTTCATTATTTTTTTAAATAAGTTGAAAACACTGAAGCAGACGACATTTGACCACCAGCCGGTTTTGGCCGGTTTGAGGGGGAAAGGGTTAAGCATATAAAAGGTGTTACTCTCCCACAGTGTGAAGCCTACTCTGGACTTAAAAGAAGATTCCAGAGGTTATACATTCTTAGCACAAAAATGTGTATATATCTTTTATACTTCATGTTCATATTTGTATCTGTCCCAGCGCATATTAACCACAAGTGAGGCACAAAAGTGTCCGCCAATCCAAAAATGTAAACTACATGTATATGCTTCTTATGGTTCTATTTATTTGACACTTTACCAGGGAACAGCCTGTCGGGTAATCATTTCTTGGCTGCACAATCTCCACCATGAAAGACAAACCTTGTAGTACCCAGTTTACTCTCCTGTAGCTTGCTGCACCAGATCCATGAAAAGTATGTATTTGGCCCCTAATAAGAGTATATTTGGGATGTATGAGGGGTATATCCAGGATGGGTATATGGAGGGTATACATGGTATATTGTGGGTATATCTGAGACAAGGGTGTATCAGAGGTATAATGGATAGCTGTGAAGGCATATTGAATGTAAATATCAGGGGTACATTAAATGTATATTGTATATCTGAAACATATTAGAGGTATATTTGTGGCTTATTGAGCATATATCTAGAGCATATTAGAGGTATATCTGGGGTATATGAGGGGTATATCTGAAGCATGTAAGCATATCTGTTGCGTATGTATATATACATGATATATATATAGGAAGTGTATCTGATGCATATCTGGAGCATATTCGAAGAATGTCTTACTATTCAATTTGATCATGTGCAAAGAAGCAATATAATTATCCCAAGCTGTTCTCTTGTCCAGGCTATATGTTCATAAAAGATAACCTGTATTGCTCAAAGCATTCAAAGACTTCATAATCTCTTGTAAGCTTTAGAACCTGACTCAGACTCTTGAAGATGATGTTATCCTGGGCATGTGTTCTGTGGTCCAAGAAAATGGTATACCTGTGTGTACGTTTAAGTTGCTCCTTTGGTTTAATATTCTTGATCATCTTAAAAAACACTCTTTGATGATAAATACTCACCAAGAATACATTAAAATATATTTGCAAGTAAGGAGTTCAAGCCAAGAAGAGTATCTTTGTAAACTGTTCAGTAAAGTGTCATTTGGTGACTACAATAATTTACTTTAGCTAATAAGTTAATGACTTTTTGTGCTCAGTCAAAGTATAAAAATGGCATCTCTTCATTAACTACCTGGTGCTAAACTCTTCAGGCATACAAACATGCAGAATTCTGCACAACATAATCAGTACTCAGTTTTTGTGTAGACAAAGTCCTGGAAGCACTTTAAAGTACATACCCCAGCAGAAGCATAGTGAAAATTGTCAGGTATCTGTAAACTAGCTTCTGGGGGCATACAAAGGTATATACCACTACAGTGGCATACTGAGAAGTTCCAATATCTACATCATTAAGTCATAGATGCATCAAAAGATACATGCATGTACTTCAATACTGGCATAATTCAAGGAGCATTAAAAGATGTATATACATGAATATGTAGCATGAAAAAGAATATATCTGTCTCAGGGGCTTAAAAAACTTAAAATATATGCTACCAGGGAAGCATTTACTTCTTTTCTGTTAGATTTAATCTGGGGTGAAAGACTTCAATTGATACTGAATCATGGATACAAATAGCGTAGCTTGCAGAAATGTCAACTTACCAACCTCCACACAGTTTCAAGTTGTGTGTCTGTTTTTGATTGAGCAAGTTTTTGTCATGTGATAATGCTATGTTGTACATTTTCATACACACGTAGATGTTAATTACATGTATACTGTTTGTGTGAGGAGTGTTTTGCTTTGCATACAATAAAACCTGTTTTGAGAGACCCCTCCTTTTGAAAACCACCTGCCTTTTGCAACCGCTTTTTGTGCAAAAGCAAGTTCTAATGATAATTTACCTGTTTTGGGAGACCACTTGCAGAACCTGACCAGTGACCACCCAAAATTACCCCAAACGACCACTTATCCAGCCACAAATTTGCCATTTCAGATATGTAAAATCCACCAATTTTGTGGAAGATTAGTAAAATTTGTTTGTTTAAATCAGTTTACAAATGCTGAGTATGTTTATAATACTAATAAATGAATAAACACAGGTTTGCAAAATGGCATTGGGCCTAATAAATGTACAAACACTCATGTTAGAACCTATAATATGGATGGAAATTCAAAGAAGAGATTAGCTGTTGGCCAGGTGACTCAAGAGTCAACCCTCTTTTCGGAGATTACCTGCTTTATGTGACTACTTTTGGGTCTGCCCCAGGGGCAGAATGCCCCTCTTGCATAGATGTGCAAACTGGAGACTTGAGGTAATGAAACAACTGAGCCGGGGTGGGTTTGGGCTCCCATAAGAAAATTTTGCAAAAGTAAGATTGAAACGGTACTGGTTTTGGTGCATTTTCCCGCCATATCTCACTACTTTATTTGCACAACACCTATTTCATTTAGGCAGGAGAAATCATTCCCTAAGTTGGAGAACATGATTTTGAAAAAAAAAAGACCAAAAATGAAAAAAAACACAGGGGATCTCAGGGGCCCAAAACAGGAGAGTTGGTGACTCTGTAGACATGTCAATTACTGCACCTGTAAGTTTCTCAATTTGATCAGGAATGAAGTAATGACCTTCTGTCCTTGAGATTTTTGCTTTCCTCATTCATCATGTGTGCATTATGCACAGAATTTCAGCAATTGGAATAGAAATACAGGCAAATTGTTTGTACATGTATGCAATGTATATTATATGTATAGAGATGCCAAAGACTTGTACAGAATTAACCTGGACTGTGAATTTTTTTTTGTTTTTTTTGTTTTGCTTCTAGAAAAGACAAAATACCTGAATTTGGGTAAAATTCCAAAAAGGGGCATCTCTGCAGGTAGAAATGATACTTAAAATACCTGCATAAGCAAGTATTTATCACTGTATAGCGCAAAAGTTGCATGCACAATTGTTTATAATGCAAGTTTTTGATATGATATTGTTGATGACTATGCACTGTGATCCACAAAGAATACAAATATTTGTTCAATGGTTTCATATGTTTCAATACATACATGATTTTTGCCTGGATATGAGAGAAGTAAAATTTGTACATATTTTCTGTCTGTGTGACAAATTGCAATATTTTGTGCATGTATATGCATGTGCAATTTATCTATGTCCCAAATACGTCAAATGGACTCATGATACAAAAATCATCATCATCTTTTATGCTTTGTATGTTCAAGTCAGCAAAGTTTATCCATCTCTGGTTTGTTTGCCACCAGTTTAGTGGAAGAATGGAGATAGCACAGTGCAGAGGCAATAACATCTCCCTCTTGCCACTAATGTTAGCTGATGATGGACCACCCACTAAATGAGTGCTTTTAAATATGTATTTTAGAACTCTTCTTCACCCTGACAGATTTATGACCGGATCTGTCAACCACTTGTTGTGACTTAATTTTTATGGTTTACTCGGGTCTTTCGATCAATATTGCAGTTAGTTCTACGATTCATATTTCCCAGTGCCCTCAAACTTAAAACTGTGAAGATTATTTTCAATAAAATGACTTCTTCTTATCAGCAGATTTGGATCAAAATTGCAATTGTTTTCATCTTGTGAAAAGCATGTATCATATCCCCCATTCACATCAAACACACCATTGTACAACTTCAGGTTGAACAATCCCTTATTTTCATCTTTTAGTAAAAGTGACATTTCCCAATTAAGACCATCAATACAGGAACTAAAACATATGGCCCTTATGGAGTGGTCTTGATAGGGGATATAATTTAAGGATAGAAATGGAACTGTAAATTGGTGGTCTTAATGTAAAAGTGGTCTCCTTACAGAGGTGGTCTTAATTGGAAATCCTACTGTATACAAATGCATTGTTACAGAGCATTTTTTAATGTAACATCGGCCTTCCTTTCAGAGGCCAGTGATCACTCTCTCGCACCATCATTCGCTTGAACTTATTTCAGGAGAGCTATTTTTCACTCTCCGAAAGAGAAGACAAAATGAATGAAATGAAAAGCTCTCCTAAAAGTACACCCTCATCTTTTTTGTTGAGTGATTTACAGCTCCTCTGTAATATTCAATGTGAAGCCTTGGTACTAACACATCTGTATGCCATTCATGCTATTTATGCAAGCATTGTAATTAACAGAAAAACAGTTAACTTGACAAAATAACGACACATATGAAGGATACGGGGCTAAGTGATAAGCCAAGAAAGTCAATGGGGCTATGAAGAACCCCTTTGCACTCTGGTCAGTCTTACTAAATGTAAAACTTCACTTGCAGGGAAAAAATGTAAATACTATTGTAATTTCATACATGTATATTTATGTGTCCATTTAGCTGCTATTAAATCACCATTTTATAAGTACTTTTTGTGTGCAAGTATAATGTTTGCTATACAAGGTAATTGGTTAGGCCTACATAGTTAATTGCTTTACATTGTAAACATGTAATCCATAACTATTTTGGTATCTATTAATTTGTTCTAAGAATAAGTTTTGAGGTTCACACATGGTTTCAGGTCCAATATTATCAGAATTATATCAAACAGAGTAAAGTGACAAGTCCCTGCAGCTGTAATACATTTTTGTGACAGTAACCCTTTCGTGGCTAGAATGAGATTCAGTTAAGTTTTCCTTGGTGTGGGTTCAAAGGCCACTAAGCATGCAGCATGTGCCAAAGAAAACAGCTGATATGGGACATGTATTTTACTCTGACTGCAGTCATCTTCTATCAATGAGAAAAATTAATTAAATATGAAGCAGCCAATTTTAACATCTGGGTCTTCTGAATGGAGTATAATGTGGAATCCTTTAGTCTCAAGTCCTGCTTACTTGCAATTTGGCACCTTTATTCATGGCTTAAAATCACAACTTTAAGCCAGTGAAACTACCAATAACAACAACACGAGGAAACAATTACCTGCTCAATATAAGAGGATTACATGACTTCATTTCATCATATAGTGGCAGCAAGCTTTTTTGAGATTGATGTCCACAAAAAAAAAAACACAAAAAAAATGCACCACATGGCTAAAATTTTTTGTAAACACTTCTGAGATTGTACATGTGCTTTTCTTATAACTTCATAAGGATGGTATATGGTAGAAAATGCATCCTGAGGAACAACACTGCATCAAAGGCAACAGAGGTTAATTAACATTCCACTCCAGCTCAGTGACACAACATAATGGTCTTCTTACACCGATTGAAACATTTGAATTGAATGAACGGTCTTATCAGCACTTGTGTTCAGAAATATGTTCTTTGATATGTATTGGTAGAGTATAGAATAGACCAAATATAATGTGTAATTATCAGTCATGAGCTGACATGCCTGACCAAGATGTGCTCCACCTGGCCCAGTGGCAGACTTTTCTAATTGCTGTATTTGCAAAGAATAAAAGTTATTTTCAACATTGCCTGCATCTATGTATCAGTTATTGCTTTAAATATCATTTAAAGCTATTACCATACCTATCAACATCATTTGACAAGAACAAGAGGGCTGTGTGAACAGCCCATGCTCAGCTGACCTAGAGATTCATCACACTTGTGACACTGTGAACTTGGTATAGGATCAAGGTCACCCATGCACTGAGTAAGTCTGACCTGTAAGGAAACAACACTAATATTAGCAACATCAAGGTCCAAGTTCAAGCACTTTTCAAGCTATAACACTGAGGAGTAAATTTCGTGTACGTGCATGTTGCACTGTGATCTCAGAAATGAGGTCAAGGTCACTCATGTACTGTCTAAGCATGACCTTCATAGAAAAACATTAACATGTGCAACATAAAGGTCCTAAATCAAAATAGATCTTAAGTTATCAAGTGAACAGTAAATTTCATGTCAGTTGTCCTGAGACCTTGGGAATGTGGTCAAGGTCACTCCTGTACTGTCTAAGTGTGACCCTCAAAGAGGAGGACAACCAGAATTCAGGCTGACATAATTTTCAAGTAATCATCTGTACAGTTAACTACACGTAAGTGATCCTGTGACCTTGAGAATGAGGTCAAGGTACATACCTACCAAGTTTGAAGTGAATCTGGTCAGTGGTTTTGGAGAAGAAGTCTAAAATGTGATTAACCATTTCAATCCCCATTCACTTACATTATTATAGTACTTAATCAATAGCACTGTATGCATAAACCAATAGGTACCTAAATTGAAAAATTCATTAAAAATAGGGATTCACAACAATGCCACCTTGTGAGCATCTTTCTTTGGCCCTTCTACAAGGACCACTTCCATTAAGTTTCAGCATAATCTGAGTGATGGTTTTGAGGAAGTCGAAAACAGCGAAAACACTTTTTAACATAAAATATTTGAAAAATCACAACACCACCTATTGAACAAATTAAGATCTAATGGTCCCCAGAAGTCACCCTAAGCAATCATGAAGTAATTCCCCAAGTGGTTTTGAAGAATAGTTTTTTGGATTTGGCCAAAAATGGACAAAATTCATAAAAAACACTAGAGGGCTGCACGAACAGCTTATGCTATCCCACAAAATCAAGGTTGAGACTCGATAGACCCGTGTTGAGCTTTAGCTGAGTGCATATGACATTTTAAAGTTTTTGTAAGATGGACCACTGAGCCTCCTAAAGTGCAGCCTGACTAGCAAGTCAGCTGAGCTAAAAATTGCAGCGCCAGCTGGTGAACAAATTAAGAACTACGATACATCACAGTGTTCCTGTGTGATATCAAAAGAATTGGGTGAGTGGTTTCAGAGAAGATTTTTTTAAGATTTACCACAAAAAAAAAGAACAAAAAATTTCATAAGTAATGAAAAAATTACTGAAGTCTGACCATTTGAACAAGCTTAACTTGGTAGAGACCCACCCCAGGTAAATTGCTACCAAGTTTGAAGTCAATCCATATGATTGTCTTGGAGAAGTCAAAAATGTGAATTAGCATTAGAATGCCCATTGACTTGCATAGTAATCAATAGGAAAGGTGCATTTACTGACACATACCTGAATTGAAAAATGTTTGTGAAAAATCAGGAATGCACAGCAGTACTAACTATTGAACAACCTTGTTTGACCTTCCACAAGGAACATATCAACCAAGTTGCAGCTTAATCTGAGTGACAGTTCTGGAGAAAAAGTCGAATAGCAAAAACACATTAAAAAAACTTGAAAAATTGCAATGCCACCTAGTGAACAAATTAAGAACTAGGAGTCCCTAAAACTATTCCTGTGCGATATCAAAGCAATTACGTGAGCCGTTTTGGAGATTTTTTAAAGATTACCCCCCAAAAAAACAAAAAAATCATAAAAAATCCTTTAATTACTGGAGCATGACCATTGGATCAAACCTGGTAGAGACCCACCTAAGGTACATTGCCACCAAGTTTGAAGTGAATCTGGCAGACAGTTTTGGAGAAGTAAAAAATGTAATTGTGAACGGGCGGACGCTGGACAACTCCGCATCCTAAAAGCTCACTCTGACTAGTAAGTCAGCTGAGCTAAAAATAGACTTTTGTTTTGCTCTTACTTGACAGAGAATAAAGAAGAAATAAAGGAATTTTCACTGTGTCATCTTTTAATTGATGCATTCATTTTTCAAAAGTTTGGCCAATGCGTTTTGCACTTTTGAGTTGTGCAGTGAGGTTAGGTTAACCTCTGTTTTTCCATAGTGATCGGTGTCAGACAATTTTTTTCGGGGCTTCTGCTATGTAATCCTTGTAAGGTAAAAAAAAAAAAAAATTTAATATTATTTGTTTACTGTTGCAATATGGAGAAACGCGGAAACAGTTTATTACAGTGGATACTCTGCTTGGAAGATGTACTGGGTGCAGGGTGCGTCAGTGTCATTTGATGACAATATTATGGTTTACAGAAAAGTAGATCACAGATTGGCAGAAGTAATTTCTTTTGGGAAGGGGAGGGGGTGGTAAACACAACCATCAAACAGCACTAGTTGACCTGAAACAGGCTATTTATTTACCATATTTGGAAAACAAACAATTTCAAACTTTTGTTTAGGCAAAATTGAAGGTAGAAGAATATCAACAGGCCTATCCTCTATGTCTGAAGTGAAGAACAAACTATGATGTATATTGACAAGCTCCCCTCCCAACTAGTTTCGGCGCCCCTTGCGCCTTCATCAGGAGAAGGTCGGGAGCAACTTTTATTGAGAAGTCTGGACATTAAGTGGCTGTGAAGAGGCCTATAAATATTTCCGGTGTTGTTCACGGAAGTGACGTCCTAATGTGTAGTATGAAATATCAATAAAAAATTTGTACAACATGGAAATTATTATGATTTTTATATTTAAAAAGTGTCTGTAATGGTGAGTTCCGTAATAAGAAAAACGATTGTTTGTAAAGCAAAAATGCAACCTTGGTGGAGATTAAAACATCAGAAATTCCTGTTAAATAAAATTTTGTGTACTGTCCTGGGGACCGCTCCAATTATAATGATTGTCCAACAATTTTGAAATAAGAGAGCACAGTGTTATATATGGAATCTTTGCCAAAATAATAATTAATGTCCCATTAAAACTTGAAAGGTGTTGTGAGGTAGTCTGGGAGGGGGTCGAACGTCAACTGGTCTTCTGTGGCTGCGGCTTGTGGGTTGTTTTTATCTGCCCGGGCGGTCATCTGAGATGAAGTCGTCACCTGTTGATTGAGATTTATTTTGTTTGGAAAGTCAGTTACGTGGTTGAAAAACCGAAATTTGGCTTCGTCCTCACTACGCACGAGCAGACTTCTGTGTAATGTAACGCAACGTAGCAACATAATTGTTGCACCTCACTATAAAAATGACAGCCTTAACGGGATCCCTTCGGTGCCTGATGAGACTCCAACGAGTCTAAACGCATCGAACACCACAGCTGCCTCATCTACTGGCTACTTGCTATGTTCTTTAGCTAAAATTAAGGTATGTTGCATCTTTCTGACAGCGTGCCCACCCTGGTTGTTGTGATCACACAAAACTGAAGACAGTAGTACATGCTGGCATGGTGTTGGAAGAATGTAAGTAGAAAATGCTAAAAAACATCTACCAGCAAGGTATTCATTTATGCTGCAATATATTTTGATGTTATTATATGAAGTTGAAGATCCAAATAATGTTTATTAATTTGAACGTGAATACAGGCCATACACATTAGCACCAGTGCTGTTTTAGCCTAGATAATTCAACAAGGAAGTGCCTGTATGAATGGGCAGATCCATTTATCAAACATGTCAAAAGCTGTTGTTCTTTTCAATCTTGCACACTTGGATAACAGTAACTGTTTAAAAATTGTCATTTTCTCCAAAAAAAACCCACACCCAGTTTGTATGGAGAAGAGACATCATACGCTTGGAATAAGCATTCTTATTCCTATGACTGGCTTGGTTGTCCATCACTATGCCTGTATCCTCACGTCTCATTGTCAAGTAACAAGTTCAGATTTTTTTTCCCTGACAAGGATGGGATACAAGATAAGCATATGGTTGGTGCCGAAGGTTGCCGGTTCAAGAACTGGCTGTAAATAACCCCCCCTCCCATTTGAAGACAAATAGACCCCCAGATACTCCTTTAACATGGTATTTTTCTTTTCAGCAATGAGAAGACTAGGCAAGTGTTGATAAGAACAGATACACGGTGTGCCAAATAAGCCTGACGCGTTTCGTCCTTCACTGGACTCATCACAGGCTAATGAGTAATGATTGACCACAGGTTAAGCATAACTCTAGTCTTATGCCCAGTAGTACAGAGAGTTGAAATCTTTCAACTCCACAGTCAAGTGGTTCAATCAAAACTGAAGGCTGTGTTGTGTGTATGGCCTTTATATAGGGCCGTGTAACGTTGCTAGGGGAAATCCAGACGTTACGTTGTATTGAGACGTCATCAATTATGGGTCAGTACGTTCAGCCTTACTGGACAGTAGGACTGGCTTGTGCCAGTCATCACAGGTGACTGTGTTGGCATGTGGTTTGATGACAGGTCATGTTCACTGGTTAATAAGTGGGGTTACACAGGGGTTTTCTTCTCTGTGAGGACCCATGGGAGAAGATCATCTCCAACAGGGCGATTCCCATCTCCCTGTTCCCTGATCAGATAATGTGTCTGGATCATAAACTTCTTTTTATATCCTTTAAAATTATGTTGCTATCCAAATTGGAAGCTACAATAAATTTGCAGCATTTCCAGAGCACATAAAAAAATGTTTATGTGTGAATTGCACGGTTGTTAGAGGATTTTTTCTTTTCAGGCTTTATTTTCTTACGACCAGCTGGCCCACTTTCTTTCATAACTGGACATGGAAAAGTGACAATTCAGTGATGATGCCTTCATGTTGAAACAAGACTTGAAAAACTATAAATAAAATCCTGGTGGATTGACTGAAGTTAGTCACCTGTCATGAACTTGAATCATCTTGAATTTCTCACACCTGTGATATTACAAACTGCAAACAAAAATACAAATTACTTTCAATGCCAATTCTCTCAAAACTGTCTCATCAAATTTGCACTACTAATTCTCCACGCAAACCCCAACTATTTCAAACCATTTCACGACAGCTAAAAGGCAACTTCATAACATTCAGCATACTATTCTATGTAACATACAAACAAAGTGCTTTTTCATGCCTGGCATGTATCTTTATTTGAAAAGACTCATAACTTTTTTCCCACATGCTTGACTTTTGTAAATCAAGGAAATAATAATAAATATAAAGCTGCAACATGACCACTGAAATACTTACAACGAGTTGTCACATTTCACTTGTTTTGAACACTGACTAAAATACTGGTGGCAGACGCTGCTTGGATTTTCACTGACACTTGGAAAATCCACCTTGAATATCACCCATTACTTTTTCAAGGACATTGGACTGTTTTGGCTGTCAGCAACACTCATGACGCTGGCAAGTTTATCTCCAATCCAGAACGGTAACACAGGAAATATTGTCAGAAGTGTCTCTGCACCCCGTCCCACAGGGTATTTTTCGCGGGGTCGTTTTGAGAGGAGACCACTACGTATAGCTCTGATAACTGGTGTAAGATCACTAGGACATCGCAATGTAAGATTTTCATAATTTTTATAGATTTTATCTAAATATTCTCTGCCATATGTTAACCTTGTGGGTTCATCCAAGTGTTTCCATACTTCTTCCCTCTGACAGTGGATATTGTGTTCATTCATGTGACCTGTAATCATGCATATAAAACCATAATTAGTATATGTATACTTGTCCACACAGATATTTATATATATGGCTAGCACAAATGCAATATTACTCCATTGCCATTATCACCATATTTCAAGTGCATTACATTTGTGACTGGTCACATAGCAATGAACTTCCATGTCCATGCCTCACAATCAATTAAATGCTCACTCACATATCAAACATATAGTGCACATGTCAAAGGAGACAATGCTCGATGGGTCTCCGTAGGTCTAAAGAAAGCAGCTGTGACTGAAAAAAACAACCATGTCACACTGGTATAAGACTGGATCATAATATTGTAAACATCACTGAAATAAACTATACTTAAATAACAATATAATTCGAAGTTGGGATTTAAACTTAGTAGTGTCAGTGTACATGTGTTTGGAAGGAATTTCATAGTCACAAGGAATACCTGTAATGCATTCAGCTTAATCATTCAAACAAAGCATTTGAATAACAAACTTTCAGAGGGTGAAAATACAGCCAGTTGTATTCAGTTCCTAAGCTCCATACTAAGCCATATATATCTAATAAAATGGTAGCAAATGCCAGCCTCTTGACTCTTCCCTATTCTTCCTATTAATGAAAATCATGTCAGTCCACCGTTGTCTTACAAGGTACCCTTGTGCCCACTTTGGGCAAATATGTTCTGACATACAGAGCAGACAGTTGGATGGATGCTGTTTCTGTGACATTTTGGATCTAAATGTTTAATGAATGGCAGATAACTCTAGAGCATCATGGCTTCCCACCCCCAATGAAACTAGAAAGGATAGATTTGCAAGCAAATCTGTCTGGGTGCCAATTAAAGCTTGTTTTGAAACCCCTTCCGATACTGTTTTGTGACATCATCAATCATGGGTCATCAGGTACAATCTGCTGAACAGTGAGTAGTAGCAGAGTAACCAGACAACAGGCGTATTGTCAAGTGATGCAATGTGATTGGCGAATACAACTACCATTGTTTTTTCAGCCAATAGCTGAATCGGATTTAAAAAAAAAAAAAATTACTTGTAACTTAAATCATTTAAAACATAGCAATATAAAATGTACACCAGGCGCACAATTTCAGCTATGGGTCTCATATTATGTAAAATTTCAATGTTGTAACTTGTATAATGGCTGAGAAAACTGCATCACAAAATGTACTGGAAAGGCATTAAGAAATAAAGAAAGAATAAAGAATTCCTACAAAAACAATATTTCTGGGTTGGCACCCAGACATAATAACTGCCCAAAAAGGCAAACTATGGCTTTAAAGTGACCTTTCAAGGTTTGAATGGCAGAATATACACCATTTGGGCATCCCCGGATGATTTAGGCCTGCAGTGCAAACTGAACAGGACAACTTAAAAACAATAACATCTTCAATTTTAGTTTTTACCCACAAACTTCATAAAATCATTCACATTGGCTCTGAAGCTCATGGAGTGTTTCCCCTCATGCAGGCTTAAAATTTATATTTTCAGTCCCTGTCAAAAATGAATAAAATTTATAAATCAAATGGGGTCTTTAAAATCTAAATTTAGAATTCTTAGTTTGATCACCAGGAAAGGGTAAAAAATCACTAAATAATAGCAAAACTGACCAGTACTTGGCTGGTGGCAGATGCTGCTGGTTTTGAATCCTTCTTTCGACCCCCACCCCCCACCCCCACCAACTATGCTGGATATGGCAAATCCACTTACATTTTATTTTCAGTGATGCCATTTTTTTACTATGTGGCGCTACTACAACATTTGCACTGAAGGAAGACAATCTACCACAAAGGTTAGACTATAAATGAAGACCTAGGCCTTGACATATATGAACCGGTGATTGGCAGCAACGTTTGGGAGGTTCAAACCTACAAAGATTTGTCCAGTCACCCAATTTGTGGAAGCTCACTTACTAAGTACATGGAAATCTCCCACACAATAAAAGCATGAACCTTTTTTTCATATACACATAGTGCTTATCCCAGGTTATACTCATTGTTCCTACCCACAACTGGTTGGGGAACACTGTTGTGATTGTTTCAAGATGTTTCATGTTGGGTCAATTACTTGAATAGACATGGACTACTTTTCTCTGCATATTTATTACCTCTTAAAGTGCTAATCACTGCTATAGTCATTTTCTCATTATTGTTAAACATACTATGGTTAAAAGATTCAAATTCCTCCTGAAGATACTTTTCATTCAAATACCAGAAAGCCTAGTCTAAAACAAAAACTAGTCTAAGTCAACAGCTTTCCTCAAGGCACATTGCACACAAAGTGCCCCGAGGAAAGCTGTTGACTCAAGTCTGAAATCAGCGCTTAAGGGTAAGGTACTGCAAATGTACCTTGAGTTAATATTTAATGTTTCACATATTTTTAATATCTGCAAAACTTAGTTCCAACAATTCAAACAGTTGTAAATGTTTGTAGTTTATGTAGATTTCTGGTGCTCACCTGTTTTAAATCCTGATGGCTCAATTGTGGATACAAGAACATCCCATTTTTTCATCTCCAATCGCAGAACATCAGAATAAGTTTCAATAGCACTCTTTGTAACACAGTATGCCCCCATACACTCCAGTGGTATTCGCCCTGCAAAATAAAAACCACATAAATACCACATTGTTACTCGATTCTCTTCCATAACATAAACATTTTTGTTTCTTGGAAGGGGTAGAGGGGTGGCCAGAGTCTTACATTACATGATATAATTACATCACCTCAAAGCAGAATGTACATGTATAGCTAAATCTGAAAGCACTTGGCCACCAGTTACCACTTTCAACAGCAACAATGAAGGTTTGAACTACACTGTTGCACAATGGTTTGGCCATCTTGGACCAGTAACTGCTGCCTGGCAGGTACTTACAGAGTAGTAAACTGAAATTATTCATTACATATTGTACCTTTGATTCTTGAAGAATCATTTCAAAAACACCATAAATCAAACGACACAATTTTTTGGGAAAAAATGCCTGTACATGGTTGTATTTAAAAACAAGGCCATGGGCCTAAAATGTAATCTGTGGCGGCAGACTGACCAGTTGGTCGATTGGTATTTTTGGTACACACATAATTGTGTGTGCATATGATGTGCTTCCAGAATATTTTCCATTTTCTAAAATTTTTGGTGTTGTACCTTTCATAATTTGTTGCCAAAGAAGGGAATACAATAACAGCTGGCTTGAGAGACCAGGCCAAATTGAGATCACTTTTTCGGACCAACATATCAAAATATTTTTCTGAACAACAGACCCATGGGCCTAATGCTCTGCTGACAGATGACCAGAAGGTCAGCTGAGCTAAATATTATAAAACATTCACTGGTGTGTGACGACCCACGTACACTGCCACCAAGTTTGAGGTGAATCTGACAGACAGTTTCTTCACAGAAGTCCAAAACGTGAAAAAGCATTAGAATACCCATTGACTTGCATAGTAATCTGACAATAAGAAAGGTGCTTTTACCAATAAGTACCCGAATTGAAAACATCGCTCAAAATGAGGAAACCATAGTAATGCCACCTAGTGAACAACTTTGTTTGACAATTTCACATGGAGCATACCCACAAAGTTTCAGCTCAATCTGAGTGACGGTTCTGGAGAAGTCGAAAATAGTGAAAACAATAACATGTGCAACACCAAGGTTCAAGTAGTTCTCAAGTTATGATAAAGAGTAAAATTCATGTATGTTGCACTGTGACCCCAGAAACGAGATCAAGGTCATTCATGTAGTGTCTAAGCGTGACCTTCATACAGAAACATTAACCTGCTGCATCACACTAATAACTCAAAACAGATCTCAAGTTATCAAGTAAACAGTAAATTTCGTGTCAGTTGTCCTGCGAATTAGCATTAGAATGCCCATTGACTTACATAGTAATCATAGGAAAGCTCCATTGACAGGTAAGTATCGTAATTGAAAAAAATTCTTAAAAATCAGGAATCCCAAAGCAGTGCCACCTAGTGAACAGCTGTGTTTGACCCTTCCACAAGAACATATCCATCACATTTCAGCTTAATCTGAGAGACAGTTCTGAGAACAAGTGAAAAATCGCAAAACCATACAAAAAAAAAAAATCATTAAAAAAATAGAAAAAATTGCAGCGCCACCTGGTGAACAAATCTGGAACAATGTGTCCCTGGGAGTGTCTATGTACGATACCAAAGCAATTGGGTGAACGGTTTCAGAGTAGAAGAATTTTTAATGTTTGTCCCAAAAAAGAACCAAAAAAATGATAAAAAATCCAAAAATCAATGGAGCGTGACCATTTGAACAAACTTGGTAGAAATCCACCCAAGGCACATTCCCACCAAGTTTGAAGTAAATCTGGCCCAAATTATTTAAGTTATAAGCATTACAAGATATTCCCATGTTAAACTTTCCTATTAAAACTTTTGTAAAGATTTTTGAAAAAAAAATCATAGAAAAATTCAAAAGTCATTGGAACAAGCCTGGTACATTGCCACCAAGTTTGAAGTTAATCTGGATGATGGTTTTGGAGAAGAAGTTGAAAATGTAAATTGGCATTAGAATGCCCATTGACTTACATAGTAATCGATAGGACAGGTACATTCACTGAAAAAGAGCCGAATTGAAAAAACTGTAAAACATCAGGAATCCGCAGCAGCCCCACATAGTGAACAACGTTGTTTGACCCTTCTACAAGGAACATATCCACCATGTTTCAGCTTAATCTGAGTGAAAGTTCTAGAGAAGAAGTCAAAAATAGCTATAACACAAAAAATTCCTAAAAAACTGCGAGTCAAAAAGCCATGTTACAGGTGGTTACTTTACTCAGGAACTTCAATACAAGACTGTAATGTTATAAGATATTAGCACTTCTATTCTGCGGAGTCCTGGACAGGTTAATAGCGTTGGTGAGATCTAAAAGAAATGTCGTGTTTCCTGTTGCAGCAAAGCACAAAAGTAGAGTAGGTAGGCAGGTAGTGATTCTTTTTTTTTTTTTCAATGTTTTTTCAACAGTTTATAATGTGAATTATAAATCACAGTTTATAATTCACATTATAAACTGTGAATCTCTGAATCACAATGTGATTTGAGTTATCTGATATCAACATTCTATTGAATTCCAAAAATTATTTAATGATTTTCTGACAAATTCTAGAAAATTATTAACAAAAATTATTCTTGACAAACATGACACTGGCACTGCATCTTTTTGATGATGCAAACAAAATTTTCACGGAGGCAATTAGCTTTCAATCTATTTTAATATATTTTAATTTGTTTATTGTATTGGTTGATTGATTTAAAAGTATATGTTCGAGTGTCGGCCTCCCTTGCATTTCAATGAAATAAAACTAAACTTTCAAATTTCAAGTATATTACAGAATGATTGCTTCAAATATATCTTTGGCATCCTTTCCTCGTTGGATGACGTGTGGTCGGTAAAAGACAGTGAAAGATGAAAAATGATACATGTTGGAACTTGTGCATCTCAATATGACAATCTGCCAGAGTAGTAAATGGAGAAATATGGTAATTTTCTTTACAAATTCATTATAATATCTAAAGCCTGCAGTGCTATAACTCAGCTGTTAATTTCACATTCTTTTGACATGGGGGGTGGGGGGCCTCAAGTATTCTTATGTACAAGTACTTTTTATTTCAATTCCATTAAATTGATTTGATATCCTACATCCCAACGGGAGCCCCACGGCACGCAGAAATATTCATCGGCTCTCGCTTTGCATCGCGTATGCTGGGGCCTCATTTGGGTTGCGGTGAAATTGCGATCGTTTGAACACTCTATCCGGTGCTAGAATACAACAGATTCTGTCATTCTATGCGGCCAGTGCTCTGATATGCCTTCTATATTAAACTTTGGTCTTTTTTTCTTGTCTATGCAATCCAAAGAACTCGACACAACAATCCCCAGATTCGTTCTCGTGCAAACAGATGACCGTACATCTCCATTTGTATGCCCGAATATGCAAACTCAAGAATTTGGGTTAATTTATTCAGCCTTCAGCAGGGAAGCGCAAGCCCGTCTTCCCGTTCTGTATTGCGGTAACATGTGCCGAAGTTTTCGAACAAAGTCTGCCTTAAGAAATAGCCTCTCATAAAAGATGTTCCCAAAAATTTAACCAAAAGTCAATAGTATTACGCACTTTCTTTCGTTATGGCCGATGTAAACACAAGCAGAACGTCGACCAACATGTGGAGCGATGTGCCATTGTGCGCACGCATGTAACTCTGACTGCATACGCCACGCCCACGGGTGACCGCTTGGACTTGGCGAAAGTTCCTTTGTCTCCGATGGCAGGGTTGTACTGGCATCAAGGTTGGATAATTACGCACTAATATTAGAACACTTGTGTACACACAGATAAGAAAAAGCCTCTTATTAAAAGATGAACCCCACAAATTAACAAACGACCTGCAGCTAAACTTTCTTCACGACATAGAGGCGCGTTTTTTCGGGTGAAACGATCCCCTAATGAGCAACAAGTGGCTATTTTCAGACTTCTGAGAGCGGCCCTTGACCCATATATCAACTTCGCATCAAGTTTTCAACTAAATTGAATTAATTGATGACTTACAAATGGTTCTTCAGACCCGCAACCTCAACAATTGGGCCTTAAACCTCAAATTCCCGTTCAGAAACTTGGATATCCCCAATTTTTTTTGGCATTGCCAAGCAACACGTAAACAAAGATGGCCGTCAAAACTGATTGTAATATCTGTGGCTTCGCCACAGATAAAAAATGCACCAAGTATATTTTGTGATTAAGAAAGTAATCTATTTGGGCAGTATAATTCTAAATGCTACATGTTAATAGTGCAGTATGATGAAATCTTGTATCTTTTTTTGTCATATGTAGCAATTTTATAGAGGGCCATGAGGTAGATATGTGCTCCTTGTACCAACCAGGATACCCTCTGAAAATAAAGTTTTATACATAAAAAAGATCTTTTTGTTGTTATTTTTATTACAGCTGAACAGATTTGTTTTCATGAATTAAATGCGAAATGCCTGTAAAATAGATCACAAAAGGTGAAATTAAATTTACAGTTTTCCTGGAGAAATTAGAAATCATAATTTCTTCACCAAAAAGTAGTAGATACATTTCTACCGCTGAATTCAGAGAAATAAATGCCTTTTTTTTTTGCCACATAAATTTTATCATGTATCATTTTTCCAGCTTCAGATAAACAGAATCAATGATTACGGAAAAGAATTTTATACAGAGTCAACATACACATCCTATGTTCCTTCCTATATTAACACATCCCTTGTATCGTGATATTATAATTAGCTGCTGAGTATGTTGGATCTCAATTTTCAGCAAATTAAAACTCATGCTTAGCATGTGTTGGAATGAAAACTGGGGCTATGATGATTCATTTGGACATGTATTTGGTGTACTGAATTTCATTGGACCACAAATTGTATTCATTATTCACCACTATTAAAATCGAATATAGGCTGTACTTGCCTTCAAACTTAACTTACTTCTTTGTATCAGTAATACACCAATGAATTTCCATGTAGGTACAAGTGGTAAAATTACGTAAAATGTTATCAAAGTTCAAAGTAATTTGATCAATTGCCATTGCAGTGTCATTTTGTGCAACCTGTTTTCATCAAGCAATACTACTTTTAGCATGCCTGATGTGCGATCAAAAACCACTTAAAGAATGTGAAAATTTTGTGGTGTACAATCAAGTCCATAGTGCAGATGGCACGCTACTAGCGATTGCTGGAAGCTGAAGCCTGTTCTTCTACAATTGATAATGGCTGCCTGTTAGCAAGGGATATTGCCTCTTGGGCAGTCTTGGTGGTCAAAATCATAACAAATAAAAGGCAGTCATGGCTGGGAAACTTAATCCTGATGGCAGGGAGCTGTCCGGCAAAACATGCTAAATATAAATCAGGCACATGGAAACATTTTTTGCTTGCGAAGTACAAGGTAAAAGATACTGTAATTCCCCATAAACACACACATTTAGGTGTTCAGTGCCAAATTTATCTGCATAAAGCCAGATGCACATTATTCAGAGACTGAGACATTTTTACTGGTCTCCCATTTGCTAACTTTCATGCATCACCAAAGGTGGAAAATGAATACTTGGGTGATACATGCATAAGCATTCATTGAAAGAGTCTTCAAAAGTACATCAAACTATCACATGTCATCAAAAACATGTTTACCTATGTCTTGCTTACTCTCTTTTTGAACCAAACATAGTGCACAAACAACTTGACTCCCATCATTTCTTTGTTCGGATATGCAAACTCTGGCCAACGGATTTCATCCCAAGGCAACTTGCTTCTGTAGTTAATATTTTGTACACTAGATGGCAACATATTAAAAGCAGCAGAAAAAAAAAAACAAACATGTGCGCAGGATTTCTTTTTGGTTGTTACCTATTGGGCTAGTCTCAAACTTATGGCACTGAAATGATGCATTTTCAGTGACACGATCCATCTAAATGAGCTAACTAATGATGCATGAACAAAGTCTGGTTGATATTAATGCAGGTGAATGCGATGCACATTCCAGGATAATAATTCTGAGTTGATAGTTGGAACTTTGGGAAAACTTCAATGATTTTATTGAGTAAATGTAAACTGTACTGATAGTACAAACGAGTGGTGGAGCCTCCACTGATCATCCACAACAGGCTGATAGCTTTGCCTGTGCTTGGCCTTTGCTCTAATGTTTTTGCCTGCACTCCACATGTACAGGTACATGTATATGGCATTTTGCCTGCTTTGACTGACCAAAATTGCACCTGCATGACTTGGCGCTTACGGCAAGGAATTACAGCATGTGTATTACTTAAAAAATGCCACTGTGTTTCTTCTTTCAGAATTGTGTGCAGTATTAAGTTTACCAAGCATTATTGCAGGCCAATGATATATGTTGTCAGCCATGTCCATGGTTCCTGCTAGTACCGGTACTGTATTTGTGAATATTTATTCCCATTATTGATCCGACATTAGTGATATTATACATCATAGTGGCATATTTGTTACAACCCTGATGAAGACAAAGATATTTTTTTCTTACCTGCCATACTTGACATATTCACCACTCTACCTTTGGCCTTTCTAACCAATGGTAAGAAAGCTTTCGTGATGCGCACCATTCCAAATAAATTAATATCTAATAACTGACGAAACACTTTTTCAGATGTCATTTCTATGTCTGCTATGTGAAATATTCCTGCATTGTTGACTAAGCCCCAGAGACCTGCAAAAGATAGGAAAAAAATTTCTGGTCAACTACAAATTCCTGACAGAGTCACAACTACACCAAGTACTGTCCACATATAAGCCATGGTTTCAGAATGTGTTTACCAAACTGTGTTACTGCATGGAATGGTTTGTCACAAAAACATGTATGACAAAGTACATTATCATGTTCACTTGCAAAAACTGTTTCAAAATCGGTAATGTTTGACAAAGTACATTGTCATGATCACCTGCAAAAACTGTTTCAAATTAAGTAATGTTTTGAAAAAGTATATTATCATGATCACTTGCAAAAACCGTTTCAAAATTGGTAACTTCTTTGATCAAACTTATCACCAGTTGTGGGTGTCTTCCATGTTATATAGACTACATGTATTGAGCAAACTTTTCAATATTACGTCAAGATTAACAGGTCATACACCAATATAAGTAAGCTACATGTATCTAATAAACCCATCATTATTCTGGTAACTTTTGTCTTAAGTGAAACTATATACAGAGTGCACATTATGAAAATATTTGAAGCAAATGTAATCAATTATGGCATCCCTAGCTGGGCTAGCGCTAGGAATTTTTACCTCTTAGCCAATTTGGCTAAAACTACAAATTTCTTTTAGCCAAATGGAATCTTCTTTAGCCAAATTTTAGTCCAATAAATCTGACACATAAAAAGTCAAAACGTACCCCTAACCCCAGCCCGCCCTCCTAAAAGACCTCAAAAATATTTTGTCAAACACACAACCATACATACTTACATTGTTATTAAAATAAATAAATTTTCTTTTCTTTTCTTCATTTACATTTTTTTTTCTAAAATAAAGTTTTAAGTTATGAAACTTGCACATATGATAAGGTTAGTGACCAAGACATGTCAGAACTTAATTATATTATGATTTTAATTTATAATCCTAGTTTTGAAAAAATTGCACTTTTTGAGCCAATTTTATGAAAATTTGTTCAGATAATGGTTATGATACTTTGATTATCATCAGTACATGTAATTAAATCAACAGAAAGATATTTAAATCACTGCTGGTATATTTATCATAGCTAAATTTAGAGATAAAATATCAACGGGAAACATTAATTTTCAAGATAACTTTTAATGTTAACAGAAATAGTTTTCTTTTGAGAGAAACATATCAGCTCATTCCAGAATAGTTTTTTCTTTTCTTTTTCTTTCCTTTTTTCTTTCTTTTTTTAAATAACTGGAGTTGACAATGGTAAATAATGCTTGTAGTAAAGAGTTATTAAAATATGAACAAAATTAAAACATTAGATATAAAAAAGTAAGAAAATATGTGTATATTGCATTATGTTCACCTTGACAACAGACAAAATACTGTGTAGGTGTACTAAAACATTAAACAGGCTTGTCAATGGGTAGGCCTAATATCTGTCGAGAATCTGCAGATATTATACAGTTTTAAAAATGTTGGCTGCTTGAATCAATATTATTACTTCCTTTAAGTCAATGTTAACAGAAATAAACTTCAATTACCAAACTTCTGATTAAAAAACAAAACAAAAAAAAAACCAAATGCTTGTTAATTAAAAATCTGTAAAAGATAAAAATACCAAATTTGCTGCCCATATCTGAAGGAACACAAGCGTTTTTCATTTTCTTCAATAGATGGCAGGACTACTACACATGTGCCAATGTCAAGGTCAATCAAAAGGAGCATGGCGCCCGCGAATTTTTCACTTGTTTTTTTCAATGAATTTCTTCACTACAAGGCATTTATGAATCATGACAACTCTGTCTGTGGTCATTAGTGGATAGATACAATGTTTTGACAAGGAATCCTATAATATGAAGACCTAAACTGGGAGCTGGAAGTCACGATATGACCTTGATCAAGTATGTTTTTTGGACAGCTTGTTGACGCGTGCCGAGTCAAAAAGCCATTTTGAGATAGACAGAGAAGAACATCGATTCATTTATGCCTGAGCAAAGCAAATATACGTAATATTATAATATATGTCTCTGAATGTATTTTCTTATTCTGTGAAGTCCACTTTGAAGTTGAATAAAGTTTTCTTTTTGTTATTTCGATAATGGACGTCCGTTTTATTACCAGAATATCCCAGAACAAAACCTGTCCTGGAAAATTTTATCTTTGCCAAATTGGCGAACTTATTCGAATTTTCTTTCACCAGATCAACTATTTTTTTTGCCAGTTGTGAATAGCTAGCGTGAGCCCAGCCTAGAGTTGACCTAAAGATGACCAGAGCCATCCTGACATGGCACAGTATAATAGGAAAGCACTTACCCTCTGGAGCCACAGACTGGCTTACAATGTCTACTGCTTTTTCAATTTCATCTGACTTTGTTACGTCAAGCTGTACAATTGTCAATCTACAATACAATTGAGAAATATGGCAAAGATTAATATTTCAACTGAAAGACAACCTCACAGTAGGCATAAATCATTATGGAGCTGTGGCATCATTAAATATGGACACAAGATCCAACAAAACAGTTCAACTTCATGTACATCTGTAATTAAATGTACAACCTACTGCTGCTTAAACATTAAAATAAATAGCTACACATAAACTATGTACCCCACTGTTAAATGGGCATGAACAAAAGATTCGAAATCTAAATATCTAAAATTTTTGAGACAACAATGGGAGAGCTGACTTTAAAGGGGGAGTTAGTACTCTTATCCATATTTTTAAGTTGTAACATACCTGTCTGAATATTAACCAAGAAGCATAAAGTATTTGTCAACAATGGTCAAATACTATAGCAACATAGTAAACCTTCATGTTAGGTCTCTATTCTCTACCATGATACTCACATCATGTCCACAGTACATGTAACTGTGTGTTAAGTGCAAACGAAGTGGAGTTTGACTCAGTCTATCGTATACATAGCAAATTATTTCAATATGGTGTATATGTACACCAGTTACAATACATTTTTACTTTACACAACTGCTTGTTAAAATAGGTAAGCGTATTGGAATATTTATTTAATTTTCAGAGATAATAAATCTTTTGATCACAACATTGTTTCCTTTTATGTTTATGTGTAAGTGTTTTCCCTTCAACCTAGACCTATAGAACTGCCCTTCAAAAATGTTGTGTCTCATCTTGAAATGCATACCCATACCTATCTGAACATTTGTGTTGTAACTGAATGGCCCCAGGACCATTGGCAAAAAGGCATCCAGCAAATACACGCATACCAATACTGTCTAACTTCTTGACCAAAGCATGACCAAACCCACTGTCACATCCTACAAAAATACAAAGAAGAAAAAAAAAAAGCATATACAACATGTAATGTTTATGATCAATAGTATACAACAGATGAATAATAAACCCACACAATGCTGTAACATACTGCCATTTTCCACAAAAAGTCAATTGAGACTTCAATAAGTATTTACCACAAGATGGGTCGGCACAGCACAAAGCATGAATGCATAAAACATTGTGTTTCCTCTTTTCACCATAAATTTAAATTTTATACTCAAGTTGCTTACTGCTTCAACATGAAACTTAAATTTTGAACATTTTGGAGAGACTCTTGGAGCAATGCAAAGCTTCTTATAGTTTGATTGATTTTTCAAGAAGAAAACAAGCTAATTCACTTCAAAAGCATTTTGAGGATAACCAGACAAAACTATATATTTTTGGAATTGTTGGTCTCTAGATATTAAAAAGAAAAGAAAAACACACACAAACACCAAGCAATTTTTACGTGAATACATTCGGAACTGATGATAAATATGAATAATGTATAGGGACATTTGACCAAGAATTATTGTGAAAATATGCTTTTCAAGAATACTTTTGACCTACATCAATCAGTTCCTAACTTACTGAAATATGTTTTCCTGGTACAGTTCTCTGTATTTGTGAAGTATGCTAATATAAAGGACCTCTGAAGTTTGAAATTTGGTCTCTTTAGTTTCTACTTGATACTGCACCCTTAAAACAAGAGGCCCCTGGGCCTAGTGCTCTGCCGACATGTGATTGAATGATCATCACAACAAATTCATTTCCTGAAATGCAATCCCTCTGTGACCTTGAGAAAGTAGTGCAAGGTCACCTACATAATGCAGTATCAGACATTTACATGATAAACCGCTGTAGTAAATTTACTATAATTAGCCCTCTTCTTTTTCAACACATTGAATTTAGTGTTTATTGAAGTGTTTTTAAACAACCTTGAAAAAAGAGGTCAAGTCAGCCTAACTTGACTATTGGCACACATTTGGTGTAAAATTTGTAGTAGCCATCTGAATTTATTATCACAGTAATTAATCTATTAAATTTAATGTGTTTTTAATACCTATGATGTTACTTCCAATTAATACCACTAGTGATAGCACCATGACTCCATGTCAGACCTTTGTCTGTATCATCATAAATATTCCTGTCATAGAACATGGATGTATTGACATGTTATGATCATCACACAAAATAATTTCCTATATATGTATTGCATTGAATATTCTTCTACATTAAAGTGCTTAATTACCTCGAAAAATAGGCCAATCCTTCCCCATGACCTTGAGGAAATAAGTCAAGGTTATCCATATAATGCAGTATCAAAGTAGTGAATTGAAAACGCTGATTTCTATTTCATAAATGCTGTGATATGCTGTTCATTTGGCTTAACAACCATCTTGACTTATAGGATCATTCCAACTGCAGAAATGCTTATTGTTATTGTTGCAACATTTGTGGATAATAATGATCTATTTCTGTTGGTAGGGTGGGGATAGGGGTGGGAAGATTATAGCAATCAACCCTGAATATATTCCTGTGAGACAGTTGCCATACTGCCTCAGTGGCTATTTGCAGGTAATGATGTATGCAACAATGTATAAGCTCATTTTCTGTCAAATAGTGGAATGTTATGTATTCTATGCCCAACATCAATGTAATACATAATATTTAAGGGTCTACCAACATTAGAATAGATTGATGTGGGTTTCTGTAATTCACATCCATGTATGCTCTTGTGAAGACAATTTTCATAATTTTGACTCCGAAATACGATAGCTAACATTACACGTTAAGAAAATATAATAAATGAAAATGTTCAGAAATTCATCATGTTTACAGGCTTGGTGGCCTATGCTACATAGGATAAACCATGTTAACCTTAGCTTCCAATGAAGTTAAACTGTGTTGACCAAAGAAACTACAAACTATAGCAATGACAGTCTTACAGCATTAGCTCCAAACTGCTAGCACCTCTGGCAAATTAACATTCTAGATTATATTTTAATACTTCTTCAAATTATCTGATCAGAAACTGGGAGGAGGGATGCAGTTGATTATGAGGACTGAGACAATGGCTTTAGAATGTTTATGAAAAGTACAGTATGTGAAAATGAAACTACGGAATGACAAGCAGCTTCCAAAGCTATCATAGGTGGCCAGCTAGAACATGTTGAATTTAGCATATACATTGTATTGCCCTATCCAATAAGAAACTCAGAGGAGTATGAGGAGGAATGTAGTCGATTATGGAGGCAAGGACAAAGGCTTTCAGTCAAGTTAGACCTGTGAAACTATAGCACAAGAAGCAAAAAACAGCAGATTTTAGGTCTATACCAACCAACAAGAATTGAATTATCTACACACGTACCCATTGCCTAGTGTTTAGGCATACATTTTCAACAAATTTGTAAATACATGTTCATGTATAAATACCTTGGTACTTTTTCATACAGTGTAACCACTGCCTGATTGATTGTCCTCATATTAAACATTATATATATATGAACAATCGACAACAGCACAAAACACTCAATGCACAGAGTTAGGGATCAACCATAAACTGCATGTATATTCTCTAGCATTTTCCACAACTTCCAGGTGATTGATTCTGCAAAACAATATACACCCATAATATGTATTCCCTGCTCCTTTTTAAACTACATCAGTGTTCTCTGAAGCTTAAAACAGAAGGGAGATTTATCCTGTCTTTTTGTCTTGCTCTCTACCCTTTTTCTTTGCTCTCAGCATTTTTTATTTTGCTCCCTTCCTTTTTTTCTGATATATACATCATGCCTTGATGAATTGGAGCACTTGTCTTCAGTTTGAGGTCGTAAGATATAAATTGGAACTCAGAACATATGTAAAAAATAGTACACATGGTACTATATTCACCTTAATTTGGATACAGTTGTTAAGAATCAGTTGTGGAAAGCTGCAGAGACCACCGTACTTACTACTTGCATGTAGAACAAAAAACATGCATGTCAACATGGTCAACCACTACAACTGTCACACAAATTCCTGGCAAGTCACTAAAAAAAAATGGACATAAAGATAACATGCAATTTGTTCATAAAAATGCTGTAATTTTCATAGATTCTGAAGTTTCCACAAAAAAAGTGGCTTGAACTTCGGGTTCAAAATAATGACAGTTGACAGCTCTGGATTTGATTTGACTGTGTCAGTCTGTGAATATTATCCTCCTGGTGAAAGTTGCAAATTTATTCTTGTGCCACTCGCAGCATTAAAACAAAGAAATTGTACACATGATCTGCACTACAATGAAATGTGTTCCAAGTGATGGAATTAGCTGAAACGCAAGCTTGGGTCTGTCACATGTACAATCGCCAGAATTTGGCAACAGAACGTGTAAAGTCACCCACCTGTCACAAGCACAGCTTTGTTTCCCACAGAAAGGTGACTAGCAGGCAGAATTGAATAAACAAAGAAGCACCCAAGACCAAACAATGCTACTCCAGATGGTCCCTTGAGAAGAAAATGGCACAAAGGTTCCCCGATGAACAGTATAACAAGACTCAGAATGGATCTAAATCCAAATCTGAATTCGTTTGTGAGGAATTTTGACAACACAGCCATTGCAAACACGACAGTTATGGAGGAATAAAGCAATGAATAGAATATGAAATCATGTTCGGCCAATTCTGGTGTATCATTCATCCTCAGATCTCCAGCCTGGCCAGTAATCAGATTTGCACCAAAAAATCAGAATGCGATTATAGTTAATTTGTTTCACAGCATGTAACTGTCTCCTCTGTTAGTCCGCCATCATGCAGCTAGAAGACTCCATCGTTGGCATAAAACAAATATGCTCATTGGTCGCACAATGAACCATTTGCAAGCTCTATTCTCATTGGACACTGAATGCAGAAACCAAGATGTCGCTGGCAGGGGTAATCCACGTTGGCTCTGTGTTCATGTTATTTGCAATTTCTAGCACAGCTGGGGTGAGTGTGTAATTAAATGGCCATAATTTCTCGAGATACTGTAGTTTTTGTGCATGGTGTGTAATTTCAGTGCAGCTGATGCTCATAAAATAGAACAGAATCGGTTTATGTGCAGTGCTTCTTGGTCTGTCACCTGTGCTTGCTCAGGTTCACATTGACTGAATGTTACCTGACATTCTGGGCAGCTCTCTGGTGTGACAAACTGTCTTCATGCGGTGGAGCACAGCACAGGCACATTTTAACAGAAAGTCATAATCAGATAAATCCATGTGTTTTCATGAAGTGGATAAATCCTTCTATTTTCGCAATGTTAGCATTTTCTTTTGGACGATGCTATGATTGCTTGACCATCTGTGTACTGCTTGATGTCTTTATATTAACTTGGTATCGACACACGCTTGCAGTTAATAATAACTGTTCTCTTTCAGCTCGCTTAGCATAAAGGCTGTATTGCTATTTTTTTCCTTTCTCTATTTATCACGATCTACATTATACTATGTAAACCTGTCAGTGATAGAAATAAGCATTTTTTTCACTTGTCCACAGGACAAGTGTGGTGTTAGTTTCACTTGTCCACCACCTCATTGATGTGTTATACAAGTTACTCAAGTGACATGTATAAATTTCACAAATAAGTCAATGACAGAACAACAAAGCTAGTATCACCCGCCTCGGACTGCATGGTACATCTTGAAGCAGCATCAACTGCCTCCAGTTCTTGTTTGTGGCATGAGTTTTCTTCATGGGACTTTACTGAAGTTAACTGAGAGCTGCATGTGCCCAGTGTAAATGGCCCCGTCTCTGCCTTTCCGTGTTGATTCGTGCGGCAGACATGGCAAAATATCTTGTTTTCTTGCCTATCAAAGCGGAGCCACGATCGTCCAGTTTCCCAAGCTGTAAGATATTTACGTTGCCTCTTGTTGGCATCGTAGGGCCAGCCTTAAAAATATTTCTGTTTCGTATAACAGGGCCTTGAAAAAGTTTGATGAGGCAGGGAGGATTTTTTTTTTTTTTTAACTACACACACCTACTACGTATTGCTGCAATATGGGCATCATACCAGTACAGGGACTGATGTACTTAGTATTGATACAAGATAAACAAGATTCCAGGTTGAAAATTTTGTATTAAATCTGTATTAAAGCACGAGACTCTGCCACAGATGAGGTTGTAGCGGGACAATATATGCTTCAGGCTGGTTTGCTGGCGCTGAGACAGAGTAGCCCTCCTGTAAATACACCTGGCTTGGCTTGAATTGGGGTGGGTCTTTTGCTATTTTAAACATGTACATGTACAGGGCTTCAAGAAACAAAGGATTAGCGTAATTATAAAGTTGCCCTTTTTTCAAATATCACAGAAGAAAAAGAGTAAGATATCAAATACAAAAATACAACAGCAGGAAAGGGGAGGGGTGCATGATGAGGGTTCAGAGTAAATATTACAAGTCATGAACACACCTCTTTCGTGTGTATGTGCAGGGACGTGGATTAAGAGTTTTATTGCTCCATGGTCAAGTCAGATTTAATCTCGGGCAAGTTAAAATTAATAAGTACTTGCCCGGTCTGGCAACCAACTTTTTTTCGCTGGGAACTCTATTCCTCAAATTTTCATGACACAGTTACAAGTTACAGTTGTTTGCAAGGCTGGCTACGGGGGTGGAGGGTCTAATCACTTAAAAAATCAGAGCTTTCGCAGAACGTGCATGGCGCGCCGATAGGTGATAATAATCGCTAATTGATAAACATTTCAAGTTTAAACAGTTACTTGGTCCGCAGTTGTATTCATCAGAACTCTATCTCTGTCAACACAAGCAGACATTTTCACTGTCGCACACTACATACGATTCCGTTAAGATGGCAAAGGTACCGGCCGTAATTATAATTGGTTTGCTGGGCGGAGTCACACTTATCACCGTCAGTGTGATCTGCCCCAACGATGTCAAAGCAGCGTCAAAATACAATAAAATTTGCATCTGCAAATTAAGATCAAATGCCATTTATCGGTGGGTTCTAACAGTGTTGGTAAAATAGGTTGCCTTGACATGACTTCCAGTCACGCGCAAGTGACAGCGTGGAGTGGATCTGCGGTGAACTGACAGAGTCTCACGGACTGATTTGGGACACATTCGGCTATTCCCGCTATCCCCTACCTTTGCGTATTTGCCTGTGACTCCAAATAATTGTTACACTTAACATTGGAATCTTTATTTTCGCATGCTGCAATATAAAAGCTTCCCGTTTGTGTGTTCCCTCCATAAATTACGGCAGATTCACACGTTCACTGGGCGGAAGCCATGATGAAAACACTGTAACACGAGCCGTGATTGGCTCATTTTTTCATGTGACTCAATTGACCAATCGGGTGATGTGTTGTGCGTCAGACCACATGGCCAAAGCAGCTGTTTGTGTACAGTTGCAGGAAAGATGTCGACGGTGCGCACACTCGATTTTTGATTTGAAATATTAAAATTCTAGTTTGAATTTGATTTAGGTACACCTTTTATTGCAAGGAACTTGCCAATACTGTATACGCAAATTTACTACGATGTACCGATAGCATTCATGGTAGGTACGCAAACGATATGCGTTTACAGAACTGCTACACAGGGCGTGCGAGTAGCGTTAAATCAAGCCTGGAACATTTTTTTTTTTTGCACTGTGGAAAAAAATATTCCAACCGCAACGTTTTGCGCACACCAGGCGCATTATACCATGGAGCTACTATAGTAGAGTACAGAACTGCTACACAGGGAGTGCGAGTAGCGTTAAATCAAGCCTGGAAATTTTTTTTTTTTTTTTTTTTTGCACTGTGGAAAAAAAATATTCCAACCGCAACGTTTTGCGCACACCAGGCGCATTATACCATGGAGCTACTATTGTAGCTCCATGGTTATACGAAACAGAAATAATTTTAAGGGCTATAAGGCTGGCCTAGTCTTGGTCCCTTTTTCTTTTAGTTTCATACGGTGATGGTTTTGGTTTGGGCTTGAAACCTGTCAACCACCGCTCCATGTTCATATGTTTACTGCAACACAGATGTGACCCAATTTTCGCGGGGATTTTCACCTCGTGACCCGTAGCGGAACCATACCGGAAATGCGCAGAACATGTTGCGCGTCAGTGGTACTGATCGCTACATCCAATGCTGAGTGCAGAGTTCAAAATAATCGCAAAACAAATATTTTTAACACCAAAGTTTTCACTTGTTCAACGGATGAGCTCAGAATATACTCCACTTGTCCGTGCCAACTCTGACTTAGCTCGGACAAGCCTTATTTCGAACGCTGCCTATGATACAATAAGTGTTCTACATGTACGAAATAAAGATATAGATATACATATATATATATTTTCACCGTACGGTGAGAATAGCGTTTGGTACTGTTTTTACCATGCGGTGAGACTGGCAGTGGGAAGGAGTTTTGTTTATTTTCACCGTACGGTGAGGATAGAACCTCTATCCTTAGAGGCGGCTCTATTTTTACCATCTGGAAAGTGAAATTAAGAGCCTTTTCGGAAATTTGTGGTTATGGCTTGTCACATAGAACTGAGCAAATTAAGAATTTTCAACAAACAGACACCCCAAAACTTAAGTCAGTTCCTCACTGACACTCCTCTAACAGAATATCATACATACATAATATCATACATACATAATACTAGGAGGGCTAGGTCCATCCAGCCAAGGACATGTTCATATTAACAAGTAACAGGAACCATAAACACTCCCTTTCTAATATTGGTTCTTCGATCTGGAACTCTATCCCCCAGCATATCCGTGATGTGAAATCCATGTACTGTTTCGAGAAGAACGTATTACCACACATTCTTGAAACTGTAACACCGTTTTAATTCAGGTGTAAAGCAGTCCTTTAGATTATTGGCCTGGCTGGAGGTGGCCCAGGGTTCTGCGTGCCTACTTTTACAATAAATGTGTATGTCTGTGTATATATTTATTTTAACTAAATTGTTGACTTTTTGTATTATGTGCACCAGTATGTCAACAAATTTTAATCTGAAAATGGACGGCAATAAAACTTTGTAAACTTGTAAGATTGGAGAAAAATGCTTACTTTAGGGAGATAGCTAGCTTTATAGTATGGTCAGTAGGAAATTGGACCAATGCAAAGTACTCACTTACTTTTTGTCTTGTCACATAAAACAGATTAACAGAGTGTTGGCTCTATAGAACATGGGTGTCAAACTTCAGTCTTCAGACAGAATTCAGTCTTGAACTTTGAAATCCCATCATTTTGTATTGGGAAAGCTCTGATTTCAGTCCTGTTCAGTCTTGGCAAGCTAGGATCTCTTAACACCCATGTATAAAACCTGTTCGATAATATAAGCTGAAATAACACCTCAACAGATCTCATTGTAAACCATGCTCACCATGGGATGTTATGCCTTTTTATTATTTCAGCAAATGTTGGTTCACATTCTCTTTGTGTGCAATATCATGACACAATTCTTTTCCAAAATTTTCTTCCCTGGTTGACTTATCTACCATCTCCGTATGGTAGAAATATAGCAGCCCCTATTCTCACCATACGATGCATATAGACCAAACTCTATCATCACAGCACAGTGAAAATAGACAAAACACTATTCTCAGTGTACGGTTAAAATAGACAAAACACTATTCTCACCGTATGGTGAAAATAGTCACTCCATTTTCTTTTCTAGTGTGGAAAAAATGCGAATTTAACAAGAAAACTTAGAAGATTTGCATGACAGCAAATCTATCTGGGTGCCTTCAAGATGAGAACAGTTTGAAATGCAGCACTGCCATTGTTCAGTATGATCTTAATTTTGTGTATTAGCCTAATTTGCATGAATTAAAGTGCTACCAGTACAACTTTGGTTCTTGGTTCATTGGATGTGGCCACATCACAAACTTATTAACTAAAGTTTGAATGACGCCATTATCTGGTTTGGCAATAGTCGCAGGGCTTGTAAATCAACTATCAAATATTATTATATTGTTATTGAACATTATTTCATGACAACAAAGTGTAAGGTGACCATTTTAATTATGAACATGTATACATGTTGGTGAATGGTCATGATAAGCTTCATTTGTTACTGGATTCATTACAATAAACGTCATAGATTTGATGAATGTAGCAACATTCCAGAAGAAAAACTTAACTGTAATTACCGGTTTCCTATCTCACCTTTGTTTTCATCAAAATTTTACTTGGATTTTCCAACTGAAAACATTACTTAGGTGTTGACACCTATGTATTGTAGGTATCTGAATTGTTGTGAACCAGCACAGTCTATTGTGCAGGCGTCAATTAAGTACCGGTCTTGCAAAGCATGTTGGTCCCAGTAGTCACATTCTGGCGATGGCAAGATCATGGCTAACATGCAAAACTTAGATCCTTGGCTCATACCAGGAGCAATATTACTGTGTCCTTTCAAATCTGCAACAGTTGCTTAATTGAAGAGGTTGCTAGCTTGCCATGGAGCAAAAGTATCAGGAAAGTGGTAATAGAATGGTAAGTGTTGATCAGTGTTCATATGGATGCTGCAAAGATTGAGATTTGCCCATGCCAGTGGATTGGGATATTCCAGCGTGTGGCCATGTGTTGTCAGCAGTACAATTTACTCCCAGAAGACTAACTGTCGAAAATAACCCCAATATTCCTATACCTTGATGCCATTGCATGAGCAGATCAATGACTACTGGGACTGGCATGCTTTGCAGCCATTACATCCAATATGGTATCTGTGCATACCCTGTATTGGAAGTGTGGTTGTACATGTACATTGAACAGTTCAAACTACAGGAATAGGAGTCAGGTAGCCTGTGTGGGTTATTAAATTACTGATCTTCAAGGTTTTGGACCTAACTATTTTGCAGACATGCATTTTCTTTGATAAAATCTCTTAATAAAGTTACACGTATAGATTCTGTCAGTCAGCTGATTTAAGTGTCAGATGGATTAAGATTTTAAAGCGAAAACACAGTAGAAATGTGTACATGTAGTTTGTAATATAATTCTGCGTCTTTCAGGGAGATGAAGAATTTGAAGGTGTTTCAACGCTCACAGTAGATCATTCATTTGACACAGGTAAGTTGTCAATTTTTGTGTGTCAAAGTACATTTAATGTCTCCTTAAATTTTTACATTTTTACCCAGCTGGTATACATATACATGTATATATATTTGTCTTTAAGATCAGATACGTGTGGACCAGAAATGGGTTTGCTATCTGTTCACCTACTGTATAGTCATTTTTTTCTGAGGGATAAATGTTGCCATTTTTAGCCAAGAGGATTCCCATTTGAGAATATTTGATGACCTTTTTTTCAGTACATATTTGAGAAAATAAAATGTGAACAGTTTTGTTTTGAGGTTAACTTCGGGAAATTAGAAGCTCGGAAATATAAATTACCAAGTGTAAGGAAAACAAGATATGTTTGTAAAACATAGATGCCCCGCCGCCCTCATTACCCTTGCCCTCGCTACCCTATTGATAGTGGTAGGTGGGGTACTTATGACCTTACAAAATTAGTGGAGGTTGATCATACATCAATGTCACATATCTTTTAACTTTAACCTTGCTCTTAAAAAATGACTAAAAACCTGGACAATATAAAAGTTATAGCCAAAAAATTAGTTATCATTTAGAAACCATATTCAGCAAAGTGACTTTATGACCTTGGAAATTAGGGTAAGGTCACTCATTTTCACTTGACCTTCTTCAGTTGTTGTGCAAAAACCACAGGAAGTCTACTGTCTGTGTGTGACCCTCAAAACTGGGTCAAGGTCACCCATCTACAAACTCAAACTAGCCCTTATAGGCAACTATAAAGCTGTGCAATATAAAAGTGCTACGTCTAAAATGCAAGTTATCATGCAGAAACAGTATTCAACCAAATGGCTCTGTGACCTTTGAAATTAGGTCAAGGTCACCCATCTTCAAACTTGACTTAGCCCCTAATACGGACAATTATCCAATGCAATATAAAAGTCCTAGTTTAAAAACCTCTTCAGTTATCATGTGGAAACCAAAATTAACTCAGGTACCAACATGACCTTGGAAATTAAATCAAGGTCACCAAACTTTAAATTTCTTCTAGCCCTTAGCAAGAACTATAGACCTGTATAGTATCCCAGTCCTAACTTAAAAACTTCTTGAGTTATTGTGCAGAAACCACAGGAATTCTACAATCTCTCTGTAACCCTGAAAACTGGGTCAAGGTCACCCATCTTCAAACTCAACCTAGCCCTTACAGAGAACCATAAAGCTGTGCAATATAAAAGTTCTAGCTCCAAGGTATAAGTTATCTTACAGAAAGCATGAAACCATATTCAGTAAAGTGGCTCTGTGACTTTTAAAATGAGGTCAAGGTCACCCATTTTTAAACTTCACCTTGCCCCAAATATGGATTATAATCCTGTGCAATATAAAAGGCCTAGCTTAAAAATCTCTTCAGTTATTGTGCGGAAACCAAAGTTGACTCAGGTACCACTGTGACCTTGGAAATTAGGTCAAGGTCACCCATCTTTAAACTTTGCCTAGCTTTTGACTAGAATGGTGCACCTGTACAGTATCAAAGTCCTAGCTCAAAAGCTTCTTGAGTTATTGTGCGGAAACCACAGAAATTCTACAATCTGTCTGTGACCCTGAAAACTGGGTCAAGGTCACCCATCTTCAAACTCAACCTAGCCCTTACAGAGAACCATAAAGCTGTGCAATATAAAAGTTCTAGCTCCAAGGTATAAGTTATCATGCAGAAAGCATGAAACCATATTCAGTAAAGTGGCTCTGTGACCTTTAAAATGAGGTCAAGGTCACCAGGTCACCCATCTTCAAACTCAACCTAGCCCTTACAGAGAACCATAAAGCTGTGCATTATAAAAGTTCTAGCTCCAGGGTATAAGTTATCATGCAGAAAGCATGAAACCATGTTCAGTAAAGTGGCTCTGTGACCTTTAAAATGAGGTCAAGGTCACCCATCTTCAAACTTCGCCTAGCCCCAAATATGGACAATAATCCTGTGCAATATAAAAGTCCTAGCTTAAAAACCTCTTCAGTTATTGTGCGGAAACCAAAGTTGACTCAGGTACCACTGTGACCTTGGAAATTAGGTCAAGGTCACCCATCTTCGAACTTTGCCTAGCTTTTGACTAGAATAATACACCTGTACAGTATCAAAGTCCTGGCTAAAAACCTTGAGTTATTGTGCGGAAACCACAGTCTACCGACCGACCGACATGTGCAACGCTATATGCCCCACCTTCTTCGAAGGGGGGCATAATAATAATGCACCCATCCAATTGATTTTAGGTTTATACGGAAAAAATCTTAAAATATTACACTGTAAGGGGCTACCCAACTACCGCAAGCATTTAACCAAGGTAAGGGCTGTTGACAGAGGCTCCCTGCTCAAACATAGATCTGATCAACAGATCTTAACTGGAGAAAGAGAAAAACTGTTTCTCATCAAAACTTACAACCTTGCATTACCACCAGTGAGAGATATGGTATCTCATGGAATTGAGGTACAGTCCAAGCCTGAAAATATGCAACTGTTCTGGGGAATAAACAAATTATAGTTGGTTTCAGAAGAGCAGGAAATCTTTAAAATATTTTAGTGAAAATGATTACACCAGGTAAAGCTACCAGGATATCCACAGGGTGTACTTACAACACACACACACACACCCCATCCCCCCACCCCCAGACAGTTTCTGGAAACACAGTAATCTGGTATATTTGCTCACCTCTGGTGTCTGCCAGAAACAATATGTGGGTCAAACTGATCACCCACTAATGAATCATCTCAGGGAACATTTCTGTTATTTAAATAGAAGGGACATGACCCAACCTTTAGGGAGATATTTTGCTATGAAAGACCATCAGGATCTGGACCTTCAGGTTCAGATACTAGAACATATCCCTACCTCCCTGAGCTGAAAAAGACTACTTCACACATGCTGAACAGAGAGTATTTCTGGCCACTTGGAGAGCTAAAATGCCAAGAAAGGGCCATCTATGGAGATCACTTTCCTTGACACCATAGTCTGAATTGATGATCATAGGAAGGCATACTATTACACCTCTCTATATACCAAACCCACAGATACATGTATGTACATGTATCCACATTACAGGTCAGCTCACCCCAGACATTGCAAAATGTGTGTGTGTGGGGGGGGGGGGGGAGCTGCTCATTCAGCAGGGATGGAGTTGTGTTTGTGACATCACACATTGTACTCCAATAAACTACATCTTTGAATGTGATGTTACAATATAAACAGCTGAGATTCTTTAACCTTGTCTTTTGAAAATTTCATTACAGGTGCTGATTTGTAAAGCAGGGTGAGAAAATTCCATCATGAGTGTACTTGTCTGAGGACAAGTGCCCGGATCATTTAAATGTTATTTTACTGAATTTTTACTAGTCCTGGATAATAGGACATAGGAATTTTCTCACCCTGCAAAGAAGTATGGAGGTTCAAGTGTTATGGCTTTATTTAGCCTTATGATTAATCCCATGGAATATTATATTAGTTAGAGCAGTCTTTAAGGGAATAATATAATTTGTTTGGTTATGTACATGTATAGGCTACTTGATCCATAATAAGATTGTTTTGAAAGATTGCAAGTTTATAATAAGTGATAATTATATTCATAGTGCTTGTATGTTGTGCACCTCACTGGGAAACTGATTGAATGCACTTATGTCATTTTTCAGGAATCAACCCTGAGTTTAGCAGACGAGGAACCATAACTGTCAGGTCCATAAAATCTAATCTTGTTCATTTCTCACAAGAACATCCTCTGACTGCAGAAGAAAAAATCAAGTTGAAGGTAACTGGCTCATTAACTGTCAAACAAACTAAATACCATATTTCCCCAGGAAGTTCCAGTGGAATAAGAAAGACGCAATGTCAGTCAACTTTTGTAACAAGTCTCATATACCACAAGCAGGAAGGGACTACGACAGACTAGGTGCCTCATTGCACGTGTGAGCTTCTTTTTGCTTGCCACTCTTGCAAAACAAATAACCAAAAACAAAACATGGCCTGTTCAGGACACAATTTTAACATGTGTTCGTCAGCATTTGAACTTTGTATGCAAGTATTTTTGTAGTGGGCAATGACTTTAAAGATAATGCTTCTGTGACACATGTAGTGAAGATAAAAGCATTTGATCATTTAAGTTTCAGGACTTACACTGGATGTGAGACTGTTTAAAGCTCTGCTGACCTTATCAGTAACACTTAGCTCACACTGGAGAGACTGTTTTTAGCTCTGCTGATATAAGGTCACAAAGCATATACTGTAAATTGCTTTTCAAGGTTTTTGTATTTTTGACACTTCAGGGTAGTTTTAATTTCATTGTTTTTGACACAATTCCTAATCAAACAATGTTAGAATACTATTTATTCTGTGTTTGAGCGTGAATTATCATTTTTAGAGTGAAATTCAAAAGTAGTCACTCACCATCGATCACATGATGTGAACATTGTAAAATAGTTTTTTGCAAAGGTTTTTAGTGAATCATTAGGAATCTTGGTAGGAATATCAATTAGGCAAAAAGACAAAAATGTGCTCAAATTTGGTGGAACCACATGAGATATTATGAAAGATAAGGTGCAAAATGTATTGAAAGCACACTTAATTCAATATGTTGAGAAAGAATAATGCTTTTGATACTGATTGCACCATACATATGAATCATACAGTGTATGGTAGTTTGATATTGAACAATATGAATGAACTTGACCTACATTATACAGGTCACACACATATATCCATATACCATTACAGGAGCATCATACATGCTCAGAAAAAAAAAGCTTTGATGTGTATAGTCATTATGGCATAACTGGTGGTATTAATTATGCACTTGTTGGAGGGGGGTGCATAGTATTTAGTCCCATCGTCTGTCGTCGCTGCCGCATATCTTATTTTTTGTCCCGTCGTGAACTATTGCCTCCTAATTTGATATAGATGATCTATGGGTCTGGAATTTTTCCTATATAATACTATATAACCTTGAGGTCAAAGGTCCAGGTCAAATCCTTGTTGTATGTGTTGTCTGCAATGGTAGTTCACATTTTGACTTATTCAAAACAATAAGCAAGATTCATTAAAAAAATTTTGGTACAGATACTGCATAGATTTTGGGAATATTTAATGCCCCCCTTCGAGGAAGGCAGGGCAATAGCTTTGCTCATGTCAGTCAGTCGGCAGAGAGACTTTGGTTTTCGCAGCACAACTCAAGAAGTTTTCAAGATGGGACTTTTATTGTGCCGAGGTATATACTCCAGTATAGTGGCAAGGTAAAGTATGAAGTTGGTTGACCTTCACCCTATTTCCACTGTAGCAAGTTTTGGTTTCTGCACAATAACTGGAAAAGTTCCGATGATATGACCTGTATATTGCACATGATTATAGTCCTTATCCAGGGCTTGGTCAAGTTCAAAGATGGATGACATTGACTTTAATTCAAAGGTCACAAGGTCACTTTAGTGAACTTGGTGTCTGCATTTTAACTCAGAATTTAAGTTATGGTTTCAATATTGGACATGGTAATAGTCCTTAATTAGAGCTTGGTCAGCTTAGAAGATAGATGACCTGACAAATTCCCAAGGTCACCAGGCCGGTCGGTAGAGAGATGGTGGTTTCCACACCATAACTCAAGAAGTTTTTGATATGGGACTTTGGTAGTGACCAGGTATATACTCCAGTATATGTAAGGGCTAGGTGAAGTATGAAGGACTTCGGTAGTTGACCATGACCCTATTTCCAAGGTCACAGAGGTATTGTAGTAAGTTTTTGTTTTGCATGATTACTAGAAAGTTTTTATGATAGGACCTGTATATTGCACAGGATTTTAGTCCTTATCTAGGGCTAGGTCAAGCTTGAAGATGAGTGACCTTGACGTAAATTCAAAGATCACAAGGTCATGGGTGATAATGACAGTAAGGGGTAACCATGTTTAACAAGCATGTCTTGTTACATATGGTTGTGGATGGGCTGCAGGTCAAGGTCAAGATGCCTTGCAAAATAAAATTGTCTCCCTGCCACATCTTCAAATATGTATGATTGAGGTCCGTCAAACTTGGTCATTTTTTACCCATGTGAGACTTCCCTTACATTTGCTCAGAGGTGACCTTTAGGTCAAAGGTCAAGGTCAAACTTTCTGCAGAAGAATGGTGGCCCTCTTAGAGGGGTGGCCTCTGGTGAGAGGCGCCTGCTTTGGGGATGCATAATGTTTTTTGCATGAAAAACTTGCTTCTAGTTATTGAAACTAACATCATAGGTGTCGTTAAGTGTTTTGTACGAGACACAACCTTCAGTATGTTGCGAAAGAGTAAGACTGGTGACACTGAATGTACCACAGAAGTGTATCATGCATCATGTATGATACAGCAGAGTGTAGATGAAATGGAACTCTTTCAAGCTCACAGAGGGAAAGTAATGGATTTTTTTTTTTAGATTGGTCATCCAATTACACAGCAGCATAGCATGAAGCCCATGGGCCTCTTGTTTGATATTTTGCATTCAAAAGCTTAGGTGTGTTATGATAAAGACATCCAATGAAGTGTTTTAAAAGTACGTAATTTGAAAATTCTGAATAAAAAAAATCAAATACATGTAGTAAAATTAGATTGAAATTAAACACAGGACTGCACGATTCATGGGATAACCTTGTCCCTTTTCCCCTTAAACAGGCCAAAATCAGGTGGTGGTGAAATATTATTTCAATGTTTTTGACTGATTCAACAGAATACAAATTGTAGATGTAACCCATAAAGATAGGATGCCCAGGTCCTTTGGTATGGGTTAGATGTTCCTTGCATAAAATTGCATTCTTTTCTTGGACCCATCCCCCCTTGATCTTAGATTGAGACAGCTTTCCTTAGCTCTGGCTGGGTATTGAGCACCCAAACCATGGCAGGAAAACTTGGCTACATGTAGGTCAATAGCTTTTGTTGGGTGAGGTTGAGTATAGCGCAATGCACCCAACCATTACCAAGCACAGTTTTTGACTCAGAACTCAGAACAGTTGATTCAATATGATATGAAATGGGTTACATGAATTTCAAAGTGTGTAGTGACAAAGTGGTAATTAAACAATAATCAAGAACTCGTAATTAAACTAAATGATATGAGGATGACCATGGCTAAGGATTCTATGATCCTCTATAGCCAAGGCCACCTTTCAGTTAAATTAAAATTAGCAACAACTGGCAAAAATAGTAGGAACAGAGATTAGAAGCTTAAATAACAGGGTAAATAAAAAGTCACTTAATTACCAGAAACATAACAGTGTGCAACTGTACAAGTGTTTTTATATTGCTTCACGAAGAAAAGCCTTGTGTAGGTTGCGAAACCATTATAAGAATGTGTGAAAAGTTTATCTTTGATACAGGGTTGTGTGTGTGTTTTAAGAGGGGTGGAAGGTAATACCTAATACAATGTTTTGTCAAGTTTCTAGAAGGAATAGGAACCTGGCTGTCATTTCTATGTCAAGTTAAACATCGATGAGAAGGTATTGTAGCTGCAAATATGTTGTTAAAGTAGTCAGGGGTATTATTTTCTAAATATTTATGGTAAAATTTTAAGGATCTTAACTTAAGAATATCTGTTACTTGTAAAAGGTTTAACGTTTTAAACAAAGGATCCGTGTGGGCATTATATCTTGCCAAGCAAACAAGAGGAAAAACCTTCTTTTGAAGTTTGAAAATACGGTCACACAAGAACCCCCACAGAAGAATGCAATAATTTACATGAGGAAGAAAAAGAGAATTGTAGATTTGTAGTATAATATCTTGCATAAAATAATTTTGTGTTCTTTTCATGACACCAATAATTTTTGAGAGCTTATTTCCAATTTTGTTAATGTGTGAATGCCAATTTAAATTTTTCTTAATTGGTACACCTAGGAAAACATCTTTTTTTGACCATGAAAGGGTTGAACAATGTATATTTTCACCTTTATGCCCGTCTTACTATGTTGCATAAAATTTTTGCCATAATATAAGTGATATTTAAGCATAAGAGAGCAGAAACCTGTGAAATGCAAAGCAGCAAAAATTAGTCCTTTTAGCTCTGCTGACCAAAGGTCGCAGAGCTTATGCGACCACTCATGTCTGTTTGTCCGTCTGTAAACCTTTGCTCATTGGCATGATACCGTCCACACTTTTCAAGTTAAACCAATATAACTTTCAGGACTTATAGGGTGTATGAAAATCTAGGCCGCTTTTGATATTGGTGGCGCCACCTACATTATATAATATAGGGGTCAAAATGTGAAAATCTTGTGAACACTCGAGCATCTTTAATTTTTGACAGATCTTCACCAAATTTGGTGGGATTGTGGTGGAGGTCAAAGTTTAAGTTGGTAGTGGCGCAACCTATAATTTGAAAGAAATTATCAGCTAAAATGTGTTTTAAGATGTAAAATTCCATATTTGGAAAAGTAATTGGATTAAACTTGCCAAATTTATGTGATATATAGGCCATGGCCAAAGGTAGAATATTACTGTATTTAATATCATTGACTTTGACGTAATTTTGTGAGGTCACCATGCCTGTAAAGTTGAAAAGGTGATTTTGTAATGGCTGGGTGTAGCTTGCACATCAATGGCAAAGAGAATTGAGCCTCCAGATCAAAATTGCACTTGGTAACATAATACAATGGAGTTTGGCACTTGTCCATTTTTATTGTTTTTCCTGAAAAACTCGAAAAGTAATTACCCAATTTGAACAAACAGACTATATATGGACAGCTGGATGTGGGGCGCACATTTTGAACATAAAAATTTTTAATCTGAGGTGAAGGTCAAGGTCAAATGACCAGTTTGAACATTGGGGTCATATTGTGAATGCTCTGCACACCACAATTCTTGAGGTAGGCCCATATAATGTTCAGGAGTTATAAAGTGTATAAAAATTTTTGTCAACATCAATGTTGGTGGCACCACCTATAGTATTGTGTAATATACAAGTCAAAATGTGATGATCTTGTGATCGCAGTACTGTCCACAGTTTTAAAGTTAGACCAATATAACTTTCAGGACTTACAGGGGATATAAAAATCTAGATTCTTTTCGATATTGGTGACACCACCTGCAATATTAAATGCAATATAGGGGTAAAAATATGAAAATCTTGTGAACACTCTAGCATCTGTAATTTGTGGCAGATCGTCACCAAATTTGGTGGGATTGTGGGGGAGGTCAAAGTCTAAGTTGGTGGTGATACTAGTGGCACACCACCTATTATGTGATGGAAATTATGAGCCAAAATGTGTTTTAAGATGTAAAATTCCATATCTTGAAAAGTAATTGGATTAAACTGGCCAAATTTATAGGATATAGAGACAATGTCCAAAGTTAGCATAGTATATAATATCAGTGACCTTGAGACATTTTTGTGAGGTCACCATGCAAGTTGAAAGAGGTGATTTTGTAATGGCAGACTTAAGACTTAGACTTAAGTGGCAATGCCAGCACAGCACCAGGCAGGCCTATGGGCGTCTTGTATTACATAATCTGGGTGTCCTTGATCTTCTGTCCCGAGGTCACTGAGGACATAAAGTTACAGACTCGATGATTGTTGTCTTGGCATATGCAACAATATTCATCACAGGAGTTGCACAAATAAACTATGATTACATGTGGAGTGAAGTGCCATCTAGTGGCCCATTTTTACATTAAGCTTTATATGTTCAGAAGCCACTTGAAAACTCACAGCTTTGAAATGAACAGGTGCAATATAGCCAGGATGCCAGCAGAGCATTAGGCCCATGAGCCTTTTGTTTGCCCATAGTAAACAAACCTTTAAATCAGATCTTTAGCAATAAACAGAAATATTATCAAGTTTCGTCAGAGAGTAATTACATATACCCATGTTGTCAACAGAAATCTATTTGATTTCAGGATTTAGTGCAAGATGGGGGAGACTATCGCATCAGGGTACCAACCAAGATGGGTTCCTCAGGGGACAGTCAAGTTCAATATGTCACCACTTTTGTTAAAGCAGTAAGTGTTCTCGTTCTCGTTCTCGTTCTTTCTTTCCCCCCCCCCCCCATATTGTATGGAGGTGAGTTATAACAACTGCGAAGACAGTCACAGTCCTCATAACCACCCCCTCTTCTCAGGTCAGTAAGTGTACATTGAATGGTGGTAAGCAACAGATCATATGATGATAAAAATGATTTCAGAGGCTGGATACATATAATTTGAGCTTTGTGGAATATGTAAGATATTGAATAGGTGCATGTTCACTATCATTATAACCAGCCCGTTTGGCCCCACCACATGTGGTTATTATGATACTGTCCCACCACCCATATGGTATCTGGCACATAATAACACAACTACATTTACACATCCAGCAAAGTATACTTATTGTGGTAGCACTGTGTTTATTATAATCTAGTTAGACACCAGCTGCAGTGCTGTACATGTACTGAGATTAAATTTTGGGGACATGGGAGCCAGTATCTTTGTTATCTTCCATGTGTGGAAAGGCATCAAATATGGCCAGTCATCTTGCTTTGGTAACTTCTCTATATTGAAAAGCATCATTAGACTGGGGAGACCTTGTTTGAAGGATTTTTTTCCTTTGAAAAAGCTGTCTTTTATAGATTGAGCGCGAAATGTGCACGGGTGAGGAGTTTGCAAAGCAAACCAGGTCTGGGCATGGCCAAAAGGTTCAGACCACAGTCTGATGAGGGTGCTGTCTGTCTGGAGGAATGAATCTGCCAGTGGTGTTATCACAACTTCTTTGAATTGAGACATTTGTGGTCATTAGTGTCCAGGTGACCATTATTAACAGACATGAATGGTGCCACCATACAAATGAGGCTCTTCCCTGATCCGTAAGGGGGTGAAACAAAAAGTTATGCGTAGATTACAATTTGATATAATTTTCACGTACATGACCGATGCCACTGACACTGTATAGACAAGGCTGTTGCCTGATCCAGCGGGCAGTGAAACAAAAACATTTATGCTTGGATTGTAGTTTGATATAATTTTCATCTGATCATTAGATAAGATAGGCCATCCAGCTCTTTTGACAGCAAATTGCACAACTTCTCGTTGACTTCACCATGCTGACAGCACCAGGGTGAGTCTTGTGTAATTAACCATATATGATTTGCCTTTGTCTTTATAGTGGCAACGTTCATGTCGGATTGTACTAAATATTACCAGCAATGTTGGGAAGCCACCACATCAAACAGGCCTTCTGTCAGTCTGGTTCAAGTTACACTGAGCGGGAGGAGGTGTCAGAGCTGAAGGGTTCAGTGACAATTGCCACCTGGTTAGTTGTGGCCATAATTGAGGATAACATCACAGGCAGCTTTTTCCTGCATACAGACAGTGCCCTCTTCAGACTGTGGTCTGAAGTGTGAACCTTTTGGCCATGCACAGGCCTCATTTGTTTCGCAAACTCATCGCCCATGCTCAATTTGCGCTCAGTCTATGAAAAACAACATTGTGAAAGGATAAATTTCCTGTAAAGGTCTCCCCATTCAAAGGCATCACATGTGGCCACCAATTTTGCTTCAAGGATAAATTGACAACCAGAAAATAGGTACCTGTCACTCAATATGTGCAGGTAGTTTTTGGATTACAGAGCCTAGTCATGTGCATGTGTGTTTAGATATACTGCACACTGACTTTTAACAGGTCAACAAAAAGTGGTTCACAGTAGAAAGGTTTCACCCATAGCCATGAAGGCTACATCTGTAGGAGGTGTGCTCTGCTGTGCCAAGGCCCAACAATGTGTGAATTTTCTAAACTGTAATGAGAAGTTCTTGCAAAGGACACTGAAAATCTTACTGTACACTTACCTGGTATTTGATTGGCCTACATGCACATTTATTCGTAATTGCAGTGTTCACTCTATGAATCAAGGCTGACAGATATACTAACTCTGAATGTGGACCAATCTGGGAATGTACTTGGCGTGTCTATGACAACAAGGTCATCATACTGTTTGGGATTGCAGCTACCAGACAACCAGTTAAGCAACTTCAATACCACAGTAGAAATTGCTCAAACAGTAATGGGACCAGTGTGAGTACCTGTATTCCAATAAAATTTTGATGCATTACTTCTCACTTTCATAAAGACAATGAAAAGGTTCATTATACCCCTTGCAAACCAAGTTTGTGGGCTACATTATTTTTGGCTTGTTTAGTATTTGTCTGTAGCAGAACCCTTGAGAGTAAAATATTTCATGTTAAAGATGCCACATCAAACTCGAACTCACCTCAGTTGTACCTTGACACAATTTCTTGACCTGATTACATTGTGATGGTGTTGACTTCATTTTCAATGTCACAGGAGCCATGTATGTGCAAAGTGGGAGGAGAAAGGGGAAGTTTACCAGCCTGTTGGCAAGGACTGTTCTAGTTTGTAACAGAAAAGCAGAAATGTACATGTTTCCAAATAAGCGTTAAGAGCAGGGTTCTCCCCAGAGCCCTACAAATTGTAGGGCTGTGATCCTGAAATAAGCACTGTGACTTAGGCTTTTCATTAAAAGATATAAGAGGATAGGGCTGTAATTTTGAAATTTGGTTAAATATGGAAGTCACACTACACTGCTAAGATTTTTTTTGGGAAAACCCTGGGTATTAAATTTGTATCACTTTGATACCAGTATGCTTGTGTAAAGACAGTGAACCTGTTCTTGCACCTACCTACTGGCCCAGGTCTGCCTAGTAATTTTTCATTATTTTTGAACTGAATTTAGGACCCACCTGTCCAATGTGCCCAGCACCCAGCTTATTAAGGTCCCAAACCCAGTATCCCCCCCCCCCCCAAAAAAAAAAAATTGTAAGGTGACCTGACAGCATGTTCAGGGTTACAATTGTGAGACAACTGCCACTGTATTGATGCTGCACTGACCCTTGAAATTGCATTAAACTCTCAACAATGTTTATACAGTTAAGTCAGCATTGTGAGATGTTAACCAGGATGACTCTGCCGTGCTCTTCTATGCATGCAATTGGCTTATTAGTGTAGATCCCAAACCCTGTCTGAAGGGACCATCTTTAAGGTAAGGCACTATTTTGGCCAAGTCCCATATAGGTGGTCACTTAAAACAGTTTCTGTTGTGTATGTTACATATCCGCCAAAGCTGTGAAATTTAAACTCTAGGGAAGGCTCTGATCATGATGACAAAGCAATGATGGATTGTGTCTGGATTTACAACTCAAAAGGTGGAATGTAAAATCCTCATTTTGAAGCTACATGCATAAGAGCCCCCAGTTCTTATATAGACCCAATACATGTATTATTCTGTGAGACTGTTCGTTTTGTGATTTTTTTCATGGAGTGATCCCCTTCTTCCATGATAGTACCAGCATACTGTAAATTGCTTTATTTTCATGTGTTTAAATTTCCACTGTTTTGTGCTGTAGCAAAATAAGCGAAAATAACGATACAGCAAAATTATAGCAATTTACAGTACTATTTAGGGAAGTACCTCTATCAAAAAGTGATGCCCCTTCTGCCTGGAATAATGCATTGAATGTATGCCATACTTCCTACATGAAATGGTAGTCTCTTTTGTGACTGGAACGTTGCAGTTCATGTGCCATATACTTCCTACATGAAATGATAGCCTTTGGTCAAAAGCAGGCATCAGGTGAGGGGTTACCTTTACCTTAGATTTGTTTCAAATTGGGCTAAATTAGCATAAAAAATGTGACAAATACTACATTCAATTTAGAGAAGGACAGGTAATACAAAGCTGAATTAGAGTTTGTGGTAATGTACTTGTAGTACTGGGTTTCCATATGCCTATTGTGTGAACTTAATAATTCTATCTTCTTACAGACCAGATACACAGACCTACATTCAGAAAATGGAACAGGAGAAGGCAGAAAAAGCAAAAGGACAGCAAGCAGATAACAGATCATTTTTTGCAAAATATGTAGGTATTAAATCTGCTACAATGCAACTTTATATATGGTGCTGCCAATGAGACACTGATCTTTCAGTAATCTTTATAATAATAAAGCTTGAAAACACAGCTCTTTTTACAGAAAGTGTTATGATAACGAGTGGTTGTTTACTTGTTACATACATGTGGTTTTAAACACTCCCTTGGATCATTTTGTTAGTTGCCCACTTCCTAACAGTTTGGTACATGCATGTCAAATATTTTGTGAAAGTTTTTTTTTCATCTGGGTATGAGAGAAATCCCTAAAAACAATTCACAGGTGGTTTTGTATGGCTTTCAATTTGTCTGAAATTTTTAACCAGTGAGGTCCAAGGCAACAATTTTCCTCTGTGCAATGCATCAAGGAGAACTACTGAATGGTTTCATATTATACTTCATGACAGAAAGAAAAAATAATATGTATATACTGGTGTTTTCAATTACCCTGTGGCCTTAATACATCACAGCGTGTTTACCACAATGTATCTTGAATGTATCTTGGGGGATCGCTGGGGACAAACTCAGCCAGCAGCTCAGACTCACAGTGTAGTAGTACGTTAGATGTAGTGTTGACTCTTACCAATGTGATACACGTATGGTCAAGTTCCGATCAGAGAAATTTTTAAAAATGCCAAACGTTAACTGTTGCCTGCCAAAGTGCACAAGTTCTAAGCGGCAGAGACACCTGGATTAAGCTTTTACCAGTTGCCGTAGGTATGACAAAACAGAGAGGAAAACCTGGATCAGATTGATCAGAAACAAAAACCTCAAGGTTGAATTGAAGTGAACACAGGCTTTCTTTGGATTCCCCAGGAGTTGAACTGAACCGCATGACAGTGCATCCATCGTTGTAGCTCTTCCTTAAAGCTGTCTTCTACTACTGCAGAAGGTAGTTGTGCACGGGGATGCGGTTCTTATCTAATATTGCTAGGACATCAGCCATACTGTGACCACAACCCTGTTATACTATATTCGCTGCTTTGACCTTGTCCCTTGCAATCCCCCAAGATGCAGTGCGGTAAACATGCTGTGGCGTAATAAGTTTTCAAGCTAATTGTCAGTTTGTGTGACTGATATCATTGTTTTGTGTTTCAGTGGATGTACTTGGTACCAGCCTTTATCTTCCTCATGTTTGTGTCCAGTGCAGAACCTCAGGGAGGACAAGGAGGGGGTGGTGGCCGGTAATACAGCCTTCAAAGCCAATGTAAAATACTGTAATTTTTTAACAGTGTTTACAAATGAAACTTTATTTTAAAGATGTTAGAAAAATCATCATGTCAAAGTATTTATCTCATTGCATTTGTACACTCCATTCATTTCATTGCCAGTTTAGATGAGCATGTATAAGGTAAATAGTGTTCAGTTCTGTTATAAGAAGCAAATTAAAGCTGGATCATCACCTTAATTATTTGTCACAGCAAATGAAGAAAGCACTGCTGGCTTCTTCAGCCTCACTTTGCAGTTCCTTTTGAATAAAGAAATTAAAGTGGGTTAGAAACAAAAGTCCTAAACTTTACCCACCAACCCTGGTAAATGAACTGGCAAGATTAAAATTAAACCTTTGCTTGACTGGTATCCAAGCAATGAAATCAGTACCCATGGGCATATGCCAAGAAGTATACTTTTGTGCATGTATAAAAATATGTACAATTTTGCGTGGGGAGGGGGAGTAGAGGCTGGCGATTTTTACATTCAGTGTTTCTGTAGTCTGCAAGGGCTTCAGTTGCCATTCACCCATTGTTGCTACTTAGCTTCATTAGAAGTATGTATACAGAGATAGCATTGTTTCAGTGATACCAGTATCCTATTTGATCACGTTTATGATGTCATCAATCCTATACAATGCAACAAAAGTTTGAACTGTATCTGAACCAGAAAAAGATATACCAAGCACATGTACACAAGTCACTTGGAATAGATGTGTATATTCCTACTTGTCTCCAAAAGTATCTTTGAAATAAATAATCTGGTTACTTGTGTAGCTCAGGTCATACAATCTTAAAGAGCAATACTGCTATTTGTATATGGCTAGATTTACCAAAATGGTTTAATTACATTTCAAATCACAATGTAAAGTACATGTACCAAGTAATGGAAATATGCCACTGCAACCCTCCTTACTGTGTTTAGTTGGTTAAGACCGTGAAGAATTGCAATGTCAGCACTTGGTAACCGTGTTTGAATACGTTACTTACATTCAGCAATGCACTGTCGTCAACAAATTTCAGATTGAAATGAATGTTCCGTGGACACTTGCAAATTCAGCAATTTGACTTTTGCAGAATATTTCTGTGACAAGGTTGTTTCTGGAAAATGTCAGTCCTGTTTGATGCAAGGATAACTTCCATCATAAATCTCAGTGTAAGGTGCATTAGGTTTGGCTAGAATGAATTAATCTGCACAAAATGTGCTCCCATTGAGATTGTTCATGAAAAAGAACAATATATGGTTACTTCTCTTCATCATTTGCTGGTAGACACTTTGAATATTATACATTTGTACATATGTGCAAGGAACTTAGGCAATGGTTCCTTGATATAGTGTGTATCATGCGACTAACAATTAACTCAGAATTTGTTCAGCCATGTCACTTTATGCCAATCAAATTGTTGAATATATTTATATACAATATAATGTATGTCAATGAGGTTGATACAAAGGTTTTATGTTGTTTTAAAAATAAAGATCATTTGAATTTAAGATTACTCATATCTGTCTTGTCATGTCTGCTGTTAAACAGAGAGTCATGGTAGTACTTGAAAGAGGAAGAGATTGTCAAAGTATGAACCAATTTAATATGGGGAAAAGGGCAGATGTAAGTCAGCAAAGTTTTCAAGTGCATAAGTATATATCTCCTTCCTGGATCTGACTCAGATAAGAACAAAATTCTTGGTACAAGGAGAGGGGAATGGGCCTCTATGCGCACGAAACTCCATTTAAGTGTCCAGAGCAAATTAAAGATTACGGTCAACAGGATTACTTTGCTTATCAAAAATAAAGCTTGACTCACAATTAATTACAATTGCCTGGTATGTGAAATGTAAAGTGCATCATCTCATTCATACTTAGAGTGGTGCGTGGAACACTCTTGTGCAGCAGGAAGTGTTGGCACATATGCACAGTAATAAACTGCATAATGTGGTAATTGTGTCACAAATGTAGCTCCACATATTTATGGTTCCATTAAGATCACTTTGTGCTTGTACATATTATTATCAATATATGAACAGTTTTCTACATTTTTCTCAAACATTGAATGAAAGATTTTGAAGAAATGAAAGGACTGCAGGAAATGCTATAAATAATACATTTATTTCCCATATTCAAACAATTTTGAGAAAAGTGCAGATACCAGAATTGAATGCAAGCTAACAATTGATACCAAACAGTGGAATTTCATGTTAACTAGGCTCCAAGATGTAGACTGCAGTTTTCTGGAGCTTTTCTGTGTTGCTGAGGAAAATATTAGTCTTTCATGTCTTTTCATTAATCTCTGGCCCAGCAGCAAGAGGGTAATGAATTAATTTATTTAATCTTGATGCTCTGCACCATCAAAACAGCATCGTCTGCAGGGACTTCAGAACATTTGCCATCTCCTGCTGTTGCTGTAAAAGAAAAGCAACAAAGACATTTGAATGAAAAAATAAATCTGTTCCATATTTTAGTATCATAAATCCTAAAACATACCAGGGCTTGACATTCAAGTTTTAAGCAACTTGACTGATAAGAACTTGATCTTCAGTTGTTACATGTTGGAGGTATAAACTTGGTAGACCTCACAATATCTGTGTATCTTAATGCATCAACATGTTCTTGTCCTCTTCAAAAAGGGGAGCCCGTCAAAACATTTTTTCTTCAACTTTTTACTGACTGATAATCTGCAGAAAATGGTCTAATGAATCAGTGTTGAAAATATTTTAATAATTTTCATGTATACCAACTTTATGATCAAATGTGTACCAGGTTCATGTGTGCATGACAATATTGGATGCTATAAAAAGCAAAGAAAATGGCCAACACAATTGATCTGACTTGCCAAATGCATTGAGGGAAACTGATTGCAAAATGTTAATGATACTGTCCTCTGGAGGCAAGGGGAACCTCATTTACACATAATTTATTATGTTGGGAACTTTTGGGAAAAATAGGCAGAATGGCTTTTTTTTGGGGGGGGGGGGGGGGGGGCGCAACCAGAAGCTCTGATACAGTGCTTGAAAACTGATGCTGCAGTTGTAAGAAATTTAAAATTATACACAATTTTTGAAACATAGCGCCACTTGTGGGTCAGACCGTCGTACTAAATGAATGGGGGCAACGCCTTCATGCTCACACAAAAGACCTATGCAAGTCTGTGCCTGTAACCCCTCAACGGGGATGCAGAAAAGATGTTGAAACTACATTAATATGGAATGTACTCCCTTTTTGTTTGAATAGAGTGACTATGAATATTAATGGATTATATTTATGAACATATTTTGTCTGAAATAAAGTGCAGTTAACAGTAATTTGGTGCATTTTGGGAGAGGAATTTTGCTTGTTAGGCTAGCTGGCCTGGTAGTCGTACAACACACTGAATAAACATTGCAGCTGTAGCCTGTGTTGGCGTTCGTGATGATCGATTGTACGACTGAATTCAAGGTAAAAGAATGGATTGTTGCTCTGGCATCTTCTGAAGGTCAGATAATATAGAAACCTGGGCCCTTGTGAGCAAAATCGCAAAGGAGTGCTTACGTTCACAAGGTTTCTGTCCGACTAGTTTCGTAGGTCTTACTACATTGATAAATGTCTAAATGACTGCATAGTCTTGATAGTGGCAACATTGGATGACTTTTCCTTGAAAATGACAGACACAGCATTCTTTTTGATTGATCAATATTAAAAACAATTTCCATTTCAATTACAGAGTAAAACTAACAAGCATTGTCCTGTCCCTCACTGCAAGCAAGAATCAGTGAAGACCTGTTGCATGACCTATTTGCTACCGGCTCCAGCTGTCAGCTGATTGTGCATGTCAGCTTCGAAACCACAGTCACTTTTATGTCCAAAAATACATCATAACTCTCAGCGTTGCTGATGCTTACCTTATTGGAAAGGCTCGCACCATGAAGGAAATATTCAATGCTTTATTGGATTCGGCAAGTAAGAAGGCATGCCATCGCAAACATGAGCCAAAATTAAGAACTCTGTAGTGAAATATGGGCATTTGTAGCTTGGTTTGACCTTGTATTAACAAAAATCCCACAGGAATGCATGGAAAGTAAACCGTAAAATTCCATAACTAACTCACTTTATATCTTCTAAAAATTTTACAGACATTAAGGTAAACTTACAAGGGACACATAACCGCAAGAGTAACAGGAATAGTTCCATTTTCCCACATAAATCAATCGATTTGATTCCATATTGACGAGCGTGTTCAGCATTGAAGTTTTGTGGTCTCCCACTGGCGGCGCCAGGGGTTTTGAAAGTTGTGTATTATTGCGTTATTTGATTTTATGCCAACTGTGACAATGCAACGACCCAGAAAGAAACCATGAACTCCACTGCATGATACTTCCCACATGGACTCCATTTTGGTTAAATATTTTGATCCCTGTTCATTTCTGCTTTAAATATGAAATGTATAATGGTCCAGAAAGAACAAAACCAAACTATGCATGCATAAGTTAGTACTGTTAGTTTGTGTGTGTAGAAATGTAGTTCTTACCACAATCATGTTTTGTAAGTAATTACTGGACACCCTGGAAACATAGATTCATTTATAGGAATTTTTTTGAAGCCCAATACTTTCACGCCATTACAGTGTACCACATGGACACATTTATGTGAACCTGTTTCCTATTTTCTTGCACACAAAATTCTCAAAAGTCCTGTCTTGCCTTAGTTTTTATAAGGAACCTGCAGAGGAGGTTATGAGGGAATGGGGCACTAATAAAGGTTAATATTTATGGCAAAAAGTAACTGACATCCAGCAGCTTGATTGGTGTAAGGAAGTTCCCAGTTTGGAAAAGTGGTAATAAAGTATCGCGCAGAATCTGGCTGCGTGCACTGGGATGCTGACCATACATCCTGTTCACAAGTGAATGCCTGCAAGCTGAGATCATTATCAACCAACATGGCCAAATGGCCAGAATACCCTTTTTGTGGGGGGTGGGGGAGAGATGGAGTAGCAAAATATCAATGGGCCATATTACATCATGTCAATACATGATGTGGTTGCACAGTGTGTTAAGACAAAAGAAATTTGTTTCTAAAACAAGGACTGTGACAGTCCTGTGCTCAGCTGACCTTAAGTGCACAGACTGCAGTCATCCTGTGAACTTAGTATGATATCAAGGTCATCTTTGTGTAAGACCATCATCACTCTTACTAACATGAACATATTCCCTTACTGATTTTCCCAAATTTTGATGATTTGAAAAATCAGAAAATGACAGCATGACCATGTAGTGAACAATTTAGTGGAGATCAAGTCCCCTTACATTCCCAATAAGTCTGAAGAGGATCCAACTTAAAGTTTTGGAGAAAAAGTAAAATAAGTGAAAGCACACAAAAATTGTAAACAAGGAAAATTGCAGCACCACCTGTTGAACAAATTATGGAAAAGAGGTCGTCAGAAGTGTCCCTATGCGATTTTTCAAAACAGTTGGCGTGGCAATTTTGTGGGAGATTTTTTCAAGATTATACCAAAACATTAACAGAAAAAAATCCAAATATCACTGGGGCATGACCATTTGAACAAAATTGGTAAAGACCCACCAACTGCGCAGTGAATCTGGTTCACAGTTTTGGAGTAGTCAAAAATGTGACTTACCATTGCAATTCCCATTGACCTGCATTGTAATCAGTGGGAATGCATACGTTAACCGGAAAGAACCCAAATTAAAAATTCCTTAAAAATCAGAGATCCAGAATATCATCACCTGGCAGTAAAAAATGTGACTTACCATTGCAATCCCCATTGACTTGCATTGTAATCAGTGGGAAAGCATGCATTAACGGGTAAGAACCCAAGATTCACAAGGTTATAAATGAGACGAGGGAGGCATGGATCCAGCAATCTCTGATTGTGTTTTGATTCAATTTGTTTATGTCTACAATTTATAAATGCTTATAAAAGTCACGAAAACATGATGGTAGATGAAACTTACTGTGTCCATCAGGATTTTCTTCTGAAGAAGTTGAAGTTCTTCTTTCAACTCCGACTGGACTGTACTCTGTTGGTCATTATGGCATTTCTCCAAAGCTTCCAAACCCTATATAATCAACAAATATATTAATGAAGGTGTAAACTTTTGGTGGCTTGTTCATAGAAGTAGCATGGAATTTTACAGGATGTTTAAATGCTAGTACTACCCTTTCTTTTTTTATGCTGCCAAGCAATGTATCCCCAAAAACTATTGACATTTGCCCATTTGACCTCCTTTGGTACAATTCTTAATTATGTTCTGTACATTGTAAAGTGCATCGAGCATTTGATAAAGTGAAAGCCGAAGGTCCTCGTCAGGACACTGTTAAGTAGTCTTCTTTGTGCAGACTAAGATTACTGCACCGAATGGAATGACTGCAAAACTTTTAAAAGAAGGTGCGCCTTCATCCACAATCCTCAGCCAAGCTTTTTAATTATTCCTTGAAAAGCAAGATATTTCTTTCTTAATGGAAACAAATTTAAGCTAACATTACCCCCTTCCTTAAGAAAGGTGCTAAAAATCTTTGCAATAACACAGGGCTCAACACTAACTTTTCCGGGAACTTGCCCGGACCTCTCATATATTTGATTATTTGACATACCTTGATCTCTTCATACTATTTTTTCCATGTTAATTCTGGAAAAGTGCATAAAAAGTCTGCTTTCCCTGAAGTGAAGCTTTTCAAGATCTACATGTAGTTCCCCAAGGCAGTAGAGCAACCACTAATGTTGAGCTCAGTAACTGTCGACCCCGATTCCTTGGTAAGTTGCACTGGGAAGGTTTTTGAAAAGTCATCTTCTAAGATGTCTTTAACTTCTTTAAAGATAATTTGTCAATTTCAGCAATCAATCTCACTTCACACCTGGTGACTCTACTGTTAATCTACTACTTGTTTTGTATCATGAATTGTGCCTAGCTCTTGATAAGGTTGGAATTAAAACTAATGCTCCCTGTCAATGTGATCCAAGTTATGAGGATGCTTGGCACTACTTGTTTTTTTTTTTTCCTGCCTGTTGTATACCACCTTGTGATCCCTGTAACACAAAACCGTTTCCAAGTTTGCTCCTTTTACATTGCAAACTGTACTTTATGGTTCACCTGATTGTGTACTTTCAGAGAATACTCAAATCTTCTCCACAATTCAAAATTTTATTCTTTCTATGAATCACTTCTCACAATCAGACATTGGATGACTGACGTATAGTTTACTCATATCTTGTACTAAGTAATCATTGTTTAAAAGAATATTATGCCCCTCTATCTGTCTCTTATCCAGCTGTGAATGTCTTCATCTCGTTTTGCTGCTTAGTTAATCAGGTAAGGAACAAGCCTGCCTGACTTTGCAGCAGTTGGTTGGCTGTTGATCGATGTCCTGTCTAACTTTGTCTTTTCTTCAACAAGAGGGGTTAATATAGGGCCATGCCCTCTTCCCAGTTGTGAACTGGTTGACTATATCTGCTTTGTATATTGTAAAAAAAAAGGTTAAAACAAATTCTACGCTGCCACCACTAACCATGTGGAAGGAATTACCAATCCTAGATAAGCCAAGGAAAAACTGGAGTGTGGTGCACGTGTCATGTTACCTCTGCTGGCATTACAAAGTCAATGATTTTTGGGTGGGTTTTTCTGTGTGTGGAAACTCAACATGTCTTCTCCAAAATGTGTATATGGGGGTTTAAATGGTTTGGCATGAGCATAAGGGGGATGGAGATGTCATAGTATGAAGGATTTGAATTTTGGAAGACAGGACATTTTTTATGTTTGTAAAATTGGGTAGTTTTGTCAAGAAAGGTGATGCAATATAGTATGTGACTGCAGCAACTGGTTGCAGTGCACTTAATTAGTGAAAGACTGTAGGATAATATGGCCATAGAGTAAAATACATGTAGGAACATGTTTAAGAGTTTGAGTCACTTATGGCTTTGTAAAACAGGGGACAGCATTATTGTGTTTTTGTGTTTGAATTTTGTCCAAATATTGAAAATTTAGCAGTTGGATACATGACACATGGCCAGATGTGTATGGTTTTTTTCTTCTTTTTTTTTGGGGGGGGGGGGGGCACGGAATTGCTGTGTTTTGAACCAGCAAAATACATGTAGGAATATGTTTAAGAGTTTGAGTCACTTATGGCTTTGTAAAACAGGGGACAGCATTATTGTGTTTTTGTGTTTGAATTTTGTAACTGTGCCTGATTTCATCACCTTTGCAGGTTGAATACCATTGGCAGTGGTTCTCCTTTTGAGAAAGCTAATTTTCAAAGAATGTTGTGAAAAATTATGTAGTTCCAGTTATCAGGGTAAGGTGATACAATTCTGCAAGTCTGATCAGCAATCTGCCAGAGGAATTTGCTGACTGCCAAGAACCTGGCTTGCTCACCATTTGTCAGATCAGCTGTTTTTAATAATAGGTCCTGTGCATATTACTTAGACTTACATAAAGATACACATGCTTGAGCACAATTCATCATCAACAGTATACACTGTAACACATCTAGCTACATATAGAATGAATAAATAGTAAATGAAACATATTACAACTGATATAAAAAACAAACAAACTAACTTGAACCAGTTTGCATGCAGGTTAAAACTGTGAGATTCTCTGCGTGAAGATAAACACAAAGGAAGATTACAGGTTGTTTGTGTACTCTTTGTTGAAATGTCTATTTGCATATATTGTAGTTAGTTTTCATGCCTTGCTGTTTTCTAACATGCAGCTAAGGTACCCAGGATATGGTCCAAGATATATATTAAAAAAAAATATATATATATATAAGTCTGCCGAATTCCATGTTTCTGATGAAATACTGATCACTTGTGACTAAATTTTCATCTTACACAATTTTATGTCATGCTTCACTTATATTGACTTTCAAAATTGAAACCATGACTCAAAATTTCTGATTACAGGACTACATATTTGTACAGCAATTACAGTTGTAGAGAGTAAGGCCCGCAGTACATACATTCAGAATCTGTGGACCATGCCCTTCCTATAGTGTATAATTTGCTTAGTTTTCTTCTTTTTTTTTTTTTTTTTTTGTATAGAATTTTCATTTCATGAGGCAAAACTTGTGATAGCAGACTATATAATTCTCCAGAGGCATAGCTGAAGTACTTTAATACATGTACACTATAATTGCTTTAATTTTGCTGTACTCTTATTTTTGCTTATTTTGCTGATGGCACAAAACCATAAAAACAAGTAGCCGCTGATGCTAGCCATATCCCCCGCCCACAGTAATCAATGAACTTTGTTAAATAATATATTAATGAAGGAAAGTGATTAGTCAAAAAAATTTCTGCCTATGCACACCTCCTACCTCTGGTCTACCAACGCTGAAAATCTTAAAGGGTTACCACTTTTAGTTGCAAAGTTAGGCTTCACACAAAATTGTATTGTATCTTGAGCTTGCTTAATGAACTTTATTAATTAATTAATCAATGAAAGTAATTAACCACGCAAAACAGTGCCTATGCACACCTACTACCTGAGGTCTATTAGCCATAAAAATTTCAAAGGGTTGGTATCAATAGTTTAGAAAATATGGCCCAGACAAATCTTGAGCTTCCTTAACGAACTTTGTTAATTAATCAATTAATGAAAGTAATTAGCCACACAAAACAATGCCTATGCACACCTACTACCTAAGGACCAGCAACCATAAAAAATTCAAAGGGATAGCATTAATAGTTTAGAAGATATGGCCCAGACAAAATTTGTCTTCCTTAATGAACTTTGTTAATTAATTAATTAATGGAAGTTATTAGCCACACAAAACAATTCCTATGCACACCTACTATCTAAGGTCTACCCACCATATAAAACTCAAAGGGCTGGCATCAATAATTTAGAAGATATGGCCCGGACAAAATTTGTATTGTATCTTGAGCTTGCTTAATGAACTTTGTTAATTAATTAATTAATGGAAGTAATTAGCCACAGAAAACAATGCCTATGCACACCTACTACCTAAGGTCTACCCACCATAAAAAATTCAAAGGGCTAGCATTAATAATTTAGAAGATATGGCCTGGACAAAATTTGTCTTGCTTAACATTAATTAATTAATGCAAGTAATTAGCCACAGAAAACAATGCCTATGCACACCTACTACCTAAGGTCTACCCACCATAAAAAATTCAAAGGGCTAGCATTAATAGTTTAGAAGATATGTTACCTGTCTGAATGATGATAAATAGTGCAATTAATTTCTTGAAGTTTGCTGTATTTTGTACAATATTTAAAACAAGGATAACTGCTTCACATTCTAAAATGGATCACGCACACACTCACACAGGTACCTTTGTGTATTGTTCTTGAAGTTGTCTGATGGTTTTCAAGCGTTGACTTTGGACTACCCTTGTCTGCTGAAACAGTTTTTGCTGTTGACGAAAAAGGGCCTACAAAATGTGAAAAGTGCATAAAACTTTGGTGCAGATAGAAAACATAGGTGTAGGTGCTTCTCGAATTAACACTACTCATCAAAGTTGATATTGCCCATGACTTCTTGACCTAAACACTAGAGACAAATCTAGTGAAAGGTAAAGGAAAAGCAAAATTTGCAGTTCTGGGCATCTGAGAAGAGTAAACACTTTTTCTTTGCTCCGTTTGATTTTCCTTGCATAGATGTCCCATACACTTTTGGCATAGCAGGCTACCTAATGAATATCGGCACCCTAAAATTAGCATTATTGTGTCCCAAAATTCCGTGGACATATGATAATGAATCCTGCATGTGGTAGCACATCCTTGCCCTCACCTGAGGTCACAGGTCAGCACCAAGGCAGCCAATTATTACCCACAGAAAGTCACTGTCAACTTCAAATCACTTCAAATCTGATAAGGACAAGCGGATATTCTTCTCCCCTCCCAGGCATAGGTTTGTCAGTTTTTTGCCGGAAATCCATAATCATCAGGTGATAGATTGCACTTGTAAAGGAACACAATAACTAGTTTAGGAAGGAAAATGTGACTTTTGCAAATTTATTACCTAGGTTTACAGGTTTGGTGGCTAGATCACATGCTTGACAGGATTTATATGGGCCTCCTATGAAGTTACACTATGTCAGATGAGGTATTCACAATGTCATAGTCTGACAGGATTAGCTTTACCTGCCTGCAATAGCTTTAGTCATCACTGGTGGCAGCACTGTTACAAGGAGAATCATGTGGCAGCAGTCCATGCCTTTACATTGATTAAGCCCTCACGTTAATTTGGTACAAAAAGTTGTTTCGGGATCATAAAGCTCCTAGTTATTCATTTTTCCCCACAACAATACACTGGACAAAAAAAAAAAAACACTTTTCTTGGAGGTGATGTCTTATGTGCAAAATAGTGAATTTTATTCCACAAAACAGAGATGAATATTGACTTAATGCAGGTTATAGCCAAAGGTGCCTAGCGATTATAATACAGGTGAAAAGTTGAAGTGATTCTTTTCTTGACCCTGTTATAAGATACAACTAAGACCACATGGAAGATTACCAAATCATATTCTTTACATGTTAATCTACCTGTCATGAGAGGCCACCTGTCTTATAAGACCACTTTTAGTGGTAATGGAGCACACCCTTGTGGCAGAAACTATTGTATTGTGATCATACCCTTGTCAAAACTCATGAGACAACTTGCCACTTTCAAATGTTTTTTTTTAACAATTTCTGTACCTGCTATAGAGACCAATTGTCATCAAAGACCAGCTCAATTTTTGAGACCACCCTTTCAATAAATTTCATTGTTACTTTAACTAGCGTGCATATTAACTACTATGTAGAACAACTTGTGATGAAGAGAAGGGATGATCTTACATACCAGAATCCATACAGAGTTCCTGTCTTAAGAAACCACACTAGTGAAAGACCACCTGTCTTGAAATTCTATGCATTCAAGTATACTTTACAATGCCTTCTATGATTACGAAAGACCACCTCAACTAGGGAAGTGCAATCTGTTCACTCATAATGGTTGCTTTTGTTTCACTATTTGTTGTGTCGACAGCAGTACAGTACATGAAGTTCATATAAAGACAGATCTCCCTTATCACCAAGTCACAGTGGTCTTATAAGACAGGTAGTCTATAATTACGGGTCAATTCACATGGTAAAAATATTGGGATCCCACAAAGTGGTCTCTGAAGAGATAGAAGTATCTTACTGGAGATGTCACCTATACAGTGGTTCCTGCCCGGAGAGACCTTTCTTAATACCAAATTAAAAATGGTCTTATTTGTAGATGGTCTCACACCCACAGGTACATTAACACATAACAGGAATTGGGTCTGGGGTCAGGCGGAGTAGGAAGTTTCTTATGTAAATACTAATATACACTTATCCTTGTTAGAGCGACCACCCATATTACCAAGGTAACAGTGGTCTTTTGAGACAGGTGGTCTCTCATGACAGGTAAATGATCATGGTAAGAACAGCAAAGTGGTCTCTCAAGAAAGGGAGGTCTCTTATGGCAGATGTTATACAATATTAGTCTTTGCCTCGAGAGATCACTCTCAATGCAAAGTTCAATGGTTTCATAAAGGTGGTCTCCCATAACAGGTAAATTAACATGGTAAAACAAGTACAGTGGAACCTCTTTTGAGAGACCGCCCCTACAGCGGGTCAAAATGCGGTCTCTCAAAACAGGTGGTCTTTCATTAGAGGTACAACAACATGGAAAAGATAGCGCAGTGTTCTGAGAGAGCGGTCTTAAAAAGATATGTGGTCTCTCATTACAGGGGTCTCTCAAGAGAGGTACCACTGTAATTGGGGTTAGTTAAAGTGGTATCTCAAGAGTGGGTCTTAAAAGACCACTCTCTCTTAAGAGACCACTTTGCTGCACAGTAGTACCTGTCTTGAGAAACCCCTCCAATGAGAGACTGCATATCGCTCTCTTAGAATACTGTGCTATCTTTTCCATGTTATTGTGTCTCTAATGAAAGCCTCCCTGCTTTAAGAGACCACATTTTGACTTACACTAGGGGTGGCCTCTCAAAACAGGGGCCAGTGTATCTCAAAACTATAATCTGTCATAATAGGTAAAGTAACAAGAGTTGCAGCAGGACAAGAGAGACAGGCCTTGTATGGTAGATAGTGTATTATATTGTAGTTGTACCTGTCTTTTGTGGCCAATGAGTGGCTTTTCAGCACGGGTGGTTCCTTCATGAATACCAGTTGACAGAGACTTTACTCAGCTTTATACATACATATTTACCTTGTGCTAGCTACAGAGCCCACTTGTCATAACAGACAATGCATTGCAACAACACATACCCTTAGCCTCCCTTTAGAGCGATACTGATTGTTTTAACAAATTATTTTACACTCTCAGACATAAAACATGACATTATACTGTTGCATATCAAACAAACTGAACTTGTACTTATATAAACAACATACAATGTACCAGGTGGATGTTTTATCTTGGTAATCAACGATGATCTGCTCATTATTCCACAGTAAGGCCAGAGTTCTTTAATTATTCGTTTCACGAACTCCGCCGACCCTATTTTAGCCAAAATCAAAAAAAAAAAAAAAATGAAAATTCATCTTTTTTTTATTTCCGCCGACGGACGCGGACAGTTCTGCTATTTTGAAAAAAATTTCCGGATATTCTGTTCCCACAAGCCGTGCTTAGAATCCACAAACAAACATGGATGAAAGTTGACATAACCTTGTTTTCTCATAAATTTCATGTAGCCCCCTCCCCAACGGACCTCCATCTAAGCGGACACCCGGTTCCGGCGGACAGAGTCCCGCGGCCCCAACGGCTTTCCCATTGAAATTGCCCCTCGTTGCCAGACACCCCTCTGACGCGGACAACGGACAGGGTTTTAATCTCCAAGTAATAGAAATACCCCTCTGACAGGCTCTGTGCGGACACAAAATCGTTAAATTCTTCGCTGTCCGTAAATCGGCATAAGAATATGTACACATATTTTTTGTCCAATACAAGTTACAACTCTATTGAACTTGATAAGATGTCGAAAGACCAACTTCCACATCGCTTTGATTTTACTGTAGAAAGTTGAAGATGGGGACCTGTTCGTTTTCAGTCTTACACACCCAAATAAATCGAACAACAAGAAAACTTGTAGTTTACTCTTGATCATTTTGTCTATGTATTTCTGATTGATAAGTGATTTATCTGTTCTAAATTATGTTGCTGTTTGACCAAAGTATGAGAAAAAAAAAATCCCACAGAGCATCCTATTACTGAACCCAGTGAAGGACCATTACTGAATGGTCCCGCAGTAAGAGCTTGCCTGCTTGAGCACGTGCGACCGACACTGACGAAGTGCATGCCAGATCCATTTTTCCCATGGTCAAGAACGAGGTCAACATGGCGCCCAAACACACGTGGTGGCGATGGGAAAATGCCGAGTTTTATTTTGATACATTTATGAATTACGGTGAGTTAGGCTTCACCGAACGTGTAGAATAAAGTTAAGATAGTGAGTAATGCTGTCAAAACAATTTTATGTATCAAACGATTTTGGCAAAAACACTTTCTACTTTTTGGCCATCAAAGATTGGAATTCCTTACCTGATACAATAAAATCGAGTAGAAATCTATCATTATTCAAATCAGCAGCAAAAAAACACCTAGCAACTAAGGCTTTGTCTGATGAGTCAAGTCATTTTATGTATTTTAATATATTACATCCCCCCCCCCCAAGCCTTCCTCATCTTTTCCTTAAGGAAATTATCTATTGTGTCTTGGTTTTTAAAAACAGCCATTACATATTTTAATTTAAATTTCTATATATACATGTATAAAGATGGATATATTTTTAGTTACATTGTGTATTATATCTACATTAGTTATTTAATTTATTCTATTTATATACCATCTCCTCTCATGAATTCATCACTCATCATATTCAAAGGGACCCCAATGGAAATAAGTCTGAAATACTGACTTTATTGGGCAATCCTGGTGAATTCAACATACATTTGTATATTTCAGTTTGATGTATATTATCTTATTGTGATGTACAATTTAGTTTATGTAATTCTCCTATGTTTACACATTTCAGTTATTGTACTGTTTTAGTGTACACTGTGTTCTTTTATTATTTGTATGTAGATTCGTCAAATAAAATCAATCAATCAATCTATGACATTTTAAGCTGGTTACTTCGCAAGCGAAGGCTCCATACCTGGCGATGTATCGGGCCCATTGAGCGTAATGGGAAAATGACAGCTCAAGACCGTCAAATATTTTCAAGTTGCGAAACACATATTTCAGCACCCAGACAAGAGTTCTTTATTGAAATAAAGATTTTAAGGGTTGTAATTGTTAAATTTGATAAATGGTAATTTCTTTTCACAGCATATGTAATTGATAATGATGACCAGGTGGTGGCAGAAATTTGCGTACCTCGCTACCTGAGCACCTCTGGACAAGTCCACCATAGATTTGAGGTGGTGCATATGCGATTCCTCCAATGAGCGACCACCTGTATTATATGACCGCTTTTCTGTCGGCGCTAGGGGTGGTCGCTCAAAAGAGGGACTACTGTATCTATAATGCAGTTGTATCTGGTATTATATAATAGAATATACTTGATCCCCTCTTCAATGGACAACTCCCTGCAGCGAACACTTTCTCTGTGCAGAAGGGGTGTCCGCTACAGAGGGGGACTACTGTAGTCATTTTGATAAAAGTACCAGGGAAAAGTCAACATTCACATTCATCCATGCAAGTAGTTCAGCTTGAAAAGCTTGCACCAGTCTAGGACTAGAGGTCTAAAAACATACTACAATACAAACAGACAGGTGTGTAAAGTGAGAGGAACATGTTAAATACACTGAAGTCCTGTATGGTGTACAGTAATACATGTAGGCATGCTTTAGTGCATGGAAGTAACCAGGTGTGTGGGAAATTTTTCCCCCTCCTACCCTTTAGTCTGGAGACTAAAATTTAAAAAAAAAATGCATATGCTTAATTTTCATTTTTATTTTTATTTTCATTCCTCCCTCCTACCAGAGCTTTTTGTGGCAAATGTCTGTGAAACTAAAAATTAAAAAACTCTGGCCTAAGTATACTAATAAAGCGTAAGCCATGTTCTCATTGTGAACCAAGAGAGACCTGGTGGCCAACCTTGGCGGCTGACTAATGCTATTAGTTAAAAGTATGTGAATATATGATAAGAAGCAGAAAATATTGCATGAACATCTGTACAGGCCATGGAAAGTGATAAATATATACACTTGGCCTGCTTCCCAACTCAATTAACACATATGTGACTACCCGTTTTATTTTAATGAGCTAAAAAGGAAAGCAAATCATGTTGGAGATATACCCATTATTTTGTTGTGTACAGCTATCAATAAGGTCAGTGACAGTTTATGACACCTGATACTCCCTCAAAGTATGAGAAAGTCAACTCTTGTATCTACATGTACTTAACTTTTTGAGAAAGTGAACAGAAGGTTTACCTGAAACTTTTCTTCTTGATCTTTTGTTTTATCTAAGTCTGACTCCCACTGATGAAATACTGCCCCAACTTGTTTCTTGTACTCATCATGAAGCTTTTGTCTGAAAAAGAGGCAGTCCACTTCAAAATTCTAGCTGTACAATTTCCAATTACCCAACAAAAGACCATATTGTAATCTTTAGTAGCAGGATTTTTCCATGTCTGTAGCTTAAACAGTTAAGAAATTACTCGTGTGTGTATATGGAAAATAAATTCAGCAAAATCTTCAAGGGACCAGAAAGAAGTGTCATCAAATTTCACTCCCAGTTTGTCCATCCATAAGAGCATGATAGTGCAGTATGACTGCCAATTTCATTCATTCTGTTTTTATTATGAAATTATGTTTGTAAACGTGGTGGGGAAAAATCTTTATGATCATACTGAATGCAGCAATGTGGGTATTCTAATGCATGTAGTCCCAATAACACAGTATAATTCACATTATAATAGAATTAAGTTTTATGTCACGTGGGGACAATGCCAAAACTATATTCTCTATTCTCCACTTTCCTACCCCCCCCCTCCACCCCAATTGTTACTGATACTGACTGTATCCCTCCAGGCACAAGTTTCAAAGGGTAGTTGTTTTTGAGATGCTTAATGACTTTTTATTAAAATCAATTAACAGAAGCAAAATCAGTTAAATACAACATTGATGCCAATGCAGGCCTGGTATGTAAGGTCTGTGAGTGCTTAATTTGCTGAGAATGAAGGTGAATCACCGTATAAAGTTGCACCCGCTTTAGGATTTAACTCTTTTCTGGGCTTGTACGTAAACGCACTGACGTACGTCAGAGATTCACTGTTTCTTTTACATATTTCGTCCACTCTTTCAACATACAGTTAGCCGCAGCTACTGTTGACGACCCTACTCTTTGGAGTTTAGGCAGTAAAGACTCGCTTATTCTCCAAACACATTGCTTATGAAGTGATGTAAACCAATTTCAGATGAGTCACCAATTTGTTCTCCTGGGTTCTGCTGCGATCATACACTTGCAATAACACAATCACTGCTAAATAAACTACTGTATTCATTCCAATAAGGGCACACCCCCCATTTTTTCATCATAAAAGAAACCTTGGTTTTCAAAGATATAGGTCAATTTTCAGTCTCAATTCTAGTCCATTACCTGTTTTTAGGCATATTTTCCATTTAAATTTTTCTAAGGGCAGTACATGTGCTTATTGGAATGAATACAGTAATTTAGGTTTCCTTCAAGTCCACACTGAGAGGTATCAATGGAGCCTCTAACTTTTGATGAATGTATATTTTTACCAGCTACCTGTTTTCAATAAGCATGTTTACCATGTCTGATATGTTCTTGGGCCTGTGACCTTGAAAATAGGTCAAGGTTAAAAGCAACGCATGGCCCACATGCCCTTGGTATGATGCATCTCTGGTATAAATTTCATTATTCCATCTCTAAGAGTTCCAAGAGATATGCTGCCAGACACCCGAAAATGGACATGTTCTTGGGCCCTGTTTTCAAGGTCAAAAACAATACACAGTGCACATACCCATGGTATGATGATCTCTGGTATAAATTCTAGAGATATGCCCCTGGACGGACATCTCTAGTATGATACACTTATGCAGAAAAACATGAACCACATTCATAAATATCAAACCCAACAATGACAGCAAAGAGATTCCCGAGTTACCAAAGCATCAACATTCATCTTCCAATACCAATGCCAAGAAACAAATTTCAGTCCTGACTTCGAGACAGGCAGTCACCCACAAAAGGCAACTTGTGGTTTTAAACCGGTCCTCTCAACCTTTGAAACATTCTTCACTTAATACAGACTACATATAGTGTTTCCAATATGTATAGGCCCAACCACTCAAAATCCAAACTTTACCACCTCTGCAAAAAATGAAAAGAGAACTGGCAGGCCTATCACTATTTTGGCTCCCCTGACCAGCTCATCAGCTGAGTTTATAGCAAAAGTAGAAAGTAGGCCTATATCGTTTTTGTGACATCTATGAATCTGGAACATAATCTGATTAACAGGTTAAGTAATTGAATCACTGTTATAGAGTATCAAATGCAAGGAGCAGACTTCTGCAAGTACCTCACTAAACAATTGAAGTTCTACAGATGGACGTCTCTAGTATGATACACTCATGCAGAAAAACATGACCCACACTCATAAATATCAAACCCAACAATGACAGCAGAGAATCCAGAGTTACTAAAGCATCAACATTCATCTTCCAATACCAACAGACGGACGGACACAGCCCGTATCCCCACTAACTAGGTCCCCCTATACCACCTTCAATAAAAAGGCGATAGGGCAATCAGTGAATTAGCTGACTGTCTCATGCTCATGCAGGTGGCGCAAGGACTGCCTTACATCACAGATGCATCTCGCAATTTTAGAAAATAGCATTTGGAGAACAAATTACTCGCAGCACCCACAATCTTTTTTGCCTCATTTTTTTTTTTTTTACATTGAGACTTCACAGGTGCCATAATACGGTGTAACTGCACCAAAAATTTGATAAAGCTGTGATGAATCCTTCTTGAGATATTATGGTACTGGTAACAAGATTGCCCACTTGTGCCACTCAGATGGCCTTCAAATGAATACTTTAAAAGTTTCATAAGTTTAAAAATAATAAGAGGAAGGTGGTTTTCAATAGGATTGTGTTCCATTATAATGTGTATCTCTGATAAAAATTTGGTGAAGCTGTAATGCATCACTGTTGCGATATTATGATAATATCATCCCCTTGTGCGCAACTCGTATGGCCTTGGAAAAAATACTTGAAAATTTCATAAAAAATGTATAAATACAAAAGAGGAGGCTGGTTTTAAATACGAACTTGGTCCATCATAAGATGCATCTCTGACAAAAAAATTTGGTAAAGCTGCAGTAAACAGTTATTGCGATATCTAGGTAACGTTGTCGTTGTAAAACTATTTTACATATGTTTAAAAAGATTCACAAACAGTGGTCCCCCTCTACAAAGGCCATTTTTCATGCAGCAAGGATGGCATTTTCATTATATTTTATCTCTCAAGAGAGGCCACCTCTCTTATAGCCACATTTTTGGTGGATTGGGGGTGGCTTTATAAGAGCGTGACCACAGTAAATTGTAATTTTTTTATACATGTAAAATATATGATTATTGCACATATGTGTTCAAGATTTCCACATATGTAAAATAGTTTTTTACACATATGAAAAAGATTTTCACATATGTATAATATAGACAAAATTACCTGAGTCGTTAATCTGTCAAACCAAATCCCCCGAGTTGTTTGCCTGCCTGCGCGCCTGAGCTTGGGTGATCAGGCGCGCAGGCAGGCAAACAACGAGGGGAATTCGGTTAGACAGATTAACGACGAGGGTTATTTTGTATTTATCTCTTACGGTCCTTTAACAAAGAAAAAAAGACCATTTATATCACTTGTAACATTTTATTTCCATACATTACATGGGACTACAGTCATGCCGCGCGTATGAATATAAAATTTAAACAACGAAGAAAAGCAGTCGACTACAGGCCCTATGGTGGATTTTATTGAACGGCCGTCGCTTCAGACAAAAATCTGGACGAAAAGACACTTTTTTTATTATTTCTATGTGGAATTAATTTGGTGGAGAGCAGAATTGGAAGGTCACGTTGACTTGGAATGTTACACCAGCAAACATTCCAAAGTATGCACCCGTGGAGCTCAACTGACTGAGGGCCGTCAGATTGGCCGGCCCATCAGTGCATCATCACTGACCGCAGCATTGCTAGCATTGCCCGAAGTAACGGGGCAATGGCTCCCTGCCACACCAGCCGGGACAAACAATGAAGACAGAGTCTGGGGAGTGTTTTGGACAGATGTTAGAGGTTTCTGAAAAGAAGAATAATTTCCCTGGAGAAGGCTGCACGCGTGGCGTGCTGTTGAATTCGACTTGCTGTTGCATAATTGTTCACAGACTGCGTATTTTTGTGCCCGCTCAGCTGTTGAATAATGCCATGGTTGGCGGCCGGGACACTCGGATGTAAAAGTCGACTGCACATCGTGCGTCTCACAGAGTGGTCGTTTTTACTGGTAACCATCAGTCCTGCATTTTGGCCCTAGTTTGCATCACAAAATCAAGTTTATTCTTACCCGTTGGCTGGGATTTATACCATGGACCATCAGGTTTTCGTCCGTGATTTATGTCAAGGTAATAAGGCGAGTTTGGATATACCAAATATGGAATTGATTCCTTCCATATTTGGAAAACCGTATCTCTGATTTTACAAATATGGTAAAAAGTTGTCCCACCCATGGGATATGGTCAACAATTTCACATAGGCCATATCTCATGGGTTTTCAATGTAATATGGTACAAAGTAGGGGATAATATGGAATAAATGCTAAACTGGCTGGCCATACAGAGGCACAACACACAAGATGGGAGTATTTGCCAAAAATAGTGGAAATAACAAGTCCTATTTGTTCAACATGGGGAGTATTGTCTTAGAGTAAGACTTGGAGCCTGTAGTGCAATATAGCATAATGATCCTGCAAAGCTGTCTGCCTTTCGAAAAAAAAATGTACAGTAAAACTTGTTTTGAGACCCCCCCCCCCAGGACAGGCCAAAAAGTGGTTACATAAGGCAGGTAGTCTTTCCTCACAGTGGTCTCTCAAAACAGGTTTCACTGTATATATATATACATATACAGCATTTTGTGATAAACAACCAGAAGGTCTGAGGGTGCTTTACAAGCATTGCTAATTAATTAATGAAGCAGGATAATTAGGCACAGAATATTATTAAAAGGATCCCTGACTGTGAAAGGCCTACATGCATCTGCCAGGAAAATTTAGCCCTCTGGACCCTAAGTATTTTGTAACTCAACACATTTTGAGCCGATATATCAGCTCTTACGATCCAGAGGGTTAAGATGGTTTGTTGTCATAGTTTCTGCGAAAGAGTATATTGCATATATGGATGGAACCCATTACATGGTGTATGAGTGTAATACATAAATCAAGATTGGTAAATGTACCTACCTCTCATTTTGCTGGCACTTCCAGATTTCTTCTACTTTCCTATTACTGGTTTTAATTGAAGTATCTGTAAACTTCTCTAGACGCTTCCTTTTTGCCATTACAGTCTTTGTCATGTCAGCTGCAACAAAATTTCAAGTATTAAAATCATAATCAAATTTAATAATATCTGCCATGAGTGTTGTCTGCATACAGACATATCCTTCTCAGCATGTGTTCAATCCCATCAACTTCATGCGCCTTATTAGAAAACAATGTCAGTTGGTAACACACCAGGTCTTCATGGATTTACTGTATTCATTCCAATAGTAGCACGCTGTGCTTATGCAATGATTTCCTGGAGCAGACATGGTTTTCGCAGAGTTTTGTGATATTATTTATGTTTTAATTTACAATACTAGAAGCAATTACACTTATTATTGAATCCACATAGCATAAAATAACAATGAACCCTATTCTTTTAACAGAAAGTTAATATTTTACTAGACATACTTCAACGCAAAGCATTGACTGAAGGATCCGCCATTTGCGCAAATTAGGTCATGGTGACACCAAAATCTAATCAGTTCATCTTGCAAAGTAAGATAAGCATATTGCCAAATTTGAGCAAAATGCATAGAGGCATTCTGAAGATATCATGGTAACAAGAATGAACACATCCGGATGGACGAACATCTGGATGGACAGACAACCCAAAAACATAAAGGCTCCCTCATGGGGCAGACCCTTAATTATTCCAATCAAACTTTAATCACAGTAACGAGCCCTAACGAACATATAATTAGACTGACATTTGTTCAAATTAGGTTATGGTGACACCAAAATCTTATCTGTTCATCTTGGCATGCTGGACAAGCATACTGCCAAATTTGAGCATTCTGAAGATATTGTCGTAGCGAGCCCTAAAAAGCATATGATTAAGCTGCCATTTGCTCAAATTAGGTCATAATGACACCAAAATCTAATCAGTTCATGTTGCCAAATTTGAGCAAAATACATGAAGGCATTCTGTAGATATCAAGGTAACGAGCATGTGCACATCCGGATGGAGGGACGGACAACCCCAAAACAGAAAGGGTCCCCCCTATGGGACGGACCCTTGCCTCTGTCAAATTCAGAGAGCTGTGAGTAATCCTTACGTGGTGGCGTCAAAGATTCATATTGATCCCTGTGTTGGCAGTGGGCCCTTGTACAGCCCACAAGCACCACAATACCAGACACACTTAATACACCTTTAAATTTGTGGCTGTCATGAGGTCATTTTGTTTTTGTGTGACCACTCAGGCATACTCTTCAGACTTAGCTATCCTATGCATGTTACATAACAGCCCATGTGACACTCCCATTTGCTATATATGATGTTTAGAGAAGTCCATATTTAACAAATGGAGGGTGCCATTTTTTTTCCAGGATTTGGACATTACCTTATTGTGTTGTCCCTCTTTACAAGGAGGACAGAAATAACTATGTTCCCCATATTTGGACATAAACATGGAAGTTTTTCAATGTAAAACTAATATTAAGAAACAGTACTCACCATAGGTCACTTACTCTGGTCTCCACACACTTTAGGTGCTTTGCCAGAGCCCCCATAAAAATTCCATGGGTCCAGTGCCATCTCCATGCTGCTCATCACTACCATCAAGGCCCTGTGGTATGGAACAGCGCTCCTGGTGGCTGTAATGTGTATTCTAGTGACCTATGGGGAGAACTGTTTCTTAATAATAGTTATACATTGAAAAACTTCATACTCAGGACACCGTATAACACCATTGGTCACTTTAGCTGATGTAACATCTAACTGGATGGGGCAGGAACCTCTGAAGATGCTAGCTCCAAAACTCAGCACTTGAGAGCCACATACCAGAAAACCATCCTGAACCCCTGGCGCTCCCTCGTTAAGTCTGTTGAATTAGAGGGGTGGGTTAGGCACACCTTTAGACTGGTTGGAAGCAGTTGTTGGGAAGCACTTGAGCACCAACAGCCACACCTACACTTCTACCAATTCCCTCAGGTAGAAGGATGTAAAGGTATTATTGGAGTGCCATATGAAGGTGGCCATAATATCCCCTACTTCAGTGTTGTGTAACATGTCCCAGGAGGCACAGAAGGCTCTAGTCTCATAAGCCCGGAAAGGATGAAGAGGTGCCAGCTCTTCATCCCTTCCAGCCATCTGGTAGGCCAAGGAAATAGTTTTCCTTACCCCGAAATGGTATAAGGCAACAGAGTCCTGAACGCTGTCTGCCTAAGCAAGAGAAGCAAAGGTTGCCACCCAGCTCTATGAGGTTCAGTCCTTCTCAAATAGGAGCATTCTAACCAGACAAAAAGGCCCAATCTGGACATTGTGGCCGAGAGTGACTTTACCCCGAAACCCATCAAGGCCGTTGAAGGGTCATGCGTCACTTGTGTCTTAGACACAAATCCCACACGAGGCCATAGAAAGACATCCTTCTCATCAGCAGACCACCTGATGAGGGATCTATCTAAGGCATGTATCTCCCCGCACCTAGCATCTGTGGTCAGAGCTAACAGGAAGACTGTCTTGAAGGTAAGGATCTTAATATCAATCAAACCCATATCCCTAAGCTCTTACAGAGGCTTAGTAAGTGCCCAAAGCACCACATCCAGCCAGGCACTAGATTGCATTTTACCAGATGATCCATACAGAAGCTATTCACAAGTCAACAGAGGAAAGGGTCCATCCCTGAACTCTGCCCCCTGCCCATGCCAACTTGTCAGGAAACGAGGACACAAAGGAGTCGATCTTGCCATTGTCCCTGGTGGCGAAAAAATCTATGCTCAGTGGACCCAAAAGGACCCAGATCACTTCCCCCACCCAGGGATGCAGAGACCACTCGGTCTGAATCACTTGCGATCGACGCAAGAGGAGATCTGCTGTGACATTCAGGCAACCTGAAATGTGTCGACAGTGGATACTGATGCCATACTAACGGTACCAGAGCAGAATCAACTTGGCCAGAGAAAACCTTTTGGACCTGGTACCTCCCTGTTTGTTGATGTACACAACCGTCGAACAATTGAAGCACATCACCAGGGTGCGCTTGTTCTCCTGCTATGACCAAAACTGGACAAGGGCATGACAAATCACCTCAAGTTCCGGCCAATTGATGGCAAACTGCCTCTACTGTGGAGGTCATTCACCTCAGGCTGTCACAGAGTACAAATGTGCTCCCCAGTCCCGCAGGGAGGCATCTGTGAACTAAGTCACTTTGGCATTGAAAGGTACCAAGGGCTGCCCAGCATCACATTCACCTGGTGAGACCACCATCTCACAATCGGCCAATTATATGGCCGGATCACAAGATGCTGAAACAAGAGAACGCTCTTTGGATCCCAGTGATCTTGGAAGCTGAGCTGGATAGGCCGACAATGAAGCCTCCCCACAGGGACCTGAGAGTCCATGGATGTCAATGTACCGATCCGGTGAATCCACTAACGTGCAGTTGGAGCAGATGCCCTGCTGAACTGTTTCAAAGCGGCCATGCGTTTTCCACCTGTCCTCTGAAGGCTGACAGATGTAAGGGACAGTCAAAAATTAAAGCCCCAGAAATGCACACTCCCTCTCAGGAGTCAGGCTCGACTTGGGGAGATAAACAATTGGGCCTAACTTCACACATAGATCCAACACAAAGTGCGTGTCCTAGAGAAGGCCCTTGTCCTGAAACTACAGGAGCCAATCGTCCAGATAAATGTGCAACCGGATCCCTTGCCAGTGCAACAAACGCTGCCACATCACTCATGACCCGAGTACAGACCATGCAAAGCAGAGAAGGAAAAGGAAATTCTTGAGAGGGGTGGAAAATTGCCTCCAGCAAACTCCAACAAGTAACCATGCCGGACAATGTTTCTCACAAAAAAATCATCCATTACACGATCCCAGTGGTCAGTGAACATCACTAGTCGGCTGCTGACTGATCCTGGCCAGGAAGTAGGACAGGGGTTATAGACCAATTGGTCTGCAGAGGTGTTGGACAACCGGCGCGTGCCCCTTGGGGCAAGGTGCCAGCTTCTGGCTGCCCTTGGCACCAGAAAAGCCCAATTTAGAGAGCTAGCCAACTCTCTTCTTTGGCTTCTTCTTCCGCCTCTGCAGCTTCTGCAGGCCATGCACAGCTACAGTGTTCTAACCGAAGGAAGACGACCCCTTGGTTGACCCTTTCCCGGCAGCAAAGCCTCATTTAGAGACTTTGTGGCGATTTTATCCACCATGTCAAGGAGAACAACAAACCCTTGACTGAACAACCCTAGACCAAGTAGGTCCATGGGCAGCTGGTAAGCATCTCTGCTTACCGCCTTTGGCAGGGAGGCCGCGGAGAGGAGCACATTACGATGCACCAACTTGACATTGGAGTGGAGCGTTATTGGTCTGCTGAGCATTTAAGCCACTGCTCAGACTCGATACTGATCAAGGCCCAACTGGGTATCCACCAAGCGCTTGGTGGAGGCTGGCACTGCGGCGTCATCACGTGCCTCCTCGAGGAGTAGTGTGGCGGAACACTCCAAACAGTTGAGGAAGGAACCTATAATTGTCATCACCCTCGTGTCCTGTTCAAAATGTCAAAAGTGATAACAGGAGCAGGGACAAACTCCGCTTCCTTGACGCCACTAACCCGTAAGAGAGTGTGGACCATCACCGGAGTGAAGTTGCACATGGACTTACTAGTTTGGTACAACAAGTGCTCTTGAAAGGGGAGAAGAGTTACTGTTGCCAAATTCCAACAAGTAGCTGTTACAGATGATGTTTCTCATAAGAGCATTGTCAGAGATGCAATCCAACTGGTTGGCAAAAGACTGTAGTCAGCTTCCGACTGATCCTTGACAGGAGGGTAAAGAAGGATCGCTGACCGGTGGGTCTGCAGAGGCATCGGATGATCTGCACACACCCTTAGGGGCTTGGTGCCATCTTCTGGCCACCCTTGTGATTGGAAAAGCCCGGCTTCAAAGGCTGGCTGTCCTTCCACCTCTGCTGTTGCTGCTGGCCACGCCCAGCCGCGGCATGTGGATGGAAAGTCCCCCGAGCCTTGGCTCACTTTGCATTCTGCAATAAGACCTCATTGAGAGACCTCTGCCACTTCTCCTTGGCCATATTGTTGACCTCTCTAGGAGGGTGAAAATTCCCTGACCGAACAGCCTTGGACCCACATGATCCAGAGGGCAGGGAAGTCGCAGAGAGGAGCCCACTGTGGTGCACCAACTACACGTTGGCATCCAGCATGATGGCTCCCCTAAGGATGTACCCCTGGAGTGGCCTAGGGACTGCTCAAGGCCCAGCTGGGTCTCCCCCAATTGGTTGGTGGCTGCTGGTGCCACAGGATCATCTCTCCCCTCCTCAAGAAGTTGCGTAGCCAAACACAACGGTTACCTTAGATGTCAATGCCGTCGTAGTCTCAGGCACAGAGCCATACTGCGCCCGTAACTACTCCCATGCTTGGAGCATCTCCAACGGCAACACACAAGGGAGCTCACCAGCAGCAACACCAGGCAGCCAGAATAGACCTAGGCCCTGCCAACACTGGAGGCGCAACACCTGTTGCTGCCTTCTGATTGGGCAAGGCAGCCGCCACCACAGGGAGACCCAAAGCATCGGCACCCGTTGGGGCCAGCGCATCAGCCTGCCACCACTTTGGCATAGGTCCTCTGAGAGGTGACCTCCCCAACAGAAGTCTGATCCACTTGCATCAGGGAGCAGACAAACATTGGAGAAGCCATCTCCAATGGAGCTGCCTCTGTGATTGGGCTTGCAGCTCAGAGCTCAACTCCGTTCCTGAGCACACTGTCTTCCAGAAACAATTAAGGCATGTAAGTTAGACTTAGGCCTAGACTTAGGGGTAGAAGTATCAGAACGCCTGTCCTGACAGCCACACTTTGCCTTCCACACTAGGAGAGGAAGAAGAGTGGCAGTGTCTCCTATTCCTCTTCTTCTCTTTCTTGTGGCAAGAGTGTGACTGCTCTTGACCAGAAAACAAAGGTTGGGGAGACAGCCGGCTGTGAGGTCACTCATCTGCTGCCCCCCAAGCGTCACTATCATAATACCGGAGCCCTAGCCACCAAGGACTATAATAGGATCGGCAACCTGGGCCTCCTAAAGCTTGGGACCATCCAACGCACCTATGGAGGGCCTAACAGAGAAAACCGTACTGACTGTGCTAGCCACAGAGGGCTTAGTTACAGCAGCCGCCAAAGATGACTCGGCACTGCATGCTATCAAGGGCAGGGCCAGGCATCATGGGGGTGGCAGGAAAAGGTGTAGCACCTATCTGTTCGCCATAGGAAAAAGGAGCACTCCAGTCTTTCGAGACATACACCACACTTGAGAACATCGCCTCCATTTTCCCCAACAACACTTGGGTGGAGGCTTCCGCATGCATAGCTGAAGCTTGCCCTGGCAGGGCCCAAGGAGGAAAGCCAGGGGTATTAGTTCTAAGGAGCGATGACCCCAGCAGCATCACCCGTGCTCGACCGGAAGCCACTTTTGACTTCCCACCGTCCCTGGTGTTCACGGCTTGGGTGATCACTAACGTTCCCCCTTCACGTCTGACAACAGATGCATGCTGTGCAGGTTTAGGTGGGATGCTACCTAGGAAGTGCCCAAAGGAACCACCAAAGCAGTAGGGGGGAACCTAGCTCGGGAAGGCCTGACTACATCACATAACGTAAAACCCGTAGGAGGCCTCGCACCCCTCGCAGGGGCCTCGATTTGAGGACCAGCCTGGGCCTGGCCGCCAGGCCTACCCTGACTGGTCTGGGCCTAGGCCTCAATCCACGGCCTAGTGGCCCCATTGCAAGGCATTGAGGCCTCACGCTGGCAGTGTATCTGTGCACACTGGGGTGGCTGTCTAACAGACCTGATGTCTGCGGACAGACTTTCTGCCACTGAGCAGGGGTCCAACATCAAAAAATGACGCATGGCCTCTACCCAGAGCAGTTCATGCACTCTTTCTATCCTGATGTTACCCTGCAACCACGAACCATCCAATGAGAACACAGTATTGCCAGGTCGCAATACCAGTACAGTGACCTCCCAGACTATTTGTTCGAATAGACAGTAATGACAGTTTTTTTTTTGAATTGAGCTTTATTCCTGTAAAAGTTTTATAAGATAAGCATAAATTTATAATTTTTGGAAAGTGTTGTGCATATGGGGGTCTATGGGAGTTTCTGTCAACATGGCTACCGAAAAGTGTCTCTTGGGTTCTCTCCAGTATGAAATTGATGAAATTGTGCATTTTAAGGGGGATGATCACATATATTGTCTCCATGATCAATGAATTGGGATTGACACCTACCAATTATTGAATCTCGACACTGGTAACAGTACTAGGGAGCACATACACCAACTCGACAAGAGAACAGTCCACGATGAAGCCCTCATACTACTAGGCCTACTTGATACCGATGGCGACTCTGTAGCTGAGTGGTCAGGCATGGCCAACATAAGTCAAACTCCTACGACTCCATCTGCCCATCCATCCATACAGACCGAGTAATTTGCTTGTCCAAGCGACGAAGAATTGAACAATATTGCAAGGCAATGTGCAGCAAGGTCTGCTGACTGGCAAACTGCTTGGGGACAATGCAGTTTCACTTCCAAGTTTACATGCTTGCAGCGCCATCTCTGTGAAAATGTCAATAATTCCACAGCCTTGACCTAGTAAATTGTGTTCAAAGGACACATTATGGTCATGTTCTTTCAATTTCATTCACAATAAAATGTTCCAGTGTTGCTTGTAGATATCCCCTTGCTCTCTGTTCATAATAAAGTGTTCTAGTGGTAAGTACATTCTTCAAGTTCACATGTCCCATGTGAAATCGCCGCGATCCTGGAGCAATGAAAAGTACCACTGCCATGCACGGCGTCCTTATTATCTGAGGCAGTTCCTTCAAAATTACCGCTAGATGGCAGTAGTCTTCATCTACAGACTGATGGAGCTGGACGTGATGTTGATGTTTGTTGTGTGGGTGTGATTTTTTACAGCCTTTCAGGTGGTTCATCATGATAGAAAACTGATGAAAACCTTTACCTCAGGGTTTGTGCCTGTACCCTGATCCGGCTGCCAGTACAACACCTGAGCCAAAGTGTTGGCAGCCAGGTCAGGGTACAGGCACAAACCCCTCATTGGCAGTATTAATCCGTTTATCCTCATGCAAGAGTGGCATGTAGGATGGTCATCCCAGTTCCCCATCCTGTTGTGGTTGGCATCCCACCGAACGTCCATGTCCACCTCCACCTCGGAATCCAAACCAAAAACAGTCAGTGATAGGACTTGGTACCCAAGCACCTATCAACTACCATGCACAAGATATAGAGAAGGTGACGCCTAAAAAGACACAAAAGGGGGAGGTTCCAAAAGCATTTCGACCATAACGGATGCCAGAATAGGAAACTGAATTGCGCATGCTTGCTAGTTTGTATTGCCACCACCAGGAGCGCTGTGCCACGCCACAGTGTCTGGGGGATCAATGCAGCAGCATGTTACGGCACTGGATCCATGGAAAGTTTCAAGTGGGGGCCCTGGCAGAGAAAAGTGCATGCAAACCAGCAGGAGTGACCTACATGTATGGTGTTGTACTGTGTACTTAATATATATATTATGGAATATACAGTGAAACCTCTTTTGAGAGACCACAAGAGGAAAGACCACCTGCCTTTTCACACCATGTTTACTGTGTCTCTCATGTCATCTTTCCCATGTTATTGCAACTCTATTGAGAGACCACCAGCCTTATGTGATCAGTTTTTGGCCTGTCCTAATTAAGAGTGGTCTCTCAAAACAGGTTTTACTGTACTGTATTTATTCCAATCGTAGCACACACACCCTACTTTTTAATCTTGAGGTTTTATTGAAAATTCAGTATTTTTCAATATTTTTTAAAATTAACTGCTTCTGATGAAGAAAGAAGATTCATTGTTATTTTATGCTATATAGATTCTATGAGTGTAATCACTTGTGGCATTGTAAATTAAGACACATTGTTATCACAAAACTCAGTGTGCTACTATAATGAATATGGTACATTTAGTCAAATAGTTGATCATAATGGCAAAATGCCTCAAAATTATGGTGTTACAGTTGGTGTACCCCAGGGCTCTATTTTGGCCCCCGTGTTTTTTATTATATTTATGAACAACCTGGTTCCAGAAATTTCAAATCACAATTTGACATTCACTAATGATGATGAACTCTATGTAACATGTTGTGTTGCAACGGAAGTCAATTCTGCACTAAGCACCGAGCTTCAGCCAGTCACTCGGGGATTATGATGAACTGCATGGTCTTTAACATCAAGAAAACTGTATCAACTGTTGTTTTGCACCAGACAGAAAATGAGGCAGCTGAAAGCATCATCAAATAACAGTGCAGTATTACCCTATCTGACCACTTGAGTTAGTGTTTACAAAGCCACAAGCTCTAAAGATAGCATGTTGATCCACTTATATCTTGGGAGACAATTTTTTTGAAAACCATTGAAAAGTTTATTTTTTTCCTGTTCCAAAAAAACCCAAATCTCTTTAGCCACTTTACGGCAGGTTCCTATTTTATAATGGATTAGTTCAGCTCAATTCAATGATTATGCTTGCACTGTTTGGGAAAATTGCTCCTTGCAAAATCTCACATGGATTCATAGAATGATGAATGTTTTTGGATGCTCTATTCTTGACATTAAGAACTAAATGCTAAGAGGTTATAACTGTTGACCTTTTTAGCAAACTTGGTTGGTTATACGTTTGATGAACAGACCAACTCACATGCCTGCTGATTTACGTGCCTGAATATCTGGAAGAATACTTGGACACAATGGGTGTCAATCTCCAGGCCTCTATTCTCTAAGGTTTAAAAACAACTCAAGCACTTAAAGCTCTACAAGCACAGTGGATGGATCTGTGGAACTAAATGCACTAGACACAATTAGAAAACAGCAAATCTGATGGGACTAAGGTCGTAGATGAAAGAGGCTTGTGATTGTTGATGTAAGACTAGTTTCAGAGATATCTTCTCCTCATCAGTTAAAAAAAAAACAAACAAAAAAAAAAACAAAAAAAAACAATTAGAAAACAGTCATGCAGGAAACTGCTTCAGGGATACATAATGGCACATGAAAGGTTTCATGTACAATAGTTACCAATTCTGGCTTAAAACCTATTGTTTACAGTGATACCGAAAGGGTTTGAGAGACTTTTTCACCTTTTTACATGTACATACCTTTAAGTATTTGTGATGAATTTTACTTTTGCATATATGTAATATATCAATCTCCCAAGGGCCCTCTGTAAATTAACCTTTTTTGTTGTATAGATTTTACCTTTGTCTAGCACAGGTTCTACTTGCTTACGTACTGTTCAATTGTGTATTAACTGCTTATATAAAAAAAACAACAACAACACACCAATGGTTTATTCATACAATCAAAGCAAAACTCTAAATGTACTCTGAAAATGTAATTTGATTACCATTACATTCACAATGATCTGTACTAACTTTTTGTTTCTGTTCAATATGTATGCTTTTATATCAATATTTTCTATTAATCTTAATATTTCAATGCACTATTTATGAATAAATTATTCCAAAACCAACCTCCTTTATGTGTATCAAAGCTGTTACCGTGGTACCGTATTCATTCGAATTACTACCAGGGTGCCTAGATTTTTTCTTTCTGATCATATATCATTGAATGGATGGATGGACAACAAACAAACACATAAATATAGCCAGAAAATGGGAGGGGCACTCATTCGGGTGGCAGTGCCAATGAGAACAAATATTTAACATCTATATACAACAGGTACAATTTCATGAATTATATAAAGTTTCTTGAAATAACGTGAATTAGGCTCCACACTTTACATAAATTGATAGCAGTCTCTGGGTTGTTCTGTGAACTTGTTAATATGAGCAGCAGTAGTGTGTAGTATCAAAATCCACTAGATGTGCGTGACCTTGAAATATAATAGGCCCAGTAGGACAAAGGAAGAACTCTCCCATGCCAATTAAAAGTACTTCACACAGAGACTTGGATCTATAAATGAGTAAATTAAGCTCTGTACATTTAGTATATTACCAGTGGTCTTACTCTTACTCCGTCTACTTAAATGAAAATATGTGGAATGTGGTGGGCAAGTCCACACACATTTATGTACATATGTTGTGCACATGAACTCTGCCAATAGCTAGTATGCAACAGATGCTGCATGAAGTCTCATTGTCAGTTATAGATTTTATATTTACTGTACTGGTACATAAATCTGTATGGACTGTACAATTTTGGTGCATTTGTGTGCAAAAAGTGTCACATGAATTAACTTCTGAATGTCACTCTTGGGGCTAAATGAACACTAGATCGTTGGTCACATCAACATGGATTTAACAAAGCCAGCTGTTGAAGCAGAAAATAGTGGTAAGGTAGGTAAAAGTTAAACCCTAGGATCATGCTGACCATTGTGAGTAAAATGAAAACTGTTGCATGCATCATTATAGATTTTATGCAGAGGAGGTAAATGTTATGTAGATTTGAAGTTATGTCTTTGAACACCAATTAAATATGAAACTGGGAAATTTCCCTATTTGTTAGTAACACTCAATTACCTTTCAACTACATTGGTATGACCTCCATGAGATCGTATCTATATACTCCAAAATTTTATCCTATAAGAAAACATTTTGCCTTCATGTTCCTGTAGACTGGAAGCCTTGGTGCACTCTCTGGCAGGTGACCTCCTTGTCCGATACTTGACTTTTGGTATTGGCTGGGTGAGCTTTTAATTGTATAGTGGATAGGTACGTTTTGCTTACAAATATGGAAATTATAATGAATTTCCAAGATTTGTGTCTATACATTACCTATCCACTACATTTGGTAGATCTATTTACCAACCAAGTGGAGGAGGGAGATCATTCAGACTCAAGGCCAGAGGAATTGTTTCTCAAGACACTCCACTCAAAAGAACAGATCCCCTAAAGGATGGAAATTACTGCATTGACGCGAGAATCAGCCAGCAGAGAAAAATGTAGTCAGAGAATCCTAAACAAGATCATTGGCTTTGACATTAAGGGTGTAGGTATGCTTTAAAGTGCATACCTTCTCCGTCGCTGCCTTACCTTTATTCTTATTTTTATAAATACAAGGTTACAAAATTGGTCAAGGATAGTTTAGACTTTGACCCCAGCCCTGTGTTTGAATAAGTACAATTTTACAAAATACAATGATATTATACATGTATGCCTATAATACATTATTCCCTCCTTTGAGAGACCAACATAATTTATCAGGTTCTAGGTGTTATCTTAATATTCTTTTGTTATTAAACCAAACTACTCTGCAAGACCACTTGTGGACCTGCTTTAGGGTGGCCCCTCAAAGCAGGACAGTTGACGGTTGACAGTTGCTTTATTCGGTCTAAACAGGGACGTGTTATAGATGGACTACTAACGGCGGGGCCCCCTTTGTACCATCTATGTTGCTGCTGCTCAAGTGATCGGGTGTTTGAGCGAGCACTTTCAGTGCTGTACAAACACAACTCCATGGTCCGCGCTGGCCGCTGGCAGTCTCGTGGGCCAGGTCACGCGATGAAAGGCGAGAATAATCGCGTCACCGACTGAAATGTGCAAAATTTTTCACCGTGTTCCACATATTAAAGTCAAAATTTAGCGTTACGCCGGACTCAGCTACAAGAAATGAAACCACCATCATGATTCTACCAGCATACACTATCCATCTAAAATTTTTTTATTGCTAATTACGGCGTAAGGAGTTATTACGCACGCAAGTTGTCGAACTTTGCATCATTTTGGACAGAAAAAATGCAAAAACTAACCCTTTTATCGGCCGATTTCAACGAAAAACACATTGATGGACTCGCACGGTTCTGATTCAAACGATGAGACTGGTTGCGCACGCATAAAACTCTCCGTTTTTGAACTTGGTACAATAGCACACCCGATGTAAGCCTGATGTATGTAACCCGATACAACTGAACGTGGAAACATAGATGGAACAACAAACGGACTGAGCAGGGGGGATTAACTTGAGCGGCGCTAGTGAACACGCTTTGTAGTCGTCGCGCCTAGTTGACCACTAAAGGGATTAGCGCTCCCATTGGTAGTCCATCTATAACACGTCCCTGGTCTAAATATATATTGTGTACGTAGTATAGTCTTCAGATGTTTAAACCGGGAGACTCTGCACTAAGACTCCAGTGAGTCGCTATCGTGCAGGCCACCCTCAAGATACATAAATTTATTACAGTACTTAACAATGATTCATACACTGCACGCAAAATAAATTTAAGTAGACCAAACGACAGAAGAAATATATAGAGTTTAAATGATTATGGCTTATTACATATATGACAGTTAATGTTACAGTTGGTCTCATAATTGTTAACAATATAATTCTTAGCATACTGCGAGAAACCTTTAAAAGAGTGAGTGTCGATCTTTGTCATGACTATCTCCGGTAAGTAATTTTCATTAATCAAGTCTGGTATTTTATGTCAAATACATGATCGTTTAAATTTAGTATTTGTGAAGAGTATTGGCATGGACTGATGGAAATTAACTATTACAATGGAGATACAGTGAAACCTCATTATGTAATGACACTCAGATATATGGGACATATATATTCATTATAATGACACAAGTTTTGAATTGTAATAGTTAATGTTCTTTGTTACTTGATTCATTTATCTGACATATTCAGTTATCCAACACATTTCTACAGGAACAAATGGGGTGATAATAACGAGTTTTCACTGTATTGTTTACACACACACACACACACACACACATATAAATTACAGTCATTTTTACATGAATTTTGAGTATCTTGATTGAAAAGAACTCTGTCAACTTTTTCAGTGCCCCATTTTGGACTGAGTTTTCCTCACAATAATGCACCTAAATCCATTATTGTAGCTTGTGAAGTAAACACACAAATACTAGTAAATATGTAGATTTTATTTTTTATTAGTTCTGGGCAATTCCATTTTTTTTAAAATGCCTATGCACACCTGCACGGCTCCAAGATGCTATATGCAGACATCTGGAAACTGGACAAACAAAATACCCATGCAAGCAAGGGTTTACTGTTCATAGTCGTTCCCTCCACAAGATGGACAAGTATGACTTACCAAGCAACAGGAGGCTTGGAAATAGATTTTCTTAGCTTGTTCTTGGAAGCAAAAACTCTGTATTTCATCTGCACTATTTAATTCCCAATTGGACCACTGTATTGTGGATAAACAGTTACATGTACTAATGAGGCACATAGAATAACCAGTCCAGCTGAACAATGCATTTTAATTGTGTACCACATAGGTCTCATCCACCAAAAGGCCCATATCCAGGACAATGACTCCGCTCATCGGGTTAATTAGTATATTTGGACACAAGGAAGGAGGTACAAGATGTTAACTACACCCTTCTTGGCCTTTAAAATACTCACGATATTACTTAGACAATCAATTTCTAACACTAGTACCTGGCTGATAATTTCAAACTTAATCAAATGGCATAAGTACCAAAATAATGTGAAAAGTACAGCAAAGACCTTGAGGAACCAGTGTAACACTGTATAAAGGAAGGTCAGATTACTTAGAAAGTGTAGACACAAAGCTCTGGTTTCTTACATCAGTTGGCAATCAAAGTACATGGACAATTGTATCAGCTATTTTATTATCGCTAACTTACCTCCAAAGCACTCCAACATCTTTTGCATTTCTGAGCTGAAAAAGAATGCTACATATTACCAGTTATAAAGAACTCAGTTTATGCAGGCTTACTGCTTTCTGAAATTATAGTGTCTTGTAATGAATGTAAGGTTATACAATTGTTAGCTCAGCCAGCTTAGTCAGTTGAGCCTGTCTTATGATCCTGCATCTGCTAATATAAACATTTTTTACTACTCAGAACTGTTGACTTGATTCTTTTCACATATTTATTGAGAATGTACCATGGGTGGATACTCTATCAAGTTTATTCAATGAGTGACATTTCAATTCTTTTTTAAAAATATTTGAAAATTAATTTTTGTGATCATATTTTGAGAAAAATTAAGTTTTTCAACGTAAAACTATTGTTAAGGAACAGTACTCACCATCGGTCACTTAAGCTGGTCACCGTGCACTTACCTGTGCTTTGCCAGAACCCCCATAAAAATTTCATGGGTCCAGCGCCGTATCCATGCTGTTCATCACTGCCATCCAGGCCCTGTAGCGTGTCACAACACTCCTGGTGGCCGTAATGCATATAAGCAAGCATGTGCAATTCAGTTTCCTATACTGTGTAGGAGGTACCTAAAAGCTGGGATGGTTGGGTGGGAATTCTACTGACCTATGGTGAGTACTGTTTCTTAACTCTTAAAGGGTCGGGTTGTTTTTTGTCCCAGTGAAAATGGAAGTGACACTTTTTATTCAACACACCGCAGTGGGAATGGTTTTCTTTGAATCATACCAAAAGAAAATATCATTGTGATGGCTGGCATGCCTATATAGTTTCATTATGTGTGAAAAACAACTGTCAGTCACATGACTTATAAACAGTCATAAATGGGGAAAAAATCATTAAAAAGCAGTTGAATTTAGAGAACAAATTATTTTCTGTGAAGCACCTTTTTCTCCAAATATGAATGGTATTTGGACAACAAGAGATACGGTATATAAACTTTCAGTGCACTTTGAAAAGAAAACATACATCACATGACCTTTTCCATAGCAACCATTTAAATATTGTTTGTGGTTGGCTAAAAATACATGCAGGAAAAACTTCATTTTTACATCTGCAGAACCTGTAAGAGACAGATACTTTGCATAACGCCTAGTCATAATTATTCATAGATGATGTTCCAGGTGAAATATTCCACAAGAAAATGACTGAAGTAAAACAACACTGCATTATCTTTATGGAAAATTTATGTTTCTTTATCTTTTTAATCTGTTGTCATGGAAACAAGGCTTGATTGGATCCAAAACCTTGTATGCAAGGCCTTATACTGATATGTAGTTTGCAAATGTGGATGACATGCATGCATACAACATACATGCAATACGAGACATGCATATTAATTTCCTACCACAACTGCATGTAACCTGGTTGTCTTAGTAACTATTGTCTAGCTTGAAGAGATACAGGCAGCTGCCTGTGCAGGTACGCGGGATATTAGCAATATTTTGGAAATAAACAATACTTGGTGTAGGCAGATGTAAATTTCTCCCTATATCCAGTTTAAGAAGCACTAATGGTATATGACTTTGGCATTTGTAAACCTAAATTTCTCTAAAAAACGTTAATTTTGTGAGAAAGGAGTATCTGGCCCTATTTGTGACAGTGATATGCCCGTGTGTCCTCCGTGATTGACAAGCATGAACCCCATGCTTTGTGACAGGAAATAAGTGTGCATGTCTCCTACTATTGAGTCATTAATTTATTTCAGTGCAAAAGGCAAAGCAGGCCTTCACTTTTGGCTGTCTTTCACAATCTGTGACACAGACAACATTTATCATGTATCTGGTCACACTACCCCCTTGTAAATTGAGTGCAGAGTAACAGTTTTAGGTTTGATTGCATGGTTCCATTATTGGGCCAAGGCAAAAGGTCATGTTCATAAAATTTAATGATAATCACAGGGTTGACAATGAAACAGACTAGGGAGTTATTTGGAAGTGCAGGCCTTGACTTAATGATTGAGTGACTGATTGGCTAAAATGACCGTCTGTGGGACCCACTGTGGGACCACATGGACTATATGCATGGTGTGTTGATAGGCTTGAACTCTGTGGCCTCCAGCCTCATTATAAACAAAAAACAAAAAACCTCACACCCAACATCAACTTCACTGTCCCCAATGACATCTGACACCTGCAGCTGAACTGCTACTGGGCGTTGCCCTCTTTGTGACGTCACACACCACAAGTCTTTTGAATGACAAGCAGATTGAGACACTAGAGGGCAGGGCGGTATACATAAATAGATCAATGTACTTCTTGGGGGGAAACACAACAGCTGTCTGTGTCAAGTTTGGTGATGATTTATGAGTTATTTACATAAAGTAAGGCTAAGCTAGCGTTAGCCCAGCATAAAATCATGATAACCGGTCGTTAACGACTGGTCTGACAGTTTAGGGGTAACAAGTAGCCGCTGACGCTAGCCATATCCCCCACCCACAGTAATGATGGTGGTAAATACACATGATGTACATTAGTATATTATAGTTGGTAAAATGCGAAAGGTTTTATGAACTTTGTTAATTAATATATTAATGAAGGAAAGTAACTAGTCAAAAAAATTTCTGCCTATGCACACCTCCTACCTCTCGTCTACCAACGCTGAAAATCTTAAAGGGTTACCACTTTTAGTTGCAAAGTTAGGCTTCACACAAAACTGTATTGTATCTTGAGCTTGCTTAATGAACTTTATTAATTAATTAATCAATGAAAGTAATTAGCCACGCAAAACAGTACCTATGCACACCTACTACCTAAGGTCTATTAGCCATAAAAAATTCAGAGTTGGTATTAATAGTTTAGAAAATATGGCCCAGACAAATCTTGAGCTTGCTTAACGAACTTTGTTAATTAATCAATTAATGAAAGTAATTAGCCACACAAAACAATGCCTATACACATCTACTACCTAAGGTCTAGCAACCATAAAAAATTCAAAGGGATAGGATTAATAGTTTAGAAGATACGGCCCGGGCAAAATTTGTCTTCCTTAACAACCTTTGTTAATTAATTAATTAAAGGAAGTAATTAGCCACAGAAAACAATCCCTATGCACACCTACTACCTAAGGTCTACCCACCATAAAAAATTCAAAGAGCTAGCATTAATAGTTTTGAAGATATGGCCCAGACAAAATTTGTCTTGCTTAACGAACTTTGTTAATTAATTAATGCAAGTAATTAGCCACACAAAACAATGCCTATGCACACCTACTACCTAAGGTGTACCCACCATAAAAATTCGAAGAGGTAGCATTAATAATGTAGAAGATATGGGCCGGACAAAATTTGTTTCAGATGGACGGACGGACACACGGACGGTGTCCATTACCATATCCCCTCCCACACTTCGTGGGCAGGGGATAATAATAATTTTATGTTGAAAAACTTAATATTAAGGACACAGTATAACACCATACGTGACTTAAGCTGATGTAACATCAGACTGGAGGTGGGAGGAACCTCCGAAGATTCTAGCGCAAAAACTCAGCACTTGATCAGAGCCACGGACCAGAAAACCATCCTGGATCCCTGGTGCCCCCTCACCAACTCTGTTGGAGGGGTGTGTGTGAGGAAGGACTTGAGTGCCAGCAGCTGCCTATCCACTTCTGCCAAGTCTCTTTAGTGGGACATAAGAGTATTTTGGGAGCGCCATCTAAGGGCAGCCATAATATTCCCTACATACATGTTGTCACAGGAAGCAAAGAATGCGCTAGTCTCATGAGCCCAGAGAGAATGAAGACCTGCAAGCTCTTCATCCCTTCCGGCCTCCCGGTAGGCCCAAAAATCATTTCCTTATCCATCCTGAGATGGTTTTAGGCGACAGAGTCCCAGGCTCCGTCTGCCCATGAGGGGAAAACAAAAGTTTCCGCCCAGCTTGATGAGGTTCAGTCCTACTCAAATAGAACTGGGGTGCTCTAATGGAACAAAGCACCAGATCTGGCTCGGACCTGGACGTCATTGCTGAGACTGACTTGACTCAAAAATCCATCTAAGTGCTTGAAGGGTTACGGGTCACTTGTGTCTGCGACACAATCCCCACATGAGGCCTCAGAAAGACATCCAATGCAACAACAGACCACCTGAGCAGGGATCTATCCAAGGCCTGAATCTCCCTGCAACTAGCACCTGTGGCCAGTGCTAACAGGAAGACTGTCATGAAGGTAAGGCTCTTAAGATCAATCAAACCCATATATTTATATCCGAATGGAGGCTTAGTGCCCAAAGCACTATGGAGAGATCCAGTGAGGCACAAGATTTCGATCCATTGGATGGTCTGTCTAGACACTGCTCACAAGTCTGCAAAGGAAGGGATCCATCCCTAAACTCTGCCCCCTGGTCTTAAGGGTAGCCACAATGGCTGACTTGTATTGATGACAAAATGCTTCCACTCAGGAGGCCCTTCACCTGAGGCTGTCACAGTGTCCAAATGTGATGCCCAGCCCCATAGGGAGGCATCGGTAAAGAACGTCACTTCGCCGTTGAACGGCATGAGGGACTGCCCCATCATCAGGTTCATGCGGCAAGACCAAGTAAACAGAATCAGCCGATCGTACGGCTGGATTGCAAGACATTGGGACAAGAGATGGTTCTTTCAATCCCAGTAATCTTGGAAGCTGAGCTGGACAGGCTGATGACAAAGCCTCCCCAGAGGGACCTGAGAGTCGATCCATGGACGTCAAAGTCACGATCAGACGCATCCACTGATGCGCTGAGAGTGCAGATGCTCTCCTGAACCAGTTCAAGAGGGCTAAGAGTCACCTCCACCTGTCCTCTGAAGGCTGACAGACGAAAGGGACTGTTAGGAACTGAATCCCCAGGAACACTAACTCCCTCGTGGGAGTCAGGTTGGACTTCAGGAGATTCACGATTAGGCCTAACTTCACACATAGATTCAACACAAGCTGAGTGTCCTTGAGAAGGCCCTGGTCCAGAAATTGAGGAGCCAATTTTCCAGATAAATGTGCTACCAGATCCCTTGCCAGCACACAAATGCTGTTACCTCACTCATGACCTGAGCAAAGACGAGCAGTGCTGGCGCTAGGCCAAATGGGAGAGCACAAAACTGAAAAACTCTGCTGTCGACCACAAAGTGCAGAAATTTACAAGACAGCATGGCCACAGAAGTGAGAAAATATACGTCTTTCAGGTCTATCTAGGTTGCTCAATCACTTTGTCGTATCACTGCCATGATGGTGACTGGGGTCTCCATCTTGAAGTGCTACACTACAAGATACGAGTGGAGACACGACAAGTCATTTACCGGTCTTTGCCTGCTGTCTCTTTTTCCCACCGGCGGGTTGGTTGTTTCGGGTGAATGTCGTTTCTGGCTGTCCTTGAAACCAGAACAGCCCGACTTAGAAAGCTGGCCAACCTTCTTTGCTGGCTTTGTCCTCCACCTCTGGGGCTTCTGCTGCTGCCAAGGGCCACACCCAGCAGTTATAGGCTGACAGGCGGAAGAAGACCCCTTGGTCAACCTTGCCCTCCACAGCAAAACTCATCTAGAGACTTTCGCCACTTCTCTTTGGCCAGGTTGTTCACCCTCTCAAGGAAGGGGACCAATCCCTGGCCAAACAGCCCCAGACCAATTGGGTCCAATGGCAGCTGGTAAGCAACTTTGCTTACAGCTGTCAGCAGGGAGGCTGCAGAGAGAGCGCATTATGCCGCACCAATTTGACAATGGCATCAAGCATAATCACTCTGCTGAGCATGTGCCCCAGAGCGCAGCCCCTAGACTACTCGAGGCCCAGTAGGGTTTCCATCAAGTGTTTGGTGGAGGCTGGCACCAAAGGGTTGTCATGCGCCTCCTCAAAGAGATGTGTGTGGCAGAACATCCCAAACAGTCAAGGAAGGAGCCAATGATCACCATCACCCTGCATCCTACTTGAAATGCCAAAGTGTTCAGAGAGGCAGGGAGACTTACTCCCCTTCCTTGCACTGCAGTCCCATAAGGGAGCGCAACTGTTGCAGAAGTGAAGTTGTACATGGACCGACTCATCCATTACAGCTCCATCCTTGCCTTCAGTTTCTCCAGCAACCACTCTGGGGCTTGGCCATCCCAGGCAGAAAGCTCTGTGAACTTCCTGACCATGAAGGGAGAGAATACCGCTAACTTGGGGGCTGCGCTACCACGGTTTGCGGTACAGCCTCTCCGGGGAGGGTTTCCCACATAAAGGTGACATTCGCCTGAAACAACCAACCCAGCTTCTCCACCTTTGAGGGAGACCGGTCGTCCTGGTCGGCAACCTCCTTGGCTGAAGCCGACAACTGTACAGAAATGGCTGAGACTTGGCCTCTTCCTGCTCCACTGCCAGAAGGGAGAAGCAAACGCTGCCCTCTTCCACTTCAGAATTGTCACTTGGGAAATCCGAGCAGTCAAGGTCAAGGATGTCCTTTACAGTGGAACAATCCTCCAGATCATCCCCAAGCTGCAAAGCAAGTCCTCAAGACACTCCTCCTTAGTCTTAGCCTTAGCGTCTGGTTGAGGCTTCAAAACTGCAGTAACCTCAGCAGCATGCGTCACAGACGCAGAAACATACTGTATCTGCAGCTCCTCCCATGAATGGAGAGTCTTCGCTGGCCAAACGCCTGACAGAAGCTCACCCGCAGAGGGAGGAGACACCGGCTGACTGGCACACACTAGGCAAATAGGCCTAGGGGGAGCGACTACCATCACTACCTCTTACACCAGTTGATAGGTCACCAAACTTGAGTGACCCATCACCTCCACTGGGTTAGAATCTAATCAACCTTAATTGGGGACGGAGCAGACTGTAGAGATGGAGGCTCCAGCAGTGGGACTAGACGCGCACAGGACCTCTCCGTGTACTCCACCCTCCAGAAGGAAAACTGCTCAGGAAGACAGCTGCCTATTCTCAGCGGTGATACGCCCGAACCATGATTCTGGCCTTGCACCTTCCCTTCCAGAGAAAAGGAATAATCGTGGTGGTGCCTCCTTTTTCTCTTAACTTCCCATTCTTCTTCTCCCTCCCATGGGGGCCAGGGGAGGGAGGCAGGGAAGAGATCAGACATGATGCCAACTCATCTCCCCCCCCCCCCGAAAAAAAAAACCTGACTGTGATGGCCGAGTCCTCACCCACGAGAACTACCATGCGGTCAGGACCCTGGCCCTATAGGGGCCAGGGCCCAGCGGCCATCACCATGGGAGGCTTGGTGGAGGCCACTACCTGCACTAGTCACCTTTTATATAATAGGCTTTGGTGCAAATGCCTTGGTAGATGACTTAGCCCCACTTTCACAAGAAGGCCAGGCATCTATGAGAGGACGGGGGAAAGGGAAGCGCACGCAAGATCCACAGAGGAAACCTTATGCTCCAACCGATCCGGCAGTTTCCCAACAGTGGCAAACAGTGCCTCCACCTTGCCCATAATCACTTGGGTAGTCACCTCCACCTGGACAGCAGTAGATTTTATTGTCCTGGGGCTCTGGAAGGAAATCCTTGAGGAGGCGGTGCCATAGGGAGCGATGACGATGTTGCCCGAGCTCTTCTCAGGGCCACCGCCGACTTCCTTCCCCCCTCGCATGGTGTACATTCACTGCCTTAGTGATCAGCAAGGCACCATCCTGCTGTCGAACTAACGGGGCACGGCCTGCCATAGAATGGGCAGGGCGGGAGGGGCCACTCACCACAGACCTGTCTCACGTATGGTGCCATGGCTGTGCAGGAGACCATTGAATGGGATCGCCCAACCACCGTCTATGTAGGATCTATGGAAGGCCTATTCTCCCCCAAAGGACTAGTCTGATCCCAACTGTGAGGCCTGGTAATGGGGGCCTTCATTTGAGGACGAGGCTCATTTCAAGGACCAGTTCGCACCTGACTGTGAGGCCTGGGCAAACTGGTAGGTGCCTGGATCTCGACATCGAGCACATGTGCCTCTATTCGAGGATCCATGCACCCCCTCCCCAACAGACAGCACCATAAGTTAATACTCCAGTAACTGACAAGTCGGCCAAGGTTAAAAATAGTATTTGATTGTTTTTCAAATGCAGAAAGTATTCCTAGAAAGCTTATTACACTTGAACTTCACTAAGTATGGTTCCAACTGATTGAATCAACTCTCTCTCTCACTCTCCCTCCTCTGTACATGTATTTATCCAGTAATTACAGCTGTATCATCCAGAAAAGGTGGAAGATACAGACTGGGTGATAACCCTGTCCATATCATCACAGTGCAAAGGTCAATCCATATCACCACAGTGCAAAGGTCACTGAGAACTACTTTCCTTCTAAATTCTTGTAGTTGGGGCACGTCAAGCATGTAGTTTTAAATGACCGGATCTTGTGTTACATTTATTCATACGCAAAGCTCTGCTAAGCTTTGTTTGATGAAATAAACGTTGAAAATGTTTGTAATTGTCTTTTTTTTGTATTTAACGATGAAAATAAAATTACAGCTGTAATTACTGGATAAAAGTAAAACCAGCCGCGTGGAGGAGACTCGTCAGCAGACTGGCCTCGTTCCCGCAGCGGATCACTCCTCGTGCAAGCACTCGGAGTGGTCCGCCGCGGAACGAGGCCAGTCTGCTGACTCGTCTCCTCCACTTGGCTGGTTTTACTATTATATTTTTATGTATAACCACGTTTTAAAGGTGTAGGGTTATTTTCAAATGAAAATACTTTGGGCTATTGAAGATTGCAGACTAGTTTTCTGGATTAGAAGAGAGAACTTGCATAAGCTCTCTTTAACCATGCAATACCTGCTGGGGAGAGTCAAGATGTTTCAGCAATATTCTACATACATGTATATGTATAAGGGATGGTTCAACATTATCATGATTTTTTAAATTAGTACTTAGGGTACTAAATTTCATGACCCCTTTCCCTCCCCCCAAATTAGTACTTTATAAATGATAATTTCCCCCCCCCCCAAAATCATAGCAAAATTGCCAAAAATTGACCATTATTTTCCATATTCTGTGAAAGTGTACAGACCCATTTAACCCCTTCCCCCTTGCATACTGTAAGTAATAATTCAAAAATGATGAAAATGTTGAACCATCCCTAAACCTAAATGGCAGACACACATTTAACAATACATTTATGTAAAGGCCTATATTTTCAAAAATGTGATTACGCTGTGTTCATACATTACTGAAAATTAAGCCCAATCTATTATTTATAAGCTGCAAAATGAATAAATATGTCAATTAGTAAATCAATTCATAAAAACATAACATTACATTTCAAAACATAACAAACATTTTAAAGCAATTAAACATTGCCTCCTCTTTCCTAAAATATTCCCACTGCAAGCTTTGATGCAGCTGTAAACTTCAGAAAAATTTACAGTTTTAAATGAAGTAACTGCACTGTGTGTTAATCACCAAAACTGCTAAAATAACTGGTTCCTGTAAACTTTTATCTTAAATAAAAGTTTAAACTTATAATAATGAAATAATCTCATTGTTGCATAATTGTGGTGATCTACAGATGACACAAACCTGAAATCTTGTTCTTCCCCATCACCATAAGCTCTTTTTTTGTGACTTTGTTTCACCACTGGTGCATCACCTGTAGGGACAATAGAACTAGAGGGTTGCATGAACAGCCCATGTTCAGCTGACCTACGCTTGTCTGACAAAATCAAGGCTGCAAAGGTTTAGCTGAATGCATACGACATTTGAAAGTATTTCTAATGACGAATGACTGAGCCTCCTAAAAGCCCAGCCTGACTAGCAAGCTGAGCTAACAATTGAAGCACCACCTGGTGACAAATTAAGAAACAGGAAACCCTAGGAGTGTTCCCATGTGATATCTGAGCAATTGGGTGAGCGGTTTCTGAGAAGATTTTTTTATCAATTGCCCCCCAGAAAAGAACCAAAAATATCATAACAAATGAAAAATCACTGGAGCGTGACCACTTGAACAAACTTGGTAGAGACCCACCCAAGGCACATTGCCACCAATTTTGAAGTCAATCTCGCTGACAGTTTCAGAGAAGAAAAATCGCAAATGTGAATTAGCATTAGAATGCCCATTGACTTACATATATGCTAGTTCTTTCGAGGTATTATGGGGTAATCATGGTGCCACAATCCTAGCAAACTTGTTTTTGTGTAGCAATCCAGCCCCAGATAGATCCCTAACAGGCATCTACCTACACAGCAGGGTGCAGAACAAAGCAGTAGACACATAGTGGGGTAAGATAAATGCACTTATTATAATGTGTTACAGTGAGTTATTGCTAACACGGTTAAGTGGTTATTTAAGACTATGTAAAGTTGGTGTGTGCTGGAGTGAAGTAATATGCCATGTAGATTTAGCTGCAAATTATATATTTTCCTTAAAAGTATTTATTATTTCAGCTATAGTGACTATGTACTTATTCTACGTAATGCTGCTAAAGGAATAAACATCCAAGCAGCTGGAATCAAATTACTTTGTTAGTAAGTGAAGAATTCTATGTATTTGCACGGTTAAATTTGGTGCAGAAATGGAATAAAGGAGTACTATGCAAATTGTGGTTATGGGAGTCCTTATTCATTTTGGTCACACTTCCAAGGATCACTTCAGTATCTTAGGATTAACATCATTCAGTGAGCCTAAATGATGTGCTGTCATAAAATTTATAGAAATGGACCAAGGCTAGCTTTTGGTGAGTCTCACTGCGATTTTCTTAGAGAGTCCAGCAGCTTCAATCAATCAATGACGTTTGCAACAGCTTCCATTTGTTAGCCAATACAGATCAGGGTTGCCTCCATCTTTGACAAATCATGAAGCCTGGGAAAATCCAGACTTGGCATAAGATGATTTATTGCTCATTGTCTTTGGCCAGGGGACAGGAATCATGGTGAGTTGCACTCCTTGAAATCTATTTAAAACTGTCTGCAGTGACTTAAAAACTACCTGAAGTCGATTTGAACTCTCTGCAGTATATTTAAAGCTCTCTGAAGTCTATTTCATTCATACTTGCACTGCAGTCTATTTAAAACTTTCTGCAGTGAAACAAAAAATCTCTTCAGACTACAGAAAATTCTCTGCAGGGAATTTAAAACTCTGCACAGAATTAAAAACTTTCTGTAGTCTATTCAAACTTTTTGCAGTGTGTTTAAAACTCTCTGCAGTCTAGCTCCTGAAATGCACAGTTTTAAATTCACTTCAGAGTTTTTAATTCCATGCACAGTTTTAAAATCATCTGCAGAAAGTTTTAAATACTCTGCAGTGAGCCCTTCATTACCGCAGAGAGTTTGAAACTAGAAAAGTGTCCAAAGGACACAGATGCCCCCACCTGTCATCACCCCCATCAGCATTGGAAAGAATGTGGCATGTAACTGATGTAAAACCTCAAATACTTTTTGAGATACATGCAACACAAATGTGACAAGTTTAACATCAAATCAACATTTTTCCTAAGTTAGTGAATGATTAACAAAGACTACACAATCAACTCAAGAGCCAAACAAAACCATGGGTGCACGCTTTCATATATTGACAGATGTTTCCACAAAGTTTCATGATTGTACGTCAAATGCTTTTGGAGATATGCACGACACAAATGTGACAATTGTAATGTCGGACAGATGAACGGATGGATGGACAAGGGCAAATCTATATCCCCCCATTGGCGCATTTAAAACTTCAGAGTTTTAAATATACTGCTGTGCATTTATGAATGAAATAAATCACAGACAGTTTTAAACACACTGCAAACAGTTTTCAATTCTGTGCGGAAAGCTGTAAATGGTCTGAAGTGAGTTTGGAAGTCTAACAAGCTAACTACATAAAGTATACAAACATAAGTAAATACAATAAAACACTATCCCTAAATACGGGAAGAAGAGGTAGGGGGCGGTAGACCAAACCTGCCACCTATCCACTGACCATGAGTGGCCATAGGCCGCCCCACCGAAGCAAGGCAACACGACTTTTGTTGCCAGGCTTGAGGTCACGGGGCACGAAGGGCAGCCTCTATGACGTCACGCTTTGAAACCAGATTTTCGCTGTCGTCACTTGACAGATTGCTGAATAATGTTTTCCGTATTTCAAAGGCTCTTTAATTCCAGTGATGTTTGATTGACAACCTTACCAAATGTTAAGGGACAATATTTACTACATTTTGTACAAATATCAGCTCAACTTGAGCAAACGGTATTGTTCCAGAGGCAAATGATCAACATCAAAGGCCTTTGAAGCTTGTTTTCTCATAAAGGATAATAGGACGAGAACCCCACCTAAGGATGGTTATTCCAAGAAAACGACTGGGTGAAATTTAATCCGGTTAAAAGCTTTTGATTCTGTAATGTCTGAACTGCAAAAACATTTTCAAAATTTTGCTTTGTTCTTTTTATATGAAATCAATAAAATGAACATCCTGGAAATCAAAGGGAAAATTGAAACGTCAGACTTTGGGGATGGATAACAGAAAAACTAAACCAAACATAATAAATTGCAGGATCGTGTTTTGTTGCCAATATGTCAGGATTAAGATGCATGAACATCCTGGAAATCAAAGGGAAAATTGACGTCACGCTTTGCAAGTGTAATTATAATTTTATCACAAATAATTGGTGACTTATATGGACATATATGGGGTGGATGCTTTGCCGTCAACTTTCAATCGTTTATTCAACAATTAGCATCACAGACACCCAAATATGGGACATATAAATTCTTTGGAGCATGACGATTGCAAACGCAAATACATTTTGAGCTAGGATTGATTATAGAGGGATTTATTTTTGGTGTCTTACCTGTCCTTAAAAACACTGCAGGAATTTTAAAACCCTGTTCAGGGAATCAAAAAACTCTCTGCAGTATAGTTGTGAACTTGTCTTTTGCCTTACCATATTTGATGTCCCTGATGTGTCTGTACAGTCGTGGATACAGTCCCCCACCCCACCCCTACCTCCACCCCACATCAGTCTTCCAGTACTCATAAGAGTTCTGATATGTTGGTATAAAAAAAAAAAAAAATGGTTTCTACTCAGTTGGAACAACAGTGCCCCCACTGTAAACGGAGTGACACAATGTTGCATTCTGTCCTCTAAGCTATATTCAATGTCAATTTGGATGGTTTGAGTACCCGTTTGATCCAAAGTGAAGTTTGATGCAACAGGAATGGCATGTGGGTGAAACATTTCGTGTCCGTATGCCATTGATTTGACTTCACAAAGCCCATCTGCAAAAGGCATGCAAAAACTGGTTGATACATGTCAATCATTTGCCACTGAATTTGATGTTCTTAACGACACTAAATATGTGAGTTTCTTTTGAAAGTAGTGAGCTCAAATTGTTGAATATTCCATATGTAATGTTGGATGAAAACGTACTGCTTACATGAAAATTCACAAGTTGTTGGGCTGGACAACAGCCTATGCGAAAAGTAAAAATCTGCAAGTGGACATTCGGTCCACCAGTTATGTCTGTCATGGTGGACCGAATTCAAATTTGGTGAACAAATTGGCGAGCGTCCGAAGGACGCGAAGCCATACTAGGGGGGCCCGGGGGCATGCCCCCCGGAAAATTTTGAAACCAAGCATGTAAAATGGTGCATTCTGGGGCAGTTTTTGACAAAAATAAAGGAGCTGAATTTGTGAACTTTTGTGTATTAAAAGCCGTAAAAGTGATTTTCAACTAATTATCGTTTTGTATAATCTGTTTGTATTGTTTCAACTATCCTGTTTTGTTAAAAATATTTAAACTGGCATCAAACCTGGCAGGTTATCAAATGTATTTGAGTGGATTGTGTGTTACAAAACTTAAAAGTAGAATAGTTTTCAGTTTTCATCAAGAATTTCTTGACGAGAATTCTTGATGAAAACTGAAAACTATTCTACTTTTTAGTTTTGTAACACACCTTAGAATTGCAAATACAATGAACAGCAGTCAACTCTTATTCTGAATTCAACAAATTGATCTTTAGATCCAAATTATTTGTTAATATAAATCTGGTTTAAATTCAAATTAACCTATTATGATTATACTATGTTACATCTTGACATCTTTCGCTCAGCTGACTTAGTACAGGCTGGGTCTACTCTGTGTCCCTAATGTCATCATATGTTCACATTTTCACAATACATGCATCAGCTTTTTTTTCAATCACTGGACATATAACAATTGCATTAATATATGTTAGTTGTATGTGATTATTTTCTTTTTTCCCCATTTTTTCACAGTTTCATGTGATAAAAGCTCTGTTTGATGCTCATGAACAACAATACAGTTACAATATATTTGTAACAAGCTGTGAGGTCACATTCTACCTGCAGCACTAGAAGTTGGCGAATCTGGCATGTTGTCTTCATGTTCAGTATGATTCTGCTCATGATCTTCACTTGCAGGTTTGAATCCACTTGCTGTTTTCTTGGTTATCCGTGGCATGCTAATAAAAAGAATAATAAACAAACATGAAGATAAAACTCATTAGTAGTCTTGATTTTAGTACTTAACCACAAAAGAAACTGGATTTTTGTTCCACAAAAATATGCAAAAAATGAATTGCAAGTTACAGATCTATAAGTTAGCATAAATTCTTTGAATTCTATAGGATCCTATCTACTTTACTTTTCTACTTCAGTTTTAAAGATACTAAAGAAACAAAATATGAAGCACCCTAATTTTGGTATAAATTAAAATGCTATGTACATTTTTATTTGATATTCATTGGGGTCAGATGGTCAATGATTCTTCTGTGGAAGTTAGAATCATATGTGTATCTATTGTAATTTGGGGAACCCTCAAGATTTAAGATTTGCATGCTATGCAATTAGCAAAATGTGAAATGCTGCAACTTATCAAAAGATGCACAATGGCCAGTTACATTGGATAGCAGCTAGATTGGCATCCTAAAGATATTCTTGACTTAAAATAACCACATTTAACATCATTTAAAATACATGTATGCACTACAACTTTTGTTTCAAATATTCTTTAGATGTGCTGTGGTCACATATATAGGTATATAGGCTAAGTTAGTACAGCATCTGTATTGTAGGTTTCAAGGTACAACGTATACGAGATTCAAAATTTGAAATGTCTGTTTAAATAATGACCAGTTTTACATGTATGTGAATGCCATTTGCCATATTAGCATTTATATGAAATTCTGCTGTGTATACCAGCCGGCACTTAAAACTACCTGGCTGGTGATAGGAGTTTACTGCCTGGGATCAAAGCAGTTTTTTTTTTAAATATGACACAACGAGGTCTTGCGCATATCTCACCAATCAGTCAAGGCTGTGCAGCCTGAATGATGGGTGACACACTCAAAGTTATATAATAATAAATTCATCATAACTACTGGAACCTCCACTCAGGGTGATGAAAGATGAAAATAGGGCCATGCTATTGAATGCTATAATGAATAGCATATCCCTGATAAGCCCAACATGAGATCCTGAATTGCAAAATTGTGGAAACAATATAGACCTACAAACTTGCCACAACTATCAAAGTAATGTTATTGTGCTAAATTTGTGGACTGGCATGTAAAGAGATTAGATTTCTAGATGTGAATTTGACAAAATACAAAGTGATAATTTATTGACATACATGTATACTTAGCTTACCCTTTTAGTCTTAATTTAATAATATGGCAACTTAGATTTTTTTGTCATAGATAGTAGATATAAAACATAGTGGTACAAATTAGATATTAAGCTTTATTGCCACAGCTGTGCCAAAATCACAGTGAAATATTTAATAAATTTTACAAAAATTACTACAAAGTACAGTATTTCTATGTACACAGAAGATGAGCTGTTTCAGTTAACATGAATGAGAACTTAAAAGCTAACTATGCCAACACAGCTGGCTGTTTCAGCAAAGACAACAACATTTCTCAAACTGTAAATAGTAATTTATGACTTTTTCTATCTGTAACAATTTAAATGTCCACTTCACAAGAATTTTTTCATATCATAAATTTAAAAATTTTGATAATGTGGAACTTTAAATTGTGTATAGAAATCATTAAGGGATATATCTTCCGGTTAATTTTTTATCAGGACACAATACAATGTATAAAACGACTTGATAGTTCTTTGTTTATTTGTTTTCACCTTAAGTGTCTACAGTAGTCCCTGTCTTAAGAGACCACCAGAGGTTTAAAAGCAGCCTCTCAAAACAGGTGGTCTTTCATTAGAGGTACAATTACATGGAAAAGGTGAAATATCTGATGTTACAAAAATCACTATAGGTGCTAAAAATCCTAATGAATATGATGGGCAAAACAAATCTATCATACGCAGAATTTACCTGTTCAGAATCATATCGTGAATTTTCAAAAAATGTGGTCTCTTGAGACATTTTACTCATATATATATATATAGAGAGAGAGAGAGAGAGAGAGAGAGAGAGATGTGTGTGTGTGTGTGTGTGTGTGTGTGTGTGTGTGTGTGTGTGTGTGTGTGTGTGTGTGTGTGTGTGTGTGTGTGTGTGTGTGTGTGTAAATCCCTTCAAGGCCTTGTAAAAGAATCATTTTCCAGTGTTTCTGTCAGGAATTATTCAGGGAGTCACAAGAAGGGAAATTCAGGGGAGAATACTAGATTCACACCAATTTTGTAAACACTTGTGATGCTTTAGAATTTTCTCGGAGGGTATTTCAGACTTTAAATGGGTAATATACCTCAACTTGGGGGTTCAAGGAAACACTGCTTTTCATTTGTTCATGCAGTAAGCAAATATCTGGGGGGGGGGGGGGTGTGTGTGTCAGGAAGTGATTGTCCAGTGTGTACATTAGACCAGTTTCACAGCACCAGAACACCCCTCTGCCTATCCCTGCAGCTGATCATTGTTTTTAGTGTGGCTGATAAGGGACAGAAACAGCTTGCCCATATCTGCAAATGTAAAAACTGGAAGTTTTCAGGATACAAAGCGAACCTATATTTGGAATCAAAAATATCCTTTCTGATGACATGAAGCACATCCTGATTAATTTGATGTCAAACTTTAATTTTTAATGGTTCTATCTACCATTGGCATTGCAAATGCAACACTTTTCAGTTTTTTGCTAAAAATTTGAATATTCAGATTAACATTTTTGTCAGGGCTTTCACCCCAGAAATCAGCAAAACCAAGAAATGTTAAATTAATGCCTGTTGCCCTTGCTTCCTATTATATGTAATGGATTGACCATTTAACATTAACGCCCTCCCCTTTTACATCAGCTCATCTAACTTGCCAGTCCCTGAGCTCATCTTATGGTCAGGCTTCCTCCGTCGTCAAGAATTGACTTCTTCTCCAAAACAGCCAGCCAGATTCACTTCAAACTTGGTGGCAATGTACCTTGGGTGGGTTTCTACCAAGTTTCTTCAAATGGTCACTCTCCAGTTATTTTTTATTTTTTATGATTTTTTGTTCTTTTTGGGGACAGATCTTACAAAATCTTCCTCTCCGAAACCACTAACCCAATTGCTTTGATATCACACACTCCTAGGGACTTCTAGTTCTTAATTTGTTCATCAAGTGGTGCTTTTTTCTATTTTTTTAAATGATTTTTTGTTTGCTTAAAATTGCTATTTTGGACTTCTCCAGAACTGTTACTCAGATTAAGCTGAAACTTGATGGATATGTTCCTTGTGGAAGGGTCAAATATATTTGCACACTAGGTGGCACTGCTGTGGATTCCTGATTTTTAACATTTTTTTTTCAATTTCTGTACTTGTGCACCTTTCCTATTGATTTACTATGCAAGTCAATGGGTTTTCACATTTTCAACTTCTCCAAAAACGTTTGCCAGATTGACTTCAAACTTAGTGGCAATGTACCTTGGGAGGGTGTCTGGCAGTTTTGTTCAAATGGTCATGCTCCATTGAATTTGGATTTTCTATGAATTTTTTGTTTTTTTTGGGGGGGGGGGGAATCTTGAAAAATCTGCTCTGAAACTGCTCATGGATTGCTTTGATGCCGCACAGGGACTCTCCTAGAGACTCTTAGTTCCTAATTTGTCGACCAGTAGGTGCTACAATATTCTATTTTTTTGTGATTTGTGTGTGTGTGTTTGGGTTTTTTCTATTTTCGACTTCTCCAGAACTATCACTCAGATTAAGCTGAAGCTTGGTGGATGTTCCTTGTGGAAGGGTCAAACAAAGTTGTTCACTAGGTGGCAATGCTGCGGATTCCTGATTTTTTTCAATTCGGGTACTTATTGGTAAATGCACCTTTCCTATTGATTACTGTGTAAGTCGACAGGCATTCTAATGCCAATTTACATTTTCAACTGCTTCTCCGAAACTGTCAGCCAGATTGACTTCAAACTTGGTGGCAATGTACCTTGGGTGGGCTTCTACCAGTTTTGTTTTGTTTTTTCAACTGGTCATGCTCCACTGATTTTTGGATTTTTTATGATTTTTTTTTTTTGTGTATGTGTTCTTTTTTGGGCAAATTTTAAAAATCTTCTTCTCTGAAACCGCTCACCCGAATGCTTTGATATCACACAGGGACAATAGTAGAGACTCCTGGATTGTAATTTGTTTACCAGGTGGCGCTGCATTTTTGTCTATATTATTTTGTGTGCTTTTGCTATTTTGTACTTCTTCTCCAAATGCATCCCTCAGATTAAGCTGAAAATTGGTGGATATGTTCCTTGTGGATCCATTGGACCTTTAACAGTCAGTTCAATGGTCCATCAAGGTTCTCTTGTGGAAGTTATATGCACTTTTAGCAGAGTGGTTCACTTGAGAACTATATACGATGTAGGACTATGATATTGAACTTAGTGGCGATTCATTTTGTCACCCAGAGTAAGTTGGTTTAGGAGTAACATTGACCTCATTATAAAGGTCACAGAGTTATTTTAAATACAAATTTTTTACCTGATAGCTTCAAATTTATTTCAGCAAGGACTGATAATGATCATGGAAAGTCAGAAGGTCAAAGTTGGACAGTATATGCATGACCTCGATATCATTCCCAAAGTCACAGTGACACAGATCATATCATCATCATGATTATTATCAGCTGAGCACAGAACCATCATGATCCTCTTGTTAAAGCTAAGCTGGCCTTTTAGGCTATACATTAATTGATAAATATAATTCAAGTAAATCACTTTGGAGATATCCTTCATTTAAATTATCTGGGCGGCCGCCTGGACTATACCCTATGGCTATACATGTATAGGCCTGTTTATAATTTTCATGACGTCTATTTGAGCGGGCAAAAACATTCTCTGAACGGAGAAGGGTGCTGAGGGGTACATGAGTCACACTCACAGGGTGGGAGGCGTGAGACGGTGAGGTACCTTAGGAATCTCCCATTCAAAATGGGACAGTTGGAGTCTCTACAAAACAATGAATTGTGGACCAGCGAGTCCGACTGCCCAGATGTCGATCACCGTACATCAGCATACCAATACCATAGTCATAGATGTTGGGTCAATGGGTGTTGCCAAATTGCTGGGATCGGATAAGAACTGAGAATTGAGATCCGTGGAGTTTATTGACAGCAAGATTATAATATCATCAACAAGACAACATTATCATGAACATGGTAGCCTACTCTAGACAATACTAAATAGAAACTGGTTTGGCTATGTCTTAGGCTAAAGCGAAAAATGAAAAAGCGTTGTTGGATAACTTACCTGCCGCTCAAGTTTTAGCTGCAAAATTGTAGGCCCACCAGGCTGTAAGACTATTTATAAGGAAACATCAACGTCAAAAGCAGACGACATTCGGCGGATCACACTTTTTGAATGAGCTTGTCAGAAAGAATCAATTAGATCTAACGGATCAAGGCAACTGAGCTTTATCACAATTCACCACATACATTTAAATGCCACTTTGATTAAAACTGAAGAAAATACCAATTGATACAGATTTTTTTTGGGGGGGGGGTGCGGGGGGGGGGAGTGCAGAGGGAGGATGGAGGAGAATGAAACGGAAAGCGAGGGAGAGTGTGGCTAATCACCTGCGGATGAAAGCAGCAAAAGTAGTTCTGATGAGGCGCTGAACATTTATTACGTTCGAAAATCTGCCGTCAGGGGGCAACCAGGAAAGGCAGAGGGTCCAAGATGTGCCTATTTTTTTTTTTTTTTTTTTTTTTGTGGACATCCGACCGTAGTAACCGGAGTCCACAGTCTGACTCCAAGTATCATCGTGGATACTGGAGCGATATCTCAGTTACGCATTATAATATTAGCGTACGGGATAACGATCTCGCGAATTCTTTCAAATGACGGTGAAACGTACACGCTCTCAGATTTTTTTGAGGCAAAGTGGAAGTTGTCAAAATTCCATAGCCAAAGACGCGTGACCTGAAGGTTTTTGTAAAAAGTGCATGAAATCAAAGAAAAAAGTAAAATTTGCCTCAAAATTCCTGTCATTTTAAAAACTTTTTGAGTCTCCAAAATGGGAGATTCCCGATGAAATCGGGACCGTTGACAGCTATGTCAAATGCATCGTTAACGAGTTGATTACAGACTGACAAAACTAGAGCATTGTTAATCTCTCCCACCACATTCATTATAGGCCTATATTTATAAGAACTTAATTATGATCTTTGTTCACGAGACTAAAATTAGGCTACTTTATATGAATATGAGATTTTGAAAAGTTGCTTTCTTAAAAAGTAAACAAAAAAAATTGCAATATAACAGAAAATGTTTGACATCTTCAACACCATCCAACTTACAAACTTGACATTTCTGCATTTGCACAGGTATTTTTGACCATGTGTACTGACCAGTCTCAATTGTCAAAGTATGAGCACTGATTCTCAACTTACTTAAGTTTTTTTTCCGGTATGGTTTGTTTTAAATAATTTTATCAATCAAAATTGGACTTGAATGAACAACAAGAACATAATTTATGGGAAGTAGGTCCACCGCCAATAGGCTACTATTAATTCGCTCACACCGCTTTGTTTCATATAGGCCTATAGCTTGTAAACGCTCCTTTACTTTATGCATAACAGAATCGGGTCTTGTGTCGCCTATATTGCACGAAGTTACTTGCTTGATAAATTATATTTTATACTGTACATCAGTATATTAGGCCTATAAAAAAGGTTCTTTCATCATAAATTTAAATTCGAATTTTATAATTTAAAAAACAAAAACTTTATGTATTTTCACTAAACGTGCATGAATTTCTAATACATCGGCGAATAGAAATGAAATTATTTCTATTATTACGATTCTTTCGACTAGGCCTACCTGACGGGGTGATGAGATAAAATAAATCCAGTACTCCAACTTCAAGTAAAACGCGAATGGAGCGATGTGACGTAGAAGAATAGTTTCATTATATTCATGTGATGTGGGCCACATTTTAAGTAGGTCTATCAACAAAGGAGCATCATATTCGCTTTATTCCGTAACACATCAGCTCGGGATGTTTGTATTGGAAATGCTAACATGGTGCCGACAGTTAGCAGAATGACTTGTCCGGGGATTAATGGGACCGAAACAAGTCTTGTGCTGGTTCCCAGCTGATGACCCGATTTTTTAAAGGCTAATAGAGCCTGAAACTTTCTTCTAAATTTCAACTAGTATGAATATGATATGCCCCTTTCACAAATAATTTGCTATAATGATTTAGAACTATGCAGTTTTTCAGTGAATGGTACGGAATAAGACTTTGCTCTTAAAATAGCGAACTTCATAGTGCACAAACGGTACATGGGCTTACAGATATAGGTTTGAAAAGTTTCTTTTTGTATTGAATATTCTGTGCACGTTTGTTGAGAAGCCTAGGCCATATAGAGGCCTAACATGTTTTTAGAAAAAAAAAAGTAGTACGTGGCTTATTGACTCATAGGCTATATTTCTTTTCTGTCAACCATCTACTCGAATAGCGACGCAAACTTGCTATTTGTTTCTGATGCGTATATTCAGCAAATAGATCATTATCAAGATCAATGAGATGGCATTAATTAGAGGAAGGAACCCAAGGGGCCCAGTGAACAATATTGATAAACAACTTGAGTATGAAGCCATCACCGACCATTACAATCTGTTGTTTCTTCTTCCACATAGCCTCCTGGATGCTAGATCTACTTTTTTCCTGCATCCTGTATTTTTCTATCAAGAAGCCGACAAAAAAGCAATTAGAAACTAGGAAAGATGATTTGCTGCATAGCAAATCAGTGTGTGTCTTCAAAGCATATTGGTATGACAATGTACAACTATTCCATAACACAGGAGTAGAAGTTGGAATGGCATCTCTATCTATTATAGCTTTGAAGTTATTCAAGATTTAAAATTTCTAATGGTGCTATTTAGCATAATTTAAATTGCTACAACTTTTATTTTTAATTCATTAGGTACGGAATGGTCAACAACTCCCTAGTGGAAGTTGGAATGACATCTCTATCTGTTATAGTTTTGAAGATATTCAAGTTTTAAAATGTTCAAATGCGGCTAATTAGCATATTTTAAATGGCTACAACTTTTGTTTTAAATTCATTAGATGTGCAATAGCCAATAACCCCCTAGTAGAAGTTGGAATGAGGTCTCTATCTATTATACTTTTGAGATATTCAAAGAATTAAAATGTCAAATGCCCATAATTTGCATAATTTCAAACATCTTCATTCCTCTGCATAAAAAGGTCCAACTCCTTGTATGGAGGTACAATCATACCAAGTTTGGAGTTTCTATGTATAATAGTGTCCGAGAAAAGTGTCGGACAAATTCGCTGGTAAAGAAGAAAGAAAGAAAGAAAGAAAGAAAAGAGTATTAACACACACACTTAAACTTCTCAAACCATGAAAGTTGAAACACGTAAAATGCAAGGAATAAACTTCTGCGAACATAACTCAAATATAGCTGAACAATGTGAATTTATAATAGGACCTAAAAAATGAACCCAGGGCCAAGTCCACAAGCGCTAAAACTGCGGTCGGCGTATCCACTCACCGCAGTCGACAGTGAACACACTTGGCAGCTTCAAAGTGGGCTCTGTCATACGAAATATCAACAAAAAAGCACGTGTTTTCACACATGACCTTGACCCATAGCGGAAGTAGCTTCATCCCATGACGTAGTAGGCAACATGGCGGTTGACAGGGGCGATCTTGGTCTACCAGACTTAAGTGGTTTGTCAGAAGAAGAAAGAAATCAGCTTGTAGCTGTTATGCAGCGTGCAAAGGTAGGGTTTAGACGGAAAGTGTATGTCCCTAAGCTGTTTAGAAGAAAGGGTTGAATTATATCAAAATAACAGTCATCACAACCGACCTGACTGACTAACCATGTCCAAGTGACTTGTCTGATCATCATCGCTCCCCAGTCCCACACACGGTCAGAGCGTCGGTTATCAGACAGTGATGCAGATGCTGAGAAATTTTCACCTCTGAAGTTCAAAATGAAGTTTTGCTTTTCAGTGAGGACAGGGTACATAGAGGCAGTCGAATCGGATGCTAAACAAATTAAATAAGTTCCGTTTGTCGCGAAATTGAGTAAAGGCCTACTGTTCAGTGTTGCTTTTCAATACTGCATTACTATTATACTAATAGTTACAGGTGATTTCAATATTGACCTCCTGAGGCAACAAACTTCATCTCAACAACTCCTGCGCTACCATGGACTGGTACTTGTTCAGACTTCCACTCACGGGAGAGGTGGGCTGCTGGATGACATATATATGAACATAGACCCCAACTCCCACCCACTATAGCAACCACTTCCTCCTATCCCTTACAGTGCCCTTCTAAGTTTTAAAGCACGGAGGTAAGAATGAAAAACACAAGCTAATAAATACAGATCTATACTTTGTTGCTCTTGAATCATGTATTAATATCCACTTAGTTCAAACATTGGAAGGGAACATGTATTTTCCTTCCTTTTTTAAGGTAAAATGCAAATGACATGTCTGTTTAAAACACTAGTTTTTTACTCACTTGAGGGTAATGGAAAACATTGAGGCACAATGTACTTGCATGTTGTGGACTGCCAGTTAGCCTCAGCCCTCACCTCAGAAGACTCAACAAACCAAGTTAATGCCAGTGTAACTTTAGGTTGTGTCCACCCCTACCATTTGCCGCAGATTTTTAAAACAATATTATTTCTTTATGAATGGGATATGGAACATAGTGTGTGTGTGGGGGGGGGAGGGTCATCCTCCAAAGGGGTGTGTTGGGGGTTTTCCCCCACAAATTTAACCTTTACACTTGATACTTTGGGGTTCCAAACCCCTCTGCCATATGAGCCTTACAATAGGCAACATTTTATCACATGTTAGGGTGGATTGTGTCATGCAAAGGATAGTTAGGACATCCAAAGACAGCAATATTCAGCCAACAAATACATATTCCTGCATAATCTGAGACTTAATGAAAAAAAAAATTGTATACCAAGCTGACCTCTTCATGATCCCCTGAACCTTGTATTGACACGTCAGTGCACAATAATAAATAAAGAGATCTCAAATATTATTTACCCAGGGATGCAGATACAGAAATTCTCGACATTTTCTTTCTGCCTACTCCTGTGCATAGGCATTGGGTGAATTTTTTTTTTCAGCTGGTAAACACAACTATCAAACAGCACTAAGCTCTTTATTCACCATATTTGGTGAACAAACAATTTCAAACTTTTGTTTGGAAAGTGAGTTACGTGGTTACAAGACTGAACCTTGGCTTCCAGTCCACATTGGGCATGAGCAGACCTCTGTGTAACATAACATAGCAACATTATTGTTACACCTCACTGTAAATAGTGACAGTCTTAATGAGATCCCTTCAGTGCCTGATGAGATTCAGACAAAGGTAAATGTGTTGCACACCACTGCTGCATCATCTCTTGGCTACTTGCCTTGTCTTTCAGCTCATTTATTAAGACGCCAGTCTAAAGTCAAATTTATTTGATATATATATATATATATATTATATATATATATATATATATATATATATATATATATATATATATATATATATATATATATAAAATGTATATAACATCTATCTGTGCATGCAATATGCAAAAAGGAAACTTGAATATGAGCAATTTTGAATTACAAACTGTTTTGTAATGAATAAGAATGTATTGTCAGGATACCTCCATGAAGCTAGGGATTTTGGATCTGTTATCAATAGAGATACAGTGGTCTTCCTCTAAAAAGGCCCCCCCCCCTCGAGAGGCCATCCTCTCCACAAAAGCCACTTCTCCATGCCACAAAAGTTGTATTACCATTGTATTGTCCCTCTCAATAGAGGCCATCCCTCTAAATTACTGTAGCCAATTTTTGGTTGCATGTGGGATGACCTTGTTAGAGGGGGACCACTGTACGGAAGGAAAAGTATTTACAACACTTGGAAGAAAGAAGATTAATGAATTTATTACTCATGATGTGACTAGTACCATATGTGTATCCAGTATATTCTGATTCACTGTTGATCCTGATTACATGCCAGAAGAATGAATGATAATGTTGGTAGATAAAACTTAATGATTTAGTCCATTAAGTAGGCCAAGTTGCTGTTCCTGCAGTGTCAAAGTAAGTTTGGGTCTGCAATTTTACTGATGTTTAATGTGCAAACGATGCTTCAAATAAAGATTCCATATTTTTGTATAGTAAATGATAGGATAACTGTTCATCTGGATAAAGAGTTAAACATCAGAGCACTTTATGCAGATAATCAGTATAGCTTGAAAAATAGGTCAGTATAGGTTAAATATTTTGGTAATCAGATTTTCATTGTAATTGTCTCCTCACAATGCAAGATACTGATCTTCTCAAATCAGTGGCAGGTGAAAATGAAATGATGTGAGCTAGAAACATCTTTCACTGAAGATATGGCTCACCTGAACAAATTTTGCCATGTTTCGTGAAATTTGCACATCATAACCCCAAATATGTGGTAAAACCACTGTATATGCAAAATAGGTCACAGTGCTCTAAATTCTCATACTTTGTGGAAATACAGAAGAATGCAAGACCCAATTTACAATAACTGTTCCATGAAAATTAGATGACTTTGTCTGAGAACTCACTCCACTGAAAATTTGTACAGCCTGATACAAATGTATTAAGTTTCATTAAAATCTGTTGACGTGAACCCGAGATATGTGGGTACCATATTTTTGCATAGAATATAGACTTAACTGCACAAGCTGGCATATGATAGATTTAAAAAAGAAGCTTACTCTCAGAGAGACTCGACCAGATTTCCTTTTGCTTAAACAGATCATTTAAAAACATGATGCAAGGTTATTTTATATCTACACATTCATGTAGTTGTATTTGATGCTCTACCCACTTCCATGACATCCTAATAACTCAGTATCTCTTTTGGAAATTTTATTGAAGAGATACACGAGAGAGAGAGAGAGAGAGGAGAGAGTGAGAGAGAGAGAGAGAGAGAGAAGAGAGAGAGAGAGAGAGAGAAGAGAGAGAGAGAGAGAGAGAGATGAGAGAGATGAGATGAGAGAGAGAGATGAGAATGAGAGAGAGAGAGAGAGAGAAGAGAAGAAGAGAGAGAGAGAGAGAGAGAGAGAGAGAGAGAGAGAGAGAGAGAGACGCCTTTTTCTACATTTTAAGATGTTTTGCAAAGCTGTCCCTGATAGCCACCATTTTTAAACATTGCTTTGTTTTGTTGTAGGATTTTGAAATTCAAGAAGAAAAGCATTTAATGAGGTAAGTTTCTATGATAATATATTTTAGACCAAAAATTGAGTTTTTTTCTGAAACTTCACATTTGACTGTGTATCATGTGCACTTATTGCATTGACCACTCGGACCATTAGCCAAATGCTGATGTCTTGAATTTGGCTAAAGAAATGTTAAAATGGCTCAAATATTTTAAGGTGAACTAGATGATAGGCACAAGTACTGGTTTTATGAGTTTTGGCTCTGATGGCCATAGGTTGGAGAGCTTATGTGATCATTCATGTCTTTCCATCCACTTGTGTTGTCTATAAACTTATTTGCTTGTCAACACAATACAGTCCCCAGTTTTCAAGTTAGGTCCATATAATGATGAGAATTGATCAAGTGTATAAAAATCTAGGTCAAAGTTGATACAGCTGATATCATCTGTAGTACTAGTATTATGCCATACATGGGAACAAAAATGGAATTTGAACATTCTGGCATCTTAAATCTATGGTGTATCTTCATGAAGTGTAATGAAATTGTGATGGAAGTGATTCTTGCTTGTGATACAGTTTTACTAGTGGGGTCACCTAATGTTTGACAGATATTGTGAAGCAAAAGTGTTAAAAGCTATAAAATTTCTTATCTCTCTCTCAAAAAAAAAGAAATTTACTGTATATATAGATCGTGTCCACTGTTAATATGTTATATAATGTGGATGACCTACATATATATATATATATATATATACTTGATTATGATACAGCATAGTGTGAACATCAGTGGAGAAGAGATTTCAGGCACCAAATCAAATTGGACCTGAGTGCATTATACATAGACTCTACTTGTTGACCTACTTCTTGGATCATGATGACCCATATACTATAAGGTTTAGTACTTATTTATGTTGATTGTTTTCTTGTTTTTTTTTTTTTTTTAGATAACACCCATCCCCCTCAAAACAAAAACAAAAACAAAAAAAAAACTTGTAATTTTTTGTAATTTAATACAAACAGACCTTCCATATGGAAAGTTGGTTTGGGGTGCTCATTTTGAACATTAACAATAATTTAAGCAGAGTTGAAGGTCGGTTCTTCTTATTGTTATTTAAATAATTAAAACAGAAGTGGTTCAGTTAAAATGGGATGATTAATTCTCAGGGATAAGTTATGAAAATGATGTGGAAAGCAGTCCTAGAGAAGAGTCCTTCCCTGTTTGTCTGTAAAGGAATATTGGGAATACATATGATGGCCTTTTGGTATGCTTAGGGTGAAGGTGGAAGTGTGTGACCTTACCTTTATTCCCAAGGTTACACAGCCATTTCAGTGAAGCTGATGTGGATGTGATCAAACTTTGAAACTATTGAACATGGACTTTGGTATTGCTCATAATGTTGGTCATCTGTAAACCTTAGACTGTAGAGTGGAACTGGGTAACCTTGACCTCATTTCCATAATTACAGGGCTAATTTTGTGACCACTCAAGAACTATTTGAATGAGACTTTGATATTGCCTATGATGATGATCCTCTACAAGCAGTAGCATAATATCTTGATTACCAAGGTAAGGAGCTACAGGCACCACCACAAAAAATAGGTTAGTTGAGCACAGGCTGTTCTTACAGCCTCCTGTTTAAATTGCAGCCAAGACAAATTTTATTGCATAGTTATGTAACTTGTTTCCATCTGTGGCTGGCTTTGGATTTGAAGATAAGTGGGGAGGCATGTGCAACTTCTGGTTTTTAACATAAATTTCAAACCCAGATGCATGCAATACCCAGGAATATTCACCAGAAGCAGTGGACCTTAATAATGGAACTAGAGTGGCCAGTGGTATGGGCTTCACTCATTCACATGCTGTCTCTCATCCACTATCACCTAAGGTCCAAATTAGCTGGTACCATCGGTAGCCGCTAAAGGGCCAGGGTCATTTCCTGGTGCATCTTGCGGCAGGTTAGGTCCTTTCAATATAGCAGCCATATTGCACCATAGTTAAAGTACAGGGAAATGACATGGCAAAGTTGATCTTTATTTTCCAACATACGACGGAAGTATTTACAAGCTACAATGACAGTCTACAATTGCAAAGTCCCTGACTGTAAGCCAGACACAAAAAAACTGGGTAAATTGGATAAATACCCCTGGATGCAAGGTGTATCTTTTCAGGGTTTTCCGCCAAAGAAACACAGAAGCGATGGGAGTGGTTGAATATTGTGAAAAGACTAGAAGATTATGAACCACAAGACAAATTTGACAGAATTTGTTCAAGACATTTTGTTGGGGGTAAAGGTCCGACACCAGAATACCCAGTGCTCACGTTATTTCTGTATAGCAACTGGATGATTGCAGGAAACCAACGTACAACAAACCGATGGCAGAACTGTGTGAGACGGCCGACGATCAAGTGACCTGCCCAGCAACGGAGAAAGGCCAGTTGCCAAGTAGAGAGCAAAGGTGTGATCGCTGCATTGCAGCAGTAGCTCACAGTACTGGCTAATTTGGACCCAAGCTTTTGATTGTGGCACAATCACACATCATTATAAATGTGGCACAATCACACACCAAAATGCTGGTCCCTATTGTGCATTCTCGCCATGACAGAGATTCTGTGTTACATTTCAAAAGTTTGAACAATAATGGAAACAATTAAGGCAGGTAAACACCACACTCTTTAAGTCTACCTGTCTAGTTGTACCACATAACCTCATCAAATATTTTGTAAGCCATTAACTTTGTCTCAGTTCAGAATGTACAGTGAATCTAGTAGCAAGTAAGTCAAAAATCAAGTGATATGTACAGGTACAGGAACATTATACTGGTAAAAGTTTAAGACATAAGGAGTCATGGTGGTGCCACTGGTGGTAACATCATAGGTATCAAAACACATTAAATTCATTATAGTGCTAATAAATTGAGAGGGAAGTGTTATAATTTACACCAAATATGCATTAGGCCAATGGTCAAATTTTGTATTATATTGTGTGACCTTGACTTATTTTCAAGGTCATTATGCACTTTAGAAAAGGAAGCTTAATCTATTATGCTGATTAAGAATGAGGTGAATGATACCAAATGTACTACAGACGTGTACCCTGTGAAAGTTTGATATTGCATAATATGGATGACCTTGAGTAATTACTCAAGGTGATGGAAGGAATACATTTCAGGGAATGATTTTTTGGTGATGGTATTCAGCAAAGCATTAGGCCTATGGACCTGTTGTTCTACACAATCAAACCTGTCATTATCAAACACTTTATATTGTTCTCCTCCATGCTGAAGCTTGGAACATGTACATGTGGCAGAAGGCATGTTAAATGTTTCCGTTCATTCGATTTAAAAAAAAAAAAAACATAAATCTCTAAATGACTCAGTTAACTGCCAAGGTTTTTTTTAAAAAAGCAGCATTTTAGGCAAGCCACTGGGAATGGGTTATACTCAGTGACAACCAACACATTCTAAATTTGTCTGAGATACAATTTAGGTTTTAATTCAATAGTTCCATGGGTCTATACACTTTAGTTTTATCAGAAGGTGTTAACTATACAGTTTAGGCTTAAAGCCAATAGTTCCATGGGTCTTTACACTTTTCTTTTATCAAAAGGTGTCAGCAATTATAACAGAAAGGGTTCAGACTTTCAAATTGTGCTGCTTGATGCAACAAAGGCATTTGACAATATCAAGTATGTTAAATTGTTAAGACTTCTCTTACAGAGAGGGATAAGTTTCCTAGTCACGTGATTACATGTATTTGTTGAACAACTATGTAAATCAGTGTGTATAAATCTGTCCTATGGAGAAACGTGTATTCCAAACAGTTTAATGCAATAATGGGATTAAACAAGGTGGGGTTCTTTCACCTGTACTCTTCTATGTGTATATTGAAGAGCTGTTTGCCAGGCTGAAGAAATGTGGCTTTGGGTGTTACATAAGTACATGTAATACCTCATGGGTTCCCTTGCATTTGTCAATTTACATTGCACTGCTGGCTACATCCATGTTATCTATGACTCATTTATTGAAAATATGCTCATGTTTTGCATGTGAATGTAATGTTATTTTCAACCCAAGTGAAAGGAACATTTGAACATCTTGCAATGTTCATCTGTGAGCTATATAAAGCAAGGGATGGCAAATTGAGCTCGGACTTGATGCATGATGAATTCAGTGATGCTATTTGCCATGTATGTACCACGTGAGCATGAGAGTCACTGTTCGTTAGACTGGCTGCACTCTCATTCAGAATAATAATTTATAAAAATAATAAAATACAATTGGTGAGCTGGCAAAGCCAGTGACTGGCTGCAGTCTGGTTTGTAATAATAATTTATGAAATACAATTGGTGTGCTGGCAACCAATGAGCTGGCTTAGCCAGTGAATGAGGCTGCTCTGCTTCGCTCAACTTTTTGCATTGCAGACAGAAGGCATGTAGCCTGTTGGAATTTGCACAGGCAATCACCTTTCAGTTGCCAGCCAATCAGATCACTAGATCTTAGTGTTAACATCAAGAAGACAGCATGACAATGGCTGGTGCTCCCACATGGAACTTCAGTGTCACAGACATTGTGCAACATGTGGCTGAAACTATTGGCCATCCAGTGGTGACAGGTATACATTTGGAGATTATTGACAGTTATATGAAAGGAAAAGATGTGTTTTGCCCCCCTTACCTATGGGATCATATTGTAGCACAATTCAATATTGTAGCCTTTGTTTGGATAACTCTGTGCCTTAGAAAACTTTCAAACATACTGCATGCTGGTGTTATGTTTTGTTTTTTTGTCCACAGCTGAAACAGTCTGAAACAATCATCTGCCTTGATCCTCAAGTGGCAAACTATACATATGATTCTTTGGCACATGGTATATAATCCTTCTGATAGTTTTACATGCAAAACCACTGGCACAAGGGCTGAAGTCAGCTATTCAGTCCCATCATGTTGTTTTCCCCTCTCAGCACATCACAAGTATTGATCAGAGCACATTACCTCTGATGACCAACAGGACAGCCGAACAGATTGCACACCCTCTGTCTGCAGCACAGGGAGCAGTTTGATTCATCCATTTGTGTGTGTGTGTGTTTCTACATCATGTGTCAGAATAAAGATCTATACATATATATTTCTATCATGATGTTACCCCATAACCGAGGATCACCCAATAGGAACACGCTATTCCCAGGTCGTAATACCAGTACAATGACCTCCCAGACCATTTGTTTTAAAATAGAGAGTAATGACAGCTTTTATTTTTAAAATTTAGTTTTATTCATGTTAAAGTTATATAAAATAAGCACAAATTTATAATTTTTGCAAAGTGTTGTGCATATGGGGGTCTATAGCAGTTTCTGTCAACATTGGCAATGGAAAGGTTTCTCTTGGGGCCTTTCTCCAGTATGATGTTGGCGAAATTGTGCATTCTAAGGGGAGTGATCACAGTATCATCTCCATAATCAATGAATTGGGATCCCACACCTACCAATTAATGAATCTGAACACTGGTAACAGTACCAAGGGGCATATGCACCTACTTGACAACAGGACAGTCCATGGTGAAGCCCTCATACTACTAGGCATACTTGGTGCCAGTGGAGATTCTATGGCTGAGTGGTCAGGTATGGCCGACATAACAAGTCAAAAAAGCTCCTACTAATCCATCTGCCCCTCAGTCCATACATACAGAACGATTTGCTCCTCGAAGTAACAAAAAATTGAACAATATTGCTGGGCAATGTAGAGCAAAGTCCACCGACAGGCAAACTGCTTGGCAGTTCCACTTCCATGTTTACATGCTTGCCACGCCATCTCTGTGAAAATGTCAATAATTCTGTAGCCTTTACCATGTTAATCGTGTTCAAAAGTCACATTACGGTCATGTTCTCCTTTCAATTTCTTTTACAATAAAATGTTCCAGTGGTCCTTGTAGATATCCCTTTGTTCTCTGCTCGTAATAAATTGCTACAGCAGCTGAGTACATCCTTAAAGTTTACATATCCCATGTAAAATCGCCACGATCCTGGAGCTATGAAAAGTACCATTGCCATGCACGGCGTCCTTATTATCCGAGGCAGTTCTTTTGAAAACAACTGCTAGATGGCAGTAATCTTGATTTACAGACCGATGGACCTGATGTTGATGTTTGTTGTGCAAGTGTGATTTTTTACAGCCTTTTAGGCAGTTCATCATGATAGAAAAGTGATAAAAACCTGTAACTTGGGGTATTAATCCCTCAAATGTATTATACATGTACTGTATATGTGTGTGTATATACATACATACATACATACATACATACATACATACATACATACATACATACATACATAATCACATATATACAATATATATGTGTGTGTATGTGTATATATATACAATGTATACACAGGTAGGTACTCGGCAAGAATTGTTCAAATGTCTGGGGATGAAGCAGACAGTATTATGTTACACCATATGTCAGGATGTGTGCATGTATTTAGTTTCATGCAATGTCATTGTGGTTGAAGGGAAAAAAAGACAAAACAGCTTAGTGTGTTTGGATGTGTTGAGTACATATGTGGTACATGTTGCCATGACCATGGAGCAATCTAGTTTCTTGCCCCCATGCCATGACAGACTGCTGTCTTCATGCCTGGCAAAATGAGTGGTTTGATCAAATGGAAATGGCTCACAAATTATAAGCTTTGAAAGCTAAAAGTTTTGTGCCCTTGTCAACAAAGAACAAATTCAAAATTGGTGTATTATGCATACATGATCCTGCCCTGTGAGAGGTCTACAATAGTCACATATTTGTTATTGTTGCCTATATTTATTGATCATGGATTTCATAATTGAGGCTGTAAAAGTTTCCTGCCATAATGTACTTGATGTAGGGGTACAGGATCAAGGGTCTTCTTTGGTTCATTGGACCAGTATGCTGTTGAAGTGGACATTGATTATGGGGTTAGATGTCAATGTGGTAACCCAATGTGGATGGCACCATTGTGTGCCATGTCAAGTGGACACATTAAACCTGCACAATGGTACAGTGCTCATTTTAGCAGCCTGCAAACATACACATCATATAGAAATACACTTGGTTCTCTTGGCCTGATCATCATGTGAACTTTCCTTGTCATGCTATGTGTATAGTCAAAACTCAGGAGCCTTTGAAAATTAACATTACAGAGATTGATATTGAGATTTTTCTGTGCTTGTCCAGCCACCAATTGTGCTTCGATTCAGGACAAGTAGAGTATACTAGGTTAATCAGCATAGAGCTCAGCCCTTTTTCTCCTTCTTACAAACAGTTGCTTGTTCTAGACTGTAGGGTTTGCCTTTAAGTAAAACCCCGTATTTTGAAAACTAACTACAAAAAAGGGCCATTATTTTTAATAAATATATCCATCAAAATGATGGTACACATATGTTATATTTACCATCATTTCTTGAATTTTAGTTTCATGAAACCAGAAAACAAGCCAAAGAGGGTCTTTTTAAAGGACAGGCATGCTAGATGATTTCTATGTTTGTTTTTGCTTTTTGTATTTATATGTCATTTTGTTTGTTTATCCATGATTCCACCTGTGGTTCTGTCTGTGGTTGCATCCATGGTTCTGTGCATGGGTCTGTTATCCACCATTTGTTTGTGAGTACAATATCTCAACACTTTAGTCATTACCTGAAACTCAAATTAACCTCATTTGTACCTTGACACCATTTCTTTTCTTGGTAATATTTTGGTAACCTTTTTCTTTTGAAATTTTTTCAGGGAGTCTCAAGAAGGGAAATTTGGGGGAGAAGACTAGATTTTTACCAATTTTACATGTAAATAAACAAGACTTGTGACCCTTTAGAATTTTCTCAGAGTGTATTTGAGGTTTTGAAAGGGTAATATACCCCAATTTAGGGGTTAACAGAAACACTGTGGGTGATCTCTTGAAAGAGGGGCCACTGTAGATAGTAGTAAAATTTGTAGATACTTAATGTCTTCCCTATAAAAAAAGAAAAATGAACATGTGAGAAAAAAGGAGCTGATGTATATTTCTTAATTATACCAAATGTGTTGTCCTGATTTGCAAAAAGGCAGTATTAGGGTATGTTCAGAATGTCAGGTTAATACTGGTAAAAATGTACATCTACTTTGATATTGCACATGTGAAAACTTCCACAAGAAAGATCAGATATATTTCTCCATAATTTCCAATGCACAGTCATGATTTGCAGAAAGGCAGTATTTTAGCATGTTTAGAATATCAGGTTTATACTGATAAGTGTGGTGTACATGTACTTTGATGTTGACTTGTCTGGCAGTAATGTTTGTTTGAATCAGATGCAGGTTGATATTTCTCTCAAGTGATACAATATCTGTGTATCAGGCCGTTGTTGTCGAAAATAAAGAATAAGCAGGGCACTGAAAGGATCAAGTAATTTAAAGTTAATTTGCTACATCAAATAAATTACATGTATTTTAAACAGGGTTACTTCAAAAAGAAATATAATATGTATCCAAATAATAAAATATTAGTTTTGTCTGCTGGTGGTGACCTTTAGTTTTATAACCAAGACTTAAGTGAAACTTACCATTAAAAGAAGTAGTTTGTAGAAATGAGGTGACAGAAGGTAACTTCAAGAGGAACCTCTTATACTGGTTAAGAGCATGCATATGAGAAGTATACAGGGTATAGTGTAGACTTACTTTTGTGGGAATTGTAGAATTTTTTGACAGGATGCAACAGCTGCTGGCATATACATTTTAGTTCTGGTCAGTGCTTCCAGGTGGCATTGATGTGGCAGGGGCCAGCTTGAAGGGCCTTGTGCAGTCATTCCATTTCCTTGCACAGCTGCTGATTTTTTCGCGTGATCACCACTGATCTTGGTTGCTGATTTTGGTACATGAGGGTGAATACTAGAATTAAAAATCATGTACATTTTCTTGTTAATTTGATCTGTTCAGCTTTTTATTAGTTCTTCATATTCTTGGGATTTAATTTTATGTAAAATTTGCCACATGAAAGTAAAAGCATAAAGCTTCATTCTTTTTAATCAAAAGGAGGTATGTCTTTCAATTGCATTTTGAGCTGCAGCAGTCTGAAGGTGCCCATATGTGGCAATCACACAAACCAAAGCAGAACCAGAATTGACAATTGGGCACTATGTATTTTGTGCATGAATTTGGCTTGCCTGGTAGAAGCAGAATTTTTCAAAGCCAGAGAGCCTGATATTGTGTATCCTTATTAACTCTTTCAGTGTTAAGTTGTGGACTGGGTTGGCAGCTTTCATCATTGTGATTTGGGTGCACCCAAAGCATGTCAAGGAAAGTTGCTGGCCAGGCCATTATATTCTCTGGAACTATAGGCATGCTGGGACTTGAATGAAAGGTCTTTTCACAAGGAATATGAACCTAGCATCTTTATTATAATTGACAGCAGTTTGACTTTAGTCACTGTTGGCACTGAAAGAGTTAGAAGTGCAGACCTGCCTTACCTGTACAGTTACATGAGGTGCAGAGCATTCAGTCAATGCACTGTGCTGACTTTTGTAGACTCATACACATGGCATAGTAATTCTAGTGTGCTGCTTCAACATGATATCAACTTACATCAGCCAATACCCAAACCCCTGGTGGGCACTGGGAGAAGCAAAGAAATTAGTTGTATATAGAATATACTATACTTGTATTGAGACTATTTTACCGTCAGTACATGTACATGGACTTTAAGTCTGTAAAAGGTGGGAATAATTCTGTAGACTGTACCCCAGTGCAGAGGGGTCTGAACATGTTTGCAAGTGAAGCATGTCAACTGTATCTCTAGAAAAACTTAACCCATGCATTATCTTTGGATCATGTATACTTTGCTTGAACATTCTTACATCAAAGATGACCCAAACATTACTGCTTAACCACTGAATTAAGTGTAAGATGGATGTAATGTATGTGTTTTGTGTGTTAAGAGGTGATCAGTGTCTCGTAGTTCAGCATCCTTAAGAACATGAGCAAGTCAAAGCAGTAACAACCCACCTGGTGGTTTTGCATCAGAGTTAGAAATGCTATACATTTCTTTGATAAACTTGCTCTATTTTAATGAAAATTCCAAACACTTCCAGAAATTAAGCCACCTTTAAAAAATCACAGGGTGAAAAAAAGGTGCATTGAGCACAATGACTACTGAACAAAAGTTATTGCATTTGAAATTACAGTAATTAGGCAAATTTAATTTAAGTCTTGCATATCTGTGATTGTGTAATAGATAGAGATGCCATTTCAGTTTGCACTAGGTACTGCTTTATAGACACTCTGACAGATTGGACTCTAGGCAGAACTTTTTATCTACTTACAAGTGCATGTTTATGTTCAGGCCATAAAGTACTTATGATGGGCAGGTGACCAAAATTGCAGAAAAAAAAAGAAAAGAATTTATCATTCCAGTTGTGCATCTTCATTTTATGACCAAAGTATACAACTTACCAAAGTTTTCTTTCTTTCTTTTTTTTTTTTTTTTTGCTAAGTGACTGTACATGCAAAGGACTACTTTTACTTTATCCTCAGACAATATAGTTACTTCCCTGCCTCCTGCCCCTCCGTTTGACTGTCCTGTTCGGTAGAAAGTTTAAGTAAGGAGGGTAGAATAGAATCTATTCTGCCCACCATGGTCTAACTGACCACAAAATCTTCCTGATGTTTTTCTTTGTCATCGGGCAAAACCCACAAAATACAAAACTGTACAATACTGACAAACTGGTTTAGTGTCCTACATGTAGGCCAAAATTATAATGACCAGCAGTGCAGACATACTTGGGACTAAGCAAATTAAGAAGCTACAGTTTCTTTATTATGTTTATGGACATTTATGTATTCATATATTTTCAACTGACTAGTCATCCTGCTGAGCTTATAGAATAGTCAGTCAGTCATTGTCTGGTCAATTTACATTTTTTTGACTTCTCCAAAACTGTCACTCAGGTTATGGTGACACTCTGTGGAAGTGTACCCTGTGGAAGAGTCAAACTAAATAATCACAAGGCGGTGTTTTTTAGGATCACTGATTCCTAATGGATTTTTCAGTTTGGTTACTTATCAGTGAATGCATACATTCCTATTGATTACCATGTGAGTCAATGTGGATTGCAATAGTACATGTACGTTACATTTTTTACTTCTTTTCCAAAGCCGTCAGCCAAAGTCACTTCAAACTTGGTAGGGATCGATGTACATATGCCATGGGTGGGTTTCTAGTGAAAGTGTTCAAATGGTCATGCACCAGGGATTTTTGACATTTTATCAATGTTTTTGTTCATGTTTTGGCCAAATGTCAAACAAACAAAGAAACCTTAACTGTTAAACAGGTGGGGGCGGTGATTTGTTTTGTACTTTTTGTGATTTTTTTGTGTTTGTGCTATTTTCAGCTTTTTTTATATGAAAGCACCGCTTTGCTTCAAAATGTATTTCAATATCATTTCTAAAGTTTAGTTTAACCATCTTTGTTCATTTGGTAAAGATTATTTCAAGTATGCAGTCCTGTAAATTTCATCTTTGATCATGGCTATTACGTTAGTCTGTATGAGTAACGTTGCCTTATCTGCGGATAATAATGCTTTCTAGTTGTTACTTTGTACAGTGAAAACTCGTTATAATGACACCATCTGTTCCCTAAAAAAGTGTTAGATAACTGAATATGTCAGATAAATGAATCAAATAACAGAAGAAAATGAACTTTTCGCATGAAAATTTGTGTCATTATATTGAATATGTCAGATATCTGAGTGTCGTTATGATGAGATTTCACTGTACATCTATGGGAATATACCTGTGGGGTTTCAATTTTTCACCTACTTCAAATTTACAAAAAAATACACAGCAAATTTAATTTTTTCTTGTATATCTTGGGTATGGTTGATCATTGGCCCCTGGTTACTATTGAACATGAATAGCTGAATAATATAAGTACCTGTGTGCTAGCTTTCTTCTGGTGTTCTTGAATTTGTCCTTGAGTGTCCTTCAAAGGTCAAACTTGGGTCAATGAAACCATGTTGCTTATGGGTATTAAGTGTTTTAGCCAATGGGTATTAAGTGCTTTGTAGGATATATTGTTTTATGTATAATCTTGCCTTCTGCACTGTGTGTCTGTTTATCTCACTGCTTATCATGAGCTTGCAACAGGTATGCCAAGCTGTGATTTGTGTGATCATGTTAAACTTTATTGGCCATTTTGGTAAAAAAAAAAAAAAAAAAGTGATATATTCTCAGTTTATGTGTTGAGATTCATTTTACACATTCAACACCTAAGGTTAGGGCTTACAACTGCATTGCTGACGAATGCTGGCGAGACATTCATGCCCCTCAGGCATGGCTCTGGTTCAAGCAAGGTGAGAGGAACACATACTGCAGTTATAGATTCGAGTCCTCTTCATTTTGAGCAATAATAGTAGTAGTAGTAGTAGTAGTAATAAAGGACAACTGTAACTGTTTATTTTGCAATCACTGGGACTGAATATAATGCCCCAGCTTGTTTCCACTTCAGTTATACACTGGCGGGTGGTTTAACTATGATAAGCTGTCCAGCCAGAAAGGTATACTGGTTCAGGGGTAAGTCAAATTGTTCTTATCTGAACCTCTACTATACAAATTTAGTAATTGTGGTTTGTTTGACAGGTATTCTTCTTTCATAATGAAGCTCTGCATTTATAAGCAAAACTTCACATATTTAGCTAATTCATCATTTGCCACGTTCATATTTATTCATTATTGTGTGGGTTGTCTTTGCTGAATATTTAGCTTAGACAGGAGGCACTACTCAGAGAGACATGTACAGATAATAGGCTCCGAAACACGTTGAGTAGTTACCCGCTGAAGACCCTTTAATTTATTTTGGCTGATACAGCCTATGTAAAAATTTTACAGAGGAACGTGTGCAATATGGACAATAGTAATTCCATATGTATATAGGTTAGACAGGGACAGGTTAGCTTATGGAGAGTAAAGAGTTCGGACTGCGGAATGGGGTAATGACTACTAGGAAGTGGTTCTGGGCAAAAAGATACAAATACAATACAAATATTCATCAGGTAAGCTTGCTCAGAGCACATACCTGCTTGATATGTACACCGTGGTTGTGCCACCTTATGCCATAAGAAGCCCAGCTTGTCTCCTGTGCAAGTAAGCTGAAGCCAGTGTGCCGTTATCCTGTCACAATCCATGTGGGCAAAGGATCATTGCGGAATGTGTTCACCAATTACAGATAATCTGGTGGAAATAATAATCTGTCAGATGACATGTGTTTAGTATATAATCAGTATTATGTAAGCTGTATATGTAACTGACACATCCTTTCACCTGATGAAACTAGATATCAAAAATAACGATATCTTCAGCATTGTAAAATTAGGGACAAAAGTCATGATTAGGTATTTTATGCACTTAAACTTCAATCAAAAACATGTTGTGATAGGTCTATATACAGTAACTCAACACTGGCACTTGGTGTTGACATGCAGGGGAGGATTGATAAATTGCCTGGCTGCATGTATAGCTCCCTACCTTTGGACTTGTGCACATATCTGCACCTGGCCACCTACAGATATGGATTACAACATTGTTATATCTATATAGCACAGTCAAGATCCTTTGTGGGCCATATCATCTGACAGTTGTGGGTGGGGTTGCCTCTCAAGGATCAGTTTTTTTCACAGATTTGTTGACAGGTCAGTTTGATGACTTTATTTCTGTGTATGTTAGGTTAAGTGATGATAGGGTTCATTGCTGTTTGTCTTTGTCACATGATGTCACCAAAATCAGTTCGTAGGGTGTGTCAAATTTGAAGGCATTCTGTAAAGGTGATGTTCCATACAATAAAATATGAAATTGATTCTCATTAGTATAATATATGCCTGCCATTGTAAGTCCTGTTTTCGTTTTTTTGAAAACAATGTATTGACTTTCTGTCATTTACATAAAATAATTTCTTTGTGATAACTTCAAAATGTCATTTAAAACCATCTTTTCAACACAGACTTGAAACATAGATTTTGCATATGTAAATTTGCCATGCAGAGCCAGCTGTTTCAAGTATAACAACTTTGGAAAAATGAAAAGAAGATATTTTCTCTGCTCAAAATAAGACCACTACATTAAGGCATGTATTACATCAGGCAAAAATAATAAGTGATCCCTTGTGTCATATACATGTCCTGAGATAGCCTGGGAGGTCACAATATATCAGGCTTATGGATAACGAATTAGACATGACCTATATTGTTAAAAGTTAAGCAGCTGACTTGTAAGAATACTTAAAGTATGACGAAGGGCTGCAGGACATTTCTTTGGAAGTGCAATCTGTGATGACTAACTCACACTTCTGTCAGGTATATAGGACAAACTAACATGGAGAGTCATACCTCACAGTTATATTCTGAGTAGATCTAAATGAGGACTCACACATGTCTCTATAACTGTCACACCATCTTACATACATGGAAACAAAGTTCCTGTTGGGTCGTGTGTCAATGTTAACATTGTTTCCTTTTCCGGGAGGACCAGCAAAAATATTGCTGAGTTAATGATAAGTTTCGTATGTCATGCAGAAAGTGAAGGATAGAATGAAAAGCTTTAAGTCCACCTCCCTCGGAAAGAAGGGTGGGGCAAAACTGAGGAAGTCCTCAATGGTGGAAGAGGCAGCTACAAAAGCAACAGAAGCAGTGACGGAGTTTGTATGGGATGAAGCTACCAGGTAGGTTTTATAGCCATGATATTAGTGTATCACTAAATGCTTGAGTGGATACGGAGAGTTCCTGAGAGTATTGGTAAACAACCTGCATGTGTAGCAATGTACTAATAGAGTGCAGTGAAGGAAATATTTTCCAGTAGGGCACAGGGAAATCTAATATATCAGTTAAGACAGCAAGAAGTTCTTTTTTATGAATCCAATTGGTGCTATGTATAATGTAAATAGAAACTTTATTTGGCCATGCATTTGCTTTGGGTATTTTTGGTATTTTCAAAAATACAACTATCAATATATGACTGGAACATAAAGAAGTGACTCATTCAATTCTGCTTCATGCCAAAAGTCTGAGATTCACAAAGTCTCCGCGAATAATTAAAGTACATGCAGATGAAATAAAATCACCTCCTCAAAGTAAAAGCAGAAGCAGAAATTCATTATAAGTATCCCACACTGTTGCAGCATAAAATCCCATTCTTCCCAGTGAAGGTGTACATCACTGACCTCTATACATGTATATTGTACAGCATAAGGAGGTCAGTGTTGAAGTTGTTCAACACCTTCCTGGTTATGGTAAGGCAAGGTCAGTTGTCTTTGGTCCAAAACAGAATCAGGTTAATTGGCATCAGACTGAGCCATTCATATTTACATCAATGTGATGGTCAAGTTGCCCCCTTCGCCCCCCCCCCCCCCCCACCTACCCCCAAGTGACAGTTTTACTTGTCAAAAGTGTAAATAAAGGATATATGATACACTATCGCACAGGTCCACAAGTCACCCAACCATAGAAAGAATCCACATAAAAAATGCTACAAAGTGTTTTTTTTTCAAAGCTGACAAGTCAAGGATCCCCTATTTTGTACTGTCAGTGATGTGTGTGTGTGTGGGTGGGGGGGGGGGGCGGGTAAATACAACAATGACATGAAATTGTCATCTCAATTTCATACCAAAGTCACATCTAGTTTTTTTATTTATGACTCAATATGAAAAACTTTTTTGAAATATTGATTAAATGAGCTTATCTGAAAAAACAGGTCTTTACTTTTTTTTTCATCATTCCAGAGTTACAAGCTTGGGAAACTGAGACGATAGCACCCCATTCAAACATGAAAGGTCCTGATGTTTAAATGGCTCCCAAGACATCTACTCAAAATAATAAAAATCTGATACCCTAATTTTAGTTGACCTCATAACAATGAGATTGCAACAGATTTCCAGGGTTTGAGCAAAATTGAGAAAGTAGTTGTGATTTAAAGTTTATGTGTAGTCCCTATATTGATGTCAAGAAAACAGCCTTCAAAGGAAATGCTGCCTACAGTTGGATTTACATGGTTGGCTTAGCCTTTGTTTCATGTGACACATAGGTAATCCAGAGTGTCCCTTACCAGTTGGGTATTCTGATTGGTCTTTGAAAGATTATTGTTTTTTTTTTAAGATGTATTTTGGCGCAAAAATGATGTACCTTGGCCCTGTCTTTCCTCAGTGTCTCACTTGTGTTAGGTGCAGCTTCCCACTGTACCCTGATTGGTTGAAAGAAATTGTGACTGCTAATGAGGCCCAATGCAGACAAAACCATAGTCTGTCAATCAGGCTTGTAACTCACTTGTAGCAGTATAACTGACACTTTCATGGGTGGAGCTAGTGGATTAAGTCTTTCCACCTTGAATTAAGACTGAGTCAACAGCTTTCCTTGGCATGGGCTGGGCACTAAGTGTCCAACCCATGCCAAGGAAAGCTGTTGGTGTGGGGCATGTGCCCTTGATAGGTCTCATCAACAATTGTCAGTCAAATTGTTTTTCCATATTAATTTTTTTAATTAGTTGGAAACACTGAAGCAGACAACATTTGACCACCAGCCAGTTTTGGTCAGTTTGTACGGGAAAGGGTAAAGTAGTAGCAACAAGAAACCATGCAGGACATCTGGGACAGAAAGTCTAATCTTGCCCCTCATTCTTTGCATTCATACTTCTAAGAATTTGAATGTTGCACATGGAAGTTAAATGTTTGTAGCTCTGCTGACCATAGGTTGCAGAGCTCATGCAATCACTCATGTCTTTCCTTCCATAGACTTTTGCTTGTTAGCGTGATATAGTCCACGGTTTTCAAGACAGCCTCACGCTACTTGCAGGACAGATCAAGTGTATGAAAATCTAGGTCAAGTTCGATATTGGTGGTGCCACGTGAAGTTTTATGTAATATATGGGTCAAAATGACAAGTTTCCTTCTAAGGACAGGTAAGACACCATAAATCTTTGCATGGCGGATTTTGAGATTTAAACACTTTTTACAAGATAAATGTCCTTTCTATATGTTGTCAAAATTTGAAGCTTTAAACTAAAGTAGAAATATGAGAAAAACACCAAAAAACACACAGGTATGTGGACATCTGAACATCCATGTGTCATTCTTTTGGTTTTCAGCAGCCAAACGGAACAATGCCACCCATCAATCATACTTAACAGTCTGTCACATGGGTACAGGTAGCAACGGCCTATGGCAAAAGGAGAGTGGTATCACGGCGGCACCACGAAAGCAGGCAGCATGCCGAAACTTATGTTTGTGGGCAGGGAAAAGATGCAAACATGCTAACATATCAAAGCCTTAGTGGTTTACTTTATAGTTATTTTGCTTGTTTTGCGTTCTAATGAAGGGAGATTTAAAATGCTCAGGAGAAGTGGGAATCGTCAGACGATGTCCCTTCAAAGGTCGTGCCGCGATGGATTACCCCAGTGGTCCTGCACACCAAGGACAGATGGGGAAAAAAATGGCACTTTCATCAACAATACCCATGACCATAATAATATTTTATCGAAGCCCAGGGATGAGGAAATAAAAGTACCAATAAACACATGGAAATAAGCATACATGTAAACAGAAGAGAAAAACACAAAATAGCGATACAAAACTCAGGATGGAAAGAGAATTGAAACTCATTGATGAAATAAGTACAAAATAATGACAAGCTAACTAAGTAAAGTGTACAGACAAGTACTACATAAAGTATACAGATAGGAGTAAATACAATAAAACACTATCCCTAAAAATGGGATGAAGAGGTAGAGGGCAGAAGACCAAACCTGCCATCCGTCCACTGACCACGAGCGGCCTTAGGCCGCCCAACCAAAGCAAGGCAACGCAACTTTCATTGCCAGGCTTGAGGTCACGGGCCCAAGGGATCATTTCAAGGTCAAAGGCCACTTTCAATGGTGGTTTTCTTCTAGCCATTACATGGTCAATTCTTATCCAATTTTGATCATGTTGGGCTCAAATTGTAGCTGTTATAACACTGCACATTTTTAAACTACATGTGACCTCTAAAAGTCAAAGGTCAATGTCATTTGGACCTTTGAAAGTTTCAGCCAGCCATAACTTGGCCAATTTCCATCCAATTCTAATCATGTTGGACTTAAATTGAGGGTATTGTAACACTCTACATTTTTGCAATTCACGTGTGACCTGTGAAGGTCAAAGGTCAAGGTCATTTGGACTTTGACATTTTCATCCAGCCATAAGCTTAATGGAATGTGAAGTACCAAAGGACAAAAGTTGTACCATTTAATATTTACAACTTATGAAGGCACACAGACAGATTTACTTTGAAGCAAATCTTCTTTTCTAGTTGGCACTGTATCTTTGACGAAGAAATATATGTATATGAAACTGTAAGTAGTATCATTGAGTGCAGAGATCATAATCCCTCAAACTAGAACAATGTCAGACTGCGTACAGTCTGGCAAAAATCCTTTGACCACTCTAGCATCCTGAATGTTTGATTGATTTTCATGAAAATTAGTGGGATTGTGCAGGAGGTCAAAATCTCATTTGCTTATGATACCAGTGGCACCATCTGTTACATGCTGCAAATTATGAGCCCAACTGTGGTGAAAGATGTAATATTCCATATGTTGAAAAGTGATTGAATTAAACATGCCAAATTTGTATTATGTATCATTTGTTAGGTCACCAATCCTGTATAGCTGAAAGAGGTGATTTTGTAATAGCAGGATGTAGCTTGGACATCAGTGGCAAAGAGAATACATGGGATTCAGGTTGCGTGGCATGTGCAAAAATCCTCACAGGAGGTGCAGCGCACATGGCATTGTGGGAAGGATATGTGAGCAACTTGAGTGTGTATTGCATGAGAGGCCATTGTTGACTGCAGGTAAAATTACATGTCGGTCTGTGATGGATGAAGATTACTTCAAAAAACAGAAACTTTGCCGACTTAACCCTTTCCCCCTCACATTTCTTGGGTTTTGGTCCACTCTACATCTCAAATTAATTCCTCATGAACAATGAAAATGTACTATGAACACACCAAAACAGTTGCTGTCTGTTCGGTCCTGCATTGTACAAAGAGGTGTCGGCACATGTGTCTAGCATGGCTGATTAAACATTGCAGTTTTCAGCCCTTTCGTCCCGTCCATAACACTGAACTTGTATCCGCAACTAGTCCCAGGATTTTCATTGGATCCCTTTCAAACTTTGCACACTCAACTGGCATGATGTGGGCCAGTGCATATTACATTGCCATGTCACTGCTTTCATTTTCTGATTTTAAATGATTTTTTATTTAAATTTTACAGATCCTAGGTAAATATACATGTTCATATTTATGTATGGGGCTGAACTTGTATCCGCAACTGTATCTGAGGCCAAGTGGGCCAGGTAATAAAAAGCCTGTTAGGTCAGTTATAATGGGGGCAAGTTATGTATTAGGTAAGGAACGCGGTGCAGGTCCATATGCGTTTTGCTGGACCTGCGAGATAAATCAAAGGACATGCGAGGCGCAGCCAAGCGTGTCCTTTAATTCATTTAGCAGGTTCAGCAAAACACCTATGGACCTGCACCAAGTTCCTTACCTATCTTAATGAACATTTCTATTGTTTGATCTAACTTATCATCCGACTTATTATCGTATTTGCATTGTGCGTACAAACATTTGATGGAAATTTACAAAGCTGCCACATAGAGCTATTTTTGATTGCCAATTCACTTGCATGTGGCAATGCGTAATATCGTCCTGTTTACAAGCAACACTGAATCTATCCACCAGCAATGTGTAATGCATTCAACAAGTTGAACACAAGCAGAACCCTCTACCCGTCAGCCGTGTTAGACTAGTGTGTAGGAGATCGCATGACAGGCAGACAGGTCAGGAAAAACTGCCGCGGTTCGAATCCCCTCTTGCCTTCATAAAGTTCAATTTTTTGGGACAAAAGTGTTTTTTTTTATTTAGATTGTGATACTTGTTGCACCACCTTCATTTTGATGGAAATTATTAGTCAAAATGTGTTACAAGGTATAAATTCTATACCTCAAAAGTAATTTAGATTGACATGCCAATTTATAGGACATATAGATCATGTCAGGCACTAATATATTCTGTAATATGGATAACCTTGACCAATTCATTCCAGGGCATTGGGGCTGTAAAGTTGTGTTGCTTGACCATGATTTTCCATGTTGATTGTCCTGATGTGATTACATTAGTAGATATACATGTACATGTAGATTAAAGCTTTCTGAGGTAATTAAGGAAGTTTTGCATTTTAGATATATTTGGATGTCTGTTATTCAGAACAGAAGACCATCCAAAGTCACTCAGAGTGGATTTCATGCAATTGAAAGTAGCATTGTTGATATTTTTTTGTTTTTAGGGAAAATGTGTAAAATTAGTTATACTTTGGTACTTATACAAAAATTCAGGAAATGTTTGGAGATGTCCATATAAAATATTCTATTATTAGGTACATTACCATGTCCTGTTATATTAGGAAAATATTGTCAAATAAAATGGGTATCTAATTAGTTTAGCGTGTGGGTCTGATTATTGATGGGAAATACATATTACTCAATATGATTGCCATGAATTTTGCAGTTCCAGTGTGGGTCTACATGTGAATAAATTCAGTTGATACATATGTAACTAGCACCTGCTTTAATCAGCCTTCCATGGGGGACTGTAGGTTTGCACCTTGTCCTCCTGTCTGTCCTTCTGTCCATCCTTCCATCTGTCCTTCTGACAAAACTTATCTGCCCAGGCTATATTTCTTGTACACCTACATATAAACCTAACCAAATATGGTGTGTGGACACCTCAAAAAAAAACTTTAACCCCCATTTATTCATATTGATGAGCGAAGTAGACAAAATTTGGACAATTACAGCTGGTGTGTTGATCATAATTACCACCAATCTAGTGCACTTGATGCCATAGTGATGTTTACTTACACCACATTCAGGTTGATGTACATCTGTATGTTGTGGGTGACCTTCCTGTGACAACCATTACACTCTACCATAGACATAATAGACGTTCAGTATATCAAAGAATAAATATAAATAGAAAGCAATTGAATATACATGTTCCTCAAAAAAACAAAAAACAAAAACAAAAAAGCAAACAAACAAACTAACAAAAAAAAAACAAACAAAAAAAAAAGCCCCCCCTTTGTGTATGTCAGACATCTATCATTACTAGAAAATGAGTGAATAGCATTAGTATATGTATATATATATATATATATATATATATATATATATATATATATATATATATATATATATATATATATATATATATATATATATATATATATATATATATTCATATATACCTGTCACATTGATCACAAGTCAGATTGATCAAGGTGTTTCTTCCACTCCACACAAGTGTAGTATAGATAATACAGAGTGATCTGTGTAGGAATAAAATGTCAAAGAAGATTCTCATAGTTTCCTTTCATTTGCAGAGCAAACAGCAACATTTTTTAACACCACTATTAATTCACAATTTAGTGGAATAAATAAGAAAGTCTGTGTTTGTAGTTTATTTTGAATACTGTAGACATGTACCATGTATACTGCCATCATTGACTGAGTAGACCTAATTCCATTGTTAACTAGCTACATGTACATGCACAGGATATCACTACATTTTGACCAAGTCTACTTCAAAGTCCACATGACCAGAGTGACATCTGACCACAAACACACATGCATGGTAGGGAAACCCCTTTTTGTCCCCCTCTCAGTACTTCAGGTGCTCAAACAAAGTCATTGAAATTTGACAGACACTGGGGGAGGGGAGGGGGCCCTAGTTCACTGGTACAAGTAATAATTTTGCCCTCGTACAAGGTACGGAAATTATGAAAATATGAAAATGTACAAATAATGCTTGGTACGAAGTACGGAAATTAAAAAGAATTCCAGTACCTAAGTACAGCAAATAAAAATGTCCAGTACAAAAGTACGGAAAACCCCTTAACCCCCCCCACTTTGGTCTGGCTAGCATCTGCTTGTCTTGACCAGATACATGAACTATAGATGATAGATAGATAGATTTTATTTTTCGTCGAACATTACAAACAAAGAACATTAGTCCACTAGGGACTAGTATAGTCGACGTGGAATAAAAGGTAAGATATATGTATAAAAAGTAAAGATTGACACATAAGACTAAAATATACACAATATACTCAATACACACCAGTATAATTCCTTTGTATAATTCCTTTGACCATGGCCAATGTCCCACTCATGGGGGATACTTATAATGTGTAGGTCTTCACTCGGCGACACCCAGAGGCTTTACACCTATGAGTACCAAAACGTTAAATCAATTTCATGAATTTCTGAAGCGATTCAGCTGACCTCTGGGTGTTGTCGAGTGAGTTCCATGATTTTGCCCCTTTGTAAGTGAAGGAATTTAGGCCGTATTTAGTCGTATTAACTTTTGGTAGATTTAGCATGTGGGTTCCTCTTAAACTGTAGTTTGTTTCACGCGCTGTAAATAGATTATTGATATAACTGGGATTTGTGTGATTGACAGATTTATAAACTTCTTTCAATAGACAGGATTGATATCGGTCCCTCATAGATGGGACACCAGCCATGGTCAAAAGTTTGGCATATGCTAACTTGTTATCCCTAAGAACAATACGCAAGGCCCGCTCTTGCAACTTTTCAATCTTGTCCATCTGAACCTTAGAGCTGTTCATCCAAACGAGTGGAGAGTAGTTCAGATGGGAAAGAATGAAGCATCGAAAAGCTGTGAGCGTAGCATTGTAATTCAAATAAGATGATAATCGTTTTAGGGCATTGATTTGCCGACCAGCTTTCTTGCATACTTCAGAAATTTGTTTGTTGAAGTTCAAACGACTGTCAATGTGAACACCTAATAATTTAATTGAGTCTTCGGCTTGTATTGAATTGGAATCGATGTCAATGGAATTAAAATTTACTGCAGCATCTGCCTTTTTGGCTGCTGACATAAAATGAAACTTGTCAGGGTTTGCTTTCATAAGATTGAAAGCAAACCAGTCGGTAGCTACAGAGCCTTCCTGTCCGAGTGTGTTGACAACTGTTTGTAGATTTTCACCTTGTACAATAAGGGTGTTATCATCTGCAAAATTTGCAATAATCGACTGCTCAAAGAAGTAAACAATTCTGTCACTGTTGGTCAAAGATGAAAAATGTCTAGACCACATAGTGAGACTTAGAGTTGTCCAAGCTTAGAATAGCTTGCCAACCCCAACTAATTGTGTGAACCTGAACCAGGTCTGAACATATGACGTCATCAAAGGAAAGCTGTATGAACAAACATTGGAAAGTGCTGACAAATTTGTATATGCTGCCAGAAAAATAAATGTTTAAATCCGATTTTCAAACATGATGAGAAGATTATGTATTTGAACTATGTTTGTGTACCGATGTATCAGAGTTCAGAATGTATCACCCAGAAGTGCCACATTCAACAATTGGAAAGGTCAGCATTAGCTCTAAGATGTGTATTCGCCCCAATACACAACTGAATACACAAACATTTGGAGGGCTGGAGCTGTGTATTCCTATTAGTTTGTATGTTAAAGCAACCTCGAATAAACCAGTCACTTTTGTAGCTGTGGTTATATGATTTTTGTGAGGCATTTTGTAATGCATCTAGATTTACTGTCTGAAATTTGGTATTTCTATAGGCAGTAGTTTTCAAGTTATGAAGTTGCAAATTACAATGTAATGTAATGGGAATACACAACCCTAGCCCTCCACTGACTGCAGTGCCCCCTTTTAGGCTGTTCTTGAACCTTCTGTTCTTGCCCTTGCCTATTGACCTCTTGAGTGTTGAACTAGAAATGTTATTAGAAAGGGGTTAAGGAATGGCCATTGTGCATACATTTTGTCTGACAGCATCTCATTGCCATCATTTGATGGCAGTGTGCAAAGTGGTCTTGGGAAAATCAACATGATAACTAGGCTTTGGGTGTGTAGTCTTTGTATCACTATGTTATACATGTATAGGCCTATGCAGATTGAAGAAAGCTTACCACCTTATAATGCGTAGGACGTAATTAAGCATTGGGTAGTCTCTTTGATCAGTTGAGTGAAAGCCATTATTGATGTATATTGTAGATTATTTCACGTGCCCACATGTCAGTGAGTGTTGATGAAAAGAGAGGGGAGGGGCATGGCTGTATGCTTGCTCACTGAAATTTGTTATGTGTAGGTGTTCTGCATGCTGCCGATGCTATAAGTACGATAACCTGGTGTTAACAGTTTATCCCAAGTTAGTTGGCCGTCAGTCTTGCAGTAGCTCAAATGAGTTGGGCGTACGTGATTGTGTTCATGTTGTCAGGTGGGCTCATGTCTCCAGCAGGCGTCATCATACCCATTTAATTTCAAAGACGAGAGTGTGGCACTGGATAAATAGATCCCTGCCCTGCCACATGCTGCTCAGCAGTAAATCAATGTGGAGTACTAAAAACAATCAATTTTCATGTGTAAACAGTTATCTGAGTCAAAACGGGTATAATAATTTTTTCATACAATGAAATGAAAATGGCTGAATTATGAAAAATGAGTCGTTGAAATTATTAGAGCCATGGCAGATCTCATTGTATTTTTGTTTTCATTCTCCCTTATTCTTGCTGAAGATTCTTCAAGTTAACCCTTTCCAGCTCAAATTGCCTAAAAAGTGCCTCAATGCTAATTATCATTTGCTTTAAAGCTTTTACATAAACTTTATCTCAATAAAATCTGTTTTGCTGAGAACTGTAAATAATGCCTGCCATTGAGACAGGTCATAGGACAATAACTTGCCTTGGCGTGGGGTGGGTGCATTGTGTTCACCCCACCCCAAGGAGAGCTATAGTCTCAGTCTCATTTTACACCAGAACAGGGTGAAGATCAGTTCCAGTACATAACTGTCAGTTCTCAGTTAATAATATTTCAATGTGTAAGGCCTTGATTAATTAGTGAAATGGTGATGTTGAGGGCATCCATGAATGAAATGTTATGACATCTTTGTCACTACAAACGTTGAAATTCATGTAACCCATTTCATATCATATTGAATAAACTGTTCTGAGTTCTGAGTTGAAGGCTTTGATGAATGAAATGGCAATGTTTTAAGGTACAAGTGAGTGGGATTGTGATATCAAATGAAGTCAGAGTTATGTGACATTTAAAAATGGCCACCAATAGCAGGTGACTCTGTAAAGTGCAAATTGAATGTAACAGTAAAACAAACTTGAAGGAATACATAACCTTATTTTTTAACATTTTTTATGTAGTAGTTTACAGTTTGGGTATCAAGATATGATTCTATCTCGAGGGATTCCTTAAAGTGCCTGAACTCATGTCTACATGCCTGTAATACCTTTTACTAGACAGCTGTCAACATCACAAAAAGAGAGGCTGACTCAGGTTTTCAGGAGAGGAGTGGTTAAGGATTAGATACACCATGTGTACGTCAGTCCTTACATCGAGTATGCACAGTGTTTTCCTATGAATGGGGAATTATTGATCGTTTCTGATAAACGTTCCCATTCGTCCGCCAATTTTTCCAGCTTTGCTGGCAGAACCACTTTCATTGTGGTCTATTGGGAGAGTGCAACTTCTATGTGGACACGACTGCACACCCACACATTTTGCCTCCACATATGCACACCATACGCATCATTCTTGTGAACATCAAGACCAAGACACCAGGAGATATATGTGAGTGTTACCATGGATGATCTAATGCTCAGAATTAGCATCCCTCCCTGGACATTGGAAAGTACTGTATGTAAGAACTTGTAACAGAGGAAGTTTATAACGATAATTGATACAGGAAAGACACATTGCTGTCATGGACTTCCTTTATACTCTAGTAATTTTTGACTCCTGTATATTGTAGTCCTGTATTGTTCCTAAAGTTGCAGGAGGTCTACATTTCTTTATCTGAAAGAGCACAGGAAATTCAAAATTAGTACAACAATGAAGGTGTGGGGGGAAGGGTGTAATCAACTAGCATGATCCGGTTTAATAGACAGGAAATCACACAACTGAATCAGAATTTTCCGGGAAAACCTGATGCTTTACCTTCACAGTTGTTTGACCATTTTATACTGGGTTTTCTCCAGACAAAAAGGTTTGGGTCTGGTGCTGTGAATACATTAAATATTTTCATGGGTTTTAATTATGTCTCCCTGTGTAACCGCAAAGGGGGGGGGGGGGGGCATACTGTTTCTGCATCCTTTTTTTCTCCTCCTCCTTGAGGTTTTTGAGGTAAGGCCCACATTATGCACAGGATTATAAGCCTCTACAAGGGGTTGATTGAGTTTGAAGATGGATGGCATTGACCCCATTCCCAGGGTCACAGAGCCACAGAAGTGAATTCTTCAACACATCAACGCAAACAAGATAACTCCAGAAGTTTTAGAGCTAGGGCTTTCATGTTGGACAGAATTATAGTCTGTTGTAAGGGCTCAGTCAGGTGTAAAGATGGATGACCTTGACTCCCTTCTCAAGGTCACAGCCACATTAGTAAAATTTCATTTCTACATGTACAAGATAACTTAGTAGTTTTTGGGGTAGAGCTTTTATATTGCACAAGATGATAGTTATCTATCAGGGCTTGGTCAAGTTCAAAAATGGCTTATAGTCTGTATAAGGGCTTGATCAGGTTTGAAGATGGGTGACCTTCACCCCATTTCCAAGGTCACAGAACCGTATTAGTGAATTTGGTTTCTACATGGTAACTTGAGAAATTTTTGTGCTAGTAGCCCAAACTGTCAACTGTTTTATACTGTACAGGTTGGTAGTTTTCCACTAGGGCTTGGTCAAGTTTGAAGGTAGGTGACCTTGACCCCATTCCCAAGGTCACAGAGCCACAGTAGTGAATTCTTCAGGACATCAATGCGGAGATAACTCCAGATGTTTTGGAACTAGGGCTGTGATTTTGTACAGGATTATTGTCTGCTTTAAGGGCTCAATAAATTCCAAAGATAGGTGACCTTGACTCCATTCCCAAGGTCACAGAGCCATATCCTTAGTTGTGGGTCACTGTAATTATTAGTATGAGAAATTTGTAAGATTTGTAACATTTAGGATGTGATGAAAAGATGAGGATGTGTAGGAGTACTGGTGCTATTGATAATGGATAACAACAAAAAAAAACCCCCTGATAATGGCAATGATGGTGATGTGTAAGGTAGTGATGGTGTTGGTGATACTATATATAGAGCAGTGATGATGCTGATGATATAAGGGGGTGATGGTAATGTGTAAGGAAGGTAGTGATGATGCTGGAGATACATAAGGCGGTGAGGATGATGTCAGGCTGTGATAATTATGGTGGTGGTGGTGGTGGTGGTGGTGGTGGTGGTGGTGATGGTGATGATGATGATGATGATGATGTGGCAGTGTTGATGGTAATGATAATATGTGCGGCAAAGTTTTACAGTGATGATAATGTGTGAGGCAGTTATGATAGTGATGATATGTGAGGCGGTGTTGATTGTGTTGATGTTGATAATGATGTGTGAGGCAGTGTTGATGATATGAGGCAGTGTAGATGATATGAGGCAGTGTTGATGATAATATATGAGGCAGTGTTCATGATAATATGTGAGGCAGTGTTGATGTTAATATGTGAGGTAGTGTTGATGATGTGTGAGGCAGTGTTGATGGTAATATGTGAGGCAGTGTTGATGGTAATATGTGAGGCAGTGTTGATGGTAATATGTGAGGCAGTGTTGATGATAATATGTGAGGCAGTGTTGATGGTAATATGTGAGGTAGTGTTGATTATATGTGAGGCAGTGGTTGATGGTAATATGTGAGGCAGTGTTGATGGTAATATGTGAGGCAGCGTTGATGATAATACGTGAGGCAGTGTTTGGGTGGTGATGATAATGTATAAGGCAATGATTATGATATATAGCACAGTGATGCTGATGTATAGGGAAGTGCTGACAATGTATGTAGCAGTGATGATGCTGATGATAATGTGTGAAACAGTGATGACTAATGTAAGGATGGGGTATCTTTCAGTGGTGAATAGGAAGGTGCTGTTTGGTAGGCGTACATGTAGTTGATAGTCATGTGCAGGTCAGTTACAAATAAGTCCAAAGATGACGATATGTAGATCAGTGATGTGATGAATATATCACAGTCTGTACTAGAAATGTGATACAGCTGTAGAACCAAGAGGATATATTATCACCAGGATGGATGGCAGGGTGTATGGAGAGCTTCTGTGGTAATGTATAACTTTAAGACAGGGGTAGATGTTCTTGGTGCCCATTGTAGTGGTCAACAGGACAGTGTTGATAATGTACAGCTGTTGGTAGAGTGTTGCTGGTGTGTATCAATGAAGTAGAAGGTGGTGTGTGAGTCACTGATGGGTGGGTCATTGATCTATAGATCAGTTACTCCGTTGTTTTTTGTTGAACATTGAAAGGGGAAAATATATAATACACAGGACAACAATCAATAAATTCAGAATGTTATCCATACTGACGTATTGGGCAGAATGCATGTTGGGCAGTGCTCTCTCTCTCTCTCTCTCTCTCTCTCTCTCTCTCTCTCTCTCTCTCTCTCTCTCTCTCTCTCTCTCTCTCTCTCTCTCTCTCTCTCTCTCTCTCTCTCTCTCTCTCTCTCTCTCTCTCTCTCTCTCTCTCTCTCTCTCTCTCTCTCTCTCTCTCTCTCTCTCTCTCTCTCTCTCTCTCTCTCTCATATATAGTCCATTTAGAATACACATACAAAGAGAAAAATACACTGTTTCAAATGAATTACAAAATTCCAAGGCAATTTATGAAAAGAGACCATTCACTGGTTGATTAATATGCTTATTTAGTACGTAGAATAACCACTGTGTCATTAACTTTGGTGACTGATGAGATTGAGGGTGCCTGTGATCATACAAACTAAACATCTTAGATATAATTCCAACAGAAACCATGTCACCATCAACAAGACTGACAATCTTGGAAATCTCATGTAATGTACTGTATACTGCAGCTCATAAGCTTGTATTTTTTATGATACTGTGTTTAGGAAGAAGATAACAGGCACTAAGTATAATTTAAGCTATTGCAGGCTTGGAAACAGCTTCCACCAAACACCAAGAACTATCTTTTGGCAAAGAAAAAGACAGTGATGTTTGCTGTTGAGGCATTGAAAAATGAACGAATCTGATAGGAAGCTTGAAATCAATAGGCAATTCCTTGCAAAGAATATTAAAAAAGTTACAATGGGTGCTAGATCCAACACGTATCGCTATATATGCATATATATATTTCCTCCATGCCATCACAAATCTGTCAACAAAAGAATGTGAGAAGTCCAAAAGAGCACACATACATAGAAACCAACAGAAAGGGGGTCAAAAAGCTGTATTTTTTTTTTGAAATTCTTTAAACTATGCCAAAAGCAAACTGCAACTGTTATACATAACACATGTTCAGCTAGTATTTAAGGATATCGCGAATTTTGTGTCCCATGTACACATCGTGATCAACACATTTTATAGCCTCCCCAGTCTAAAATTATCAAACAAACATTGCTATTTAAAACAACCAGTTTACTTTTAGATGGATCAAACATGACTTGAAAGTGCTGACCTAATTTTGTACATATTGACATCAGTGTAAGTAAGGTTCTTTTAAAGGTGGCAGTAAGGTTTATGTTGTCCTCATAACTGAGAGCTTCAATAAAGGTATTACCTGTATGACATCCATATCCTGGTTTCTTAGGTTCAGTGAGTAATTCATGATAATAGATGGTAAAGAGGAATGAAGAGAGAACGCCTCCCTGCTTTACACCATTACTGATCATGGAAGCTGCACTAAAAAGATTCATCCAGTGCACTCTAACAATTTGGGAAGTGTAATGCACTGCAAAAAATTGTGAAATTAGAAGACAAAGGCCGTTATGTACTAACAGTTAGATAAGCTTGACATGCCCCACGTGATTAAGGCTTTACTTGTATCAAATAATAAAGAGTATACATTGGCTCCATTGTTGTGGTAATATTAAATTACCTCATTAGAGCTCTGTATAAGAGTGCATTAGACTGTAGAACATTGACCTTTGTTGACAAACTGAATGTCTGTTACACTCAATACATAATTATTGTTTATTGTTATTGCCCACTTACAAACTTACCAGTGATCCTGATCAAAGCTATACCTCTAACATTTTCACTCAGAGCTTTCCTTGAATTTTTAGCAAAAGGAAAAGTGGTAGATAGACAGGGGGGGGGAGGAGGAGGAGGGAGAAGCCATGTTGTGCAGTTCTTCGTTTTTAAGGAGATTGAGAGTGATTACTTGCCCTCACTTGCCTAAAACTCAATTTATTGGGAGCTATTTTATCAATCTCCATATGTAGCTATAAAAACAAAAGCATTATAGATGTGGCTTCCCCAATAGCTTGCCTGAATTATTTTTGGAGAGTGATTCTTAGCTCACCTCTAATTTCCAAATATGAAGGCCTGGTTGTGCTAAGTTGTTGCCTAATCCAGCAAGGTACATACTTGTATGTAGTTTTCTGGAGTCCTGCAGAAGATGGTGTATTGGACAGGATTGCCATCAAATTCTGTTTTACTGCAGGGTAGGGCCTGGTGAATGGACCAGTTTGGCAGCATAACATAAGAAACAGTGTTGATCCAGGCCTGTAAATGGCTGTATAAAACACATGATTGTGTTATGCAAACACAATATAAAGACACAAAATGTTTCATAATGAGTGCCAACTCCTTGCATGGTATTGGTGATATCTGCCTCTTGTATGGTCGCAAAAATCGGTTGATTTTTTCTGCCTGCCACTATTTATTAATAGTTCAGTGCTCTCCATCTTAAATGAATGGAGTTCCTTTTTTCATTAGTTTTCACAGACACACATAGACACAGACAGACAGACACAGACACAGACACACCCACCCCAGTTTTCTGTACTGCTGACTGAATACATTTGTCATTCAATGTACTTGTGACTGCAGAGCTAAATGCCAGATCACCATTTGTGTGCAGTTGTACAGACAATAGCTTCAGAGATTCGCCACAATATGGTCTTGATAAATCACACATGTATTTGTATTTGTGATCAGGTACATCTGTTGGTCCTGTAAATCTTTATACATGATGCAGAGAACATCATGTTTCGTAATACAGAAAATGGTGTATTTGTAGGAAAACTGTATATAAAAAATAGACCTTCTAACCAAGTGGGAAAAAGAGTCAAAATAGGAAACCAGTTGTGGGAAATGTCCTTAGTATCTGCACATGGTGCAGTGTGAATGGACTGGTGCCAACTGCTTGTTATCTCTCACAGATATGAGTTGATTTGGTTTTGGTGCTCAGGCTTTTGGTGGGGCATACATTAGAATTGTTGTACAGTGCTACCTGTCTTGAGAGACTCTTCCAATGAGAGACCGCATATCTTTTTAAGACCACTCTCACAACACTGTGCTATCTTTACCATGTTATTATACCTCTAATGAAAAGACTACCTGTTTTGAGAGACCACATTTTGACCTGCCCTAGGGGCAGTCTCTCAAGACAGGGACCACTGTAGTGGCTCTAGAAGCTTGAATACACGTTTTCCCCAGATGTGTTAAGTGTTATCATGTTTTAGTCATTTTGGTGTACTATTGGGCTATGGAGATGAAATAAACATTTAAACTAAACATGTATTTGTTGAAACAACTATCTGCCTAGTCTTTTTAGCTGTTAGTTCATAGTGATGTGGTGAAGTTATTTTAATTTATCAATTATATGTATCATCATCCAACATTTAGCAGCCAATTCATATTTTGATTGTTTTAAGTTTGACCTTTTAAGTGTTTGTACAATAAGTTAATTTATTTATATTTATGTGTATCGACCACCTATTTATTAAACAAGTTTTAACTTGTATATTATAAAGTTTGGTCAAAATAGCTTAGAGCTAATGTTTTCTGTATGGAAAAACCGAGGATAAATAAAATGGAATTGAATTGTTAGTTCAGAAAAGTGCCATAAGGTGTCAGTGTGTATAGTTTGTCATGCTCTGGTGACTGCACATAGCCTGACTGGGAGCATTTATAGCTGAAGGAACATGTGCCCCATCATGTAGAGTGGTCCTCTGTGGTAAGACCAATTGGACCAACATAACACATTTATTATGTAAAATGCTGTCTTTTCCATTTTATTTTGCCCCCTTGAAGAACCACAAGGTTTGAGATATTGCCCTTAAAGTTGCCCTAAAAGTGGCATTAAGAAAGACGGACCGTTGTGAGTCCTTCCCTCAGCTTCGCGTTTGTCGCTACCAGCATCACATCGTTGTTGCTGGTCCAGCATGTCCTGCTAGTTCCCACCTCACTCAATGTTGATGACATTTTGCCTCAGTTCAATGGGAATTATACAAATTGTTCCAATTCCTTCAAAAAGGCTTGCACTCAAGCACCTGTATGGTTTGACCCAAGTTAAAGCATTGTTTTATTGCCTGGTAGGTCATGCTGCAGCTTCAAGTGGGGCACCTGCAGCCTGATAAACCAGGCAATGAAAAACACTGACCTTGGAAGGCACTTACCACTGCAGTATGGAATGAGGATCTTATTGTTAAACTTGAAGGTCATTTTTCCATGGTCCGGGGGGCCTTGGTATAAGCATGGATCTGCTCTGACCAATGGATGGTCAAAATACATATGCAGTGAAAGCTCCCTATACTGAACACCCTTGAGCCCTGAAAAAAGTGTTCAATATAGTGAGGTGTTTGGTATAGGGAGGCTTGATAGCATTGAAAGTATATATTTGGGACCGAGAAATGGTGTTCAGTATATAGAGGTTTTCGGTATACGGAGGTGTTCCGATATAGAGAGGTTTTACTGTACATGTTTTTACTCATCATGGGTAGACAGCATGACCAGCCATACAGTTCTTATTAGTGTCATTTTCTGAGGCAGCATGCAATACAGGTGGAACTTACCATAACCAGTGTACACAAAATCTGGGTTTGTCTCTTTAATTAGCTGGCTTGTTACCATAATGGTGACCATCATGAATGCATGCTCTTACCTTGCAGTCAGTAGAATAGCAAGTTGAGGAAGACAACCTCAAGGCTATAGTGGTATTACATAGCCCCAAGTAGTTAATGCCACAAACACAGCAGTTTTTCATGGAAAGTGGTGATCTGCATGAAGTGTCTTAATTTTGCAAAATGACCACATACTTTATGGGACATAAACTGCTGTCTGTCTGGTCATGTGCCACTTAACACATCAAACCCTTCATTTTGGAATGAGAGGGCTACTCAGGTGCTCACTTTTTATCTGTGAACATTTAGGTTGAAGAAAAGTGTGAGTGGTCAGCCAGGAGTGTATTTTTGAGTGAGTTTTTCACAGCAGACCTGAGGTGTTGACAGTAGCATGATCACACACTGGATTGAGTATGATGAAGGTATCAACAGGATAGAACATAAGGGGGTCAATCAGCCCACTGATTGCTGCATGATGGGCACAAGACATGCCAAGGGCTGCTCCCAGGGTTGTCTTACAAAGTGTAAGGGCAGAAAGCAAGCCAGGTAAATATCAAGATAGGTGAAGTACACTTAGCCATGGTTGCCGAGTTTTTAAGTAAGGTAAGTAATCATGCTGGGTTTTACAGTGCAAATTGTCATGTTAGTCATGTTTTAAGTCTGATGACTTTTACAGTGTAACTTGTCAAATTTGTCATGTTTTAACCCCTTCCCCCTTAAACTGGCCAAACCAGCTGGTGGTCAAATGTCATCTGCTTCAGCGTGTTCAATTGATTATGCCCCCTTTTGCCGGAGGAGGGGCATATAGTAATCACTTTTTCTGTCTGTGTGTGCGTGCATCTGCTATTCATGTCCAGGCTATTTGTTTGCCCTTCAACTTAGATTAATGAAACTTTACACACAGATGCATCTGGATATAAGGGTGTGTCATGTACCAAAATTAGATCGCTAGGTCAAGTATCTGAGTCACAGTGACATATCCTTGTAAAATCGTGTCCGGGCTATATTTCCTTTACTACTGAACTTAGTTTCATGAAACTATACACACACATATGTCCTGACCTAAAGGTGTGTCATGTAAAAACTTGGTCAAGTATCTAGGTCATGGTGATGCAATCATGTAAAACTAGATTACACTTCATGTCTGGGCTGTAATTCTGTTGTCCTTTGACTTAGAATCATGAAACTTTACACACCTGTGTATCTGGACACAAAAGTGTGTCATGCATAAAAGTAGAACACTAGGTCAAGTATCTGAGTAAGAGTAACATAATCCTTGTAAAATCATGTCTGGGCGATAATACCTTTAATCTTTAACTTAGTTTCATGAAACTTCCCACGTGGATATATCTTGACCCAAAGGTGTGTTATGAAATAAAACTAGGTCAGTAGATCAAATATCTGGGTCACTGGTATGCTCTGGTAAAATCTTGTCCAGACTGTAATTCCTTCACTCATCAAGTTAGTTTCATGAAACTTCTCACACACACACACACACACACACACACACATTGACCCACAGGTGTGTCATGGAACAAAAGTACATCACTAGGTCAAGTATCTGGGTCATGGTGAGGCCTTTATATAAAACGGCGTGGATCCTGCAATCTGTGATTGCATTTTGATTTCAACAGTAATAAAACACTGTTTGAGTCAGAATTGTAGAGACCTATGAAAATCAACAGCTTTCCTAGGCTGTTGACTTAGCCTAATTCACGGGGGAAAGGGTTAATCATGCTGGATTTTACAATGTAAGTTGTCATGCTAGTCCTGTTTGAAACCTATTGGTTGTACAATATCATTTATATTAGTCTATGTGCGAAACTTTTTTCTTTGAGGCTGAGTCAGCAGTTTAACTTGGCACTGGTTGATTTAGCAACATATGAACAGATAGCATCCTTATTGCATAGGTCTTGCAATTCTAGTTACCTGTTTTTCATTGGAAGTGAAAGTTGAAACATTGAAGCAGACAGCATTCTCATTCAGGAAGTTTTCAATCAGTTTGGGGGGTTGAGGGGATAGGGGTTGGGGTGGGGGTAGAACAATGCAAGAAACATGTCTTTTAGAATAACATGTGACCTGTTCTTTAAACAGACACTAAGTGAAATATTACTAGGTCAGACTTTTATTGTGGCATGTTTCTGTGTGTCAGAGCATGCATTCATAGTGCCACAATTCACACTATGACTTACTAAGTTGAGTAATTATTTGAAAGATGTTCTATGTTTTTGTACATGTATGCTGTTTTGCCTGTGCGTAAATCCCTCCAGACTTGGGGTACAGTACATAGAGAATCTTGCATGGCCGAGAGTGAGTTACTGTTTTGCAGTCACTAGTGATTTTTTTTCACCAACAATGATCCCAAGTGAGAGAAATCTAGTAACTCACTCTTGTTGTGTAAAGTTTTGTTTATTCTATGTTTGATTGGGTATTCATCGCAAAAAATGTGCCCGAGGCCTACTTTCAACACCAACTTGGTGTGCCCTGTTTGTTTATGTTTGTCGCAGTTTTTCCACATCACGCATCACATATAATCAAACATTGCTTGTGCACATTTGATTTTGTCTGAATGTCAATACATCATGTCACTGATGCAGGTGTGTCACAATTTACTTGTAACAGTGTTTAGGTCACGTGATGTACAGTGAGTTACTAGTTTTGAATTTTACTCTAGGAAATGATAAGTCACCCTCAAACATGGAATAAAATGTTTTAGCAGTGGACTGCAGCAATACTCAGAGAGTGACAATTGAGGCATCTATTTATTGTTTTTGAGGGTGGGACAAGATATTTAAACCTTGTGTATGATTCACTAACTTTACAAACTACTGTTGCAAATTTTACAAGCTTGTAAAGAAAACAAAAATCATTGCATAAAATTAGAAACTCTTGAATATTCTCTTTCTGTATAAAGTGACTGCAAATTTTTGGCTAAAAAAATCAGAGGTGAAAATACCTTTCCAATAATACATGTATGATGACATGAGGAGACAGCATTGTTGAGACCCAGTTAATAGTCTACCCAGACAAATGACAAGTGTTGCTTCCCCAGAATGCTGTACAACCCCAACAAGTTAGCACCGCCATGTATCTGGGTCACATTACTCCCCTTTGAGATTACTAATGCTGGTCCCTCTACTTGGCTGGTGTCCTCCAGAAGGGAAAGTCTTCCGGTTTGCTTTCCTTCACTTGTGGCTGGGTTGGCTGGAGGTGACCATGACCATGACCTGACCTTGACCTTGTGCATAGTGATTTGACTGCGGAATAATGTTGAAACAATAGGATTATCATGTTTTGGTTATTTTACTGTGAACATTAAAAAAAAAAAAGGCATTTTAATAAGTGTGCATGCAAAAATAGATTTTACACAACCGTACAAGAAACCAAGCAGGCCACATAAAGTTTCCTTCAACAGATAGACATCTGCAGCAAATTCTCTAAAATTGCAGAACCATATACATGCATAATGAGCCATAAGTGACTGGAGAATTACACAACAGGGTATACCTGGGAAGTCAATTAAGTGGCCACCAGAGTTCCTCATTTGGCAGGTTATTCTGACATTACACACCTTTACATTATTTCTTATTAACACCATAGTTCTTCAAGAGCATAAGGCTGTATATGATTAGCATGATTAAGTTTCTTCGTTTAAGTATATTTTATTGACAATGCAATTGGGGAGAAGGCAAAGCCTATATTAACATCTCTCACATTAAGATTAAGTTTCTTGATTATAGTATTGTGCTATCCCTAGTTGTGGTAAGTACCTCACTGTAACATAATTCTGATTGTTACAATAAAAACTACATAAATTTTAATGTTGAATGTTTGATATACATGTATACTGGTACATGTACCTGTCATTTATATGTAATCCAAGATTAAAAGAAAAAGAGCAGGTGTTAATATTATGGCAAGGAAGCCATGATACCAATGAAAGTAAGATATTGAGCGGTGACGGTTAGTCGTCCAATGTGGGTCTTCCAAAACTGGTGGTTTTGTCATGATATTTTTCATAACCTGGAGGAGATGCTATTACCTAGGGACTTAACTAATAACAAGTATGGTTTTCGAAAAGAAATATGAAAAAAAAAAAAAAAAACAACAACAACAACAAAATGAAATGACATGCATAGCACTATGGACATGATGGAGATGATCTCTCCTTTTGGTAACTTTTGATGCAGGTCACCAGAAGGCTACCAAGGAAAGCTGGTCTGTTGACTTAGTTGAGAAATGCACATGGTAAAGCTTTGGAACAAATGTTTTTGTTAAACATTTATTGAGTGCAGTTTCATGAATGGTCTACACACTGCAGTTGGTTTGCTGTTTAAGTGCCATAAAATGTGTCCAGATAGACCACTGCCAACAAGACTAGAAAGTGAAGCCATATTTTCCAGTGTCCAAATATATTTTTGATGTTAAAAACTCTTGGTGAAAGATCCCTGGTTTTGAACAGCTGTTTTTGAGGCATGCAGACCTTGTGGATTGTCTCAGATTTCGGTTTAAGATAATTCGTAAAGGGTAAAATGGACTTTTATGACCTCAGTGGACATAGAATTAAGGGGTGGGATGCTGGCTTTCAGATGATAATAAGTAAAAAATGGTCCTTTGATGACACAATATGTTACTCTCTAAATACAGGAAAACATGCGTGACAGCAGCGGAATGTGTTGAAAGTGCCTCTGCGTAAATATGCATGACAAGAAAATAGATCTGTTAAAAATGATATTAAGTGTAACTGGCCGACTTGAATTTAGAGTGAGTCAACAGTTTTCCTTGCCACAGCTCTCAACCCATGTTGAGGAATGCTGTTGACCTAGGGATTGTTGCTCTGACAGTTGTCATGCAGATTATTTTATCTTTGGTGACAGATCTGTCAAAGACAATGACGCAGATGACATTGGATAACGGCCAGTTTTTGAAAGGGGTTAACCCTTCCTGGTCACAGTAAGACTGAGTCAATAGCTTTGTGCAACATGATTGCATGCAACTTGTGCTATTGACCTGGGGCATATCATTATGAAAGGTCTCACGTACGATTATCAGCACAAATGTTGTTTCTCTTAACATGACATTAAAGTGAAAGCATACAAGCAGCTGACAATTTACATTCTGGTGCTTTTGGGTGATTTGTGCAAGAAGGGGTTGACGTGAGGTGGCATGTGACTGGAGGCCTGAATGTTACGTGACAGTTTAGTTTGTAGGTGATGGAAGCAGCTTGCTGGTGATAAAGCAGCATGTCAGTGTCTGCTTCCATGTGTATCCAGTGCATATGTGCAAGACCAGACCTCTCCTGTATATCTACATGTACATCTGCTTACATTAACATGATGCACATTGCTGTGCAAACAGTAATCAAATTTTGCTTGTCATAGTGACTGAGGTTAACCAGTAGTCATTGTGTGGTTGTCTGTCTTCAGACTAATCGAGTTCCTTCTGCCAGGGTGCTCAAGTAAACTAATATTGCATGTAGATGTATGATACGTGTCACTGTGACCTGTCCCCAGCCTTTCTTGTGTCTTCAGTCTGCATCCTCCAGCTTCTGTTAGCAGTTTCTCAGCTTTGCAAATCCCAGACCCAGTACAATAATAGCAAATATGACTGTGCAAGACCGAATGAAACAACGATTCAATCTACCAAAGCGTGTAAAGTCTGACCGGTTTCGATGCTAATGCATCTCATCAGAGACTGAAGTTAACGGCCCCCAGTACATGCTTATATACCAGGGTAAACATTCACGTTAGCAACATAAATGTGAGCATTTTCTAACATTGAAGAACTCTGACATGAAAGGGAGTGTGGTATTGGCTATTGCGGCCCCTTACACGTGAATCTGGCCTGTTGCTAGGCAAGAGAAAATAAATAGATCTGAGCACCAATATGCCAGGTTTTTGAAGAAACTGGAAAACATAACAGGTTATTTAATAGGGAGAAGATGTATCCACTGATAGCTTCACTCTCAAAACATAGCAGTTTGGGAGCCGTTGACTCATGAATTATGCTTTTCATGAGTATGTAGTTATAGGGTAGATAAACTTGGAAATTAAATTTTTAGCATTGTACTGAACAAGAAGTTAATGTACCCATGACATTGAGGCCAAACGGTTCTGTGGTACTGCCAATACAGTAGTACCTGTTATTTAAGACCACATCCTTACTGCCAGCAGAAACTGGTCTTATACTGTTGGTGGTCTTTTACTATATGATTAAACAAGGCAAAGGCCCAGCAGCCAAAATGTGGGTTTAGAGGAAATTCGTCCGACCGGTTTCGCCGTATGAGCGGCTCATCAGGGACTGGACATAACGGTTAAACCTTCTGCTTATATACTGTAGTGTCAACAAAAGGCGTTGTTAACGTGCTACAGTGACGTCACACGCAGGCCAGTTGGATTTGTGTGCCTGGGGAGTCCACCCACCCGTCTAATGACGTGATGGTCAGTCGCGTGTACGTTACACGCGACACAGGGTTATGCTCCCTACCGGTGGGGCATTGTTGATAGTCAGTGGGAAGTCCCAGTGATATCCGGGGATCCCCTCTTCATGCAAAATTTGGTCATTTATGCTATATGATAGAGAGGAATTCAGAAAACTGTAGGGGGATCCTGGGTGGAGCCCCCTTTGTTAAAAATGCAGAGGGACAGTAAGGGGTGTATTTGTGTCCTCCTTCCTGTTTTGTTATGTTTTAGCTGTTATGTCGTACGGACTAGTGTCCTTGCTTATGGGAAGTAATCCTCGTGCATGGGGAAAATGAGCATAGAACAATCAAGATTTTTAGCATAATACAAAGCGAATATGCTCATTTTCCCATTACATTGAGACCACGTGGTTCCATGGTGCAAAGCTGGTGAATCCAATGGTATTCTCTCTGTAACCTAAGTGCTAAGGTTCTTTTCAGCTTAGGTGGGATGTGAATGTGTTCTAAGATTTGTATTTTCAAATCCGGGCCTGTGTGGTCACTTCTGGCAAAAAGTGTCTGCCCAGTGGTTGTAGTACATCCTGTCTGTTTATGTAGTAGAGATGTTTTCTTACTCTCTCCATAAGTGTACGGGAAGTTTGGCCTACATACTGTTTGTTGCATGTTAGGCACGTCAGGAGATATATTAGGTTGTGTTTGCAAGAGCCACCTTGTGGTGTGCTGTAGGTACGTCCCGTTGTAGTGCTTTTTGTGGTGCCAGATTTGTCCATCATGGGACAGTATCTACAGTGTGCATTGTTGCAGGGATTGAGATCTGTTCTCCCAGCTACCTGTGGGGGGATATTCAATGCGGGAGTGTACCAGCATGTCCTTTAGGTTGGTCGACCTGCGGAAACCAACTACCGTTTGCTTGTCACCCAAGACTTGGCCATATCTTGAGGCTCTGATTGTGCCCCAGTTGTTCGATATGATTCTCTTCAGTGGAGGAATTGTGGGGTGGTCTTTTACTAAAGGTGAACAAAGAAGAACAAAGAAGCCACCTTAAGAGGTGGTCTTCAAAGGCATGCATACTTCCTTGGGAGGTGGTATTTACAGCAAATACTACTGTTGCTACAGTTGTCATTCTGTTGAGAGACCACATTCACCAGTGTCGCTAAGTCTGTCATTTCTTATATCCAGTGAGAGACCACCTGCTACATGTGACCACTTCTAGACCTGGGCCAGGGGTGGTCTCTCAACAGAAGAATCACTGTATGTATGTTCAGTGGCACTGTTTTGTCTCTGTGATAGGAGGATGCAGGTTCTTCATCGTCACATATTTGGGGGGCTCAGAAGTCGATTTATGGGTCAATCTGACTTGTCTACAGCGAAGTCACCAGCCATATGCAGCCAGTTTTGCTTGGCAAATATTATGATGTTAAAGTGAGATATCAACCTTCCAACATCAAACAGTCCTAGAAACCAAACAAAGCAAAATTTGCAAAAAGTCAGACTAGCTTTTTGTATTCACTTCTTAGAGTCTATTTTGCCACAGGAATTTCAAAGTTTGAATGAAAAGTAAAAAAATTGAATCCATTTCAAACTAAAAAATTGGGAAAATTGTACGTTCACTTTGCACAATTGCTGTACAAACATGACACAGTGACACAAACGACAATGACAAAACACAATTCTCCACTTTTTGTACTTTTCAAAAACATATACTTTGTTGGACTTACATGTGTAAGGCCTGAAGGACAGCAAAGCAGGCAAGAGTAACCACCTTACAGTGTCTGGTGCTAGCAGTGAATCTGGACTTAACTTTAGTGGAGACTGCCACAAGGCAGCAGAGAGGAGGCCCTGCCACAGTGCAGTAGAGAGGAGGCCCTGCCACAAGGCAGCAGAGAGGAGGCCCCGCCACAAGGCAGCAGAGAGGAGGCCCCGCCACAAGGCAGAAGAGAGGAGGCCCTGTCACAAGGCAGCAGAGAGGAGGCCCCGCCACAAGGCAGCAGAGAGGAGGCCACAAGGCAGCAGAGAGGAGGCCCCGTCACAAGGCAGCAGAGAGGAGGCCCCACCACAAGGCAGCAGAGAGGAGGCCCTGTCACAAGGCAGCAGAGAGGAGGCCACAAGGCAGCAGAGAGGAGACCCTGCCACAAGGCAGAAGAGAGGAAGCCCGGCCACAAGGCAGAAGAGAGGAAGCCCCGCCACATGGCAGAAGAGAGGAAGCTCGTGAGTGGCACCAGGCTGCTACGGTCTGGTTCAGTGTGCACACAAGGACCTAGTTACAAGAACTTCCCATTTCTTAACCCTTTCCTGCTGAGTAGAAAGAGCATTTTGTCTCTGAAATATATGATTGTTACATAGCAGTTTGTGACACAGATTGTTAGATATGTAAGGGAATGAGCACATTTGAAACAAACTTCATGCATGTGCACTTACAATTTTATGGAAACATGAGCCTTTTTGCTTGCTGGTATATATATTATATTGCATAATTACGGGTGCAAAAAGAAGTATGTGTGCCTACATACATATAGGTATTGACATTATTATATGTAGATAGGCATTATGTCTAATTTGCATGAAAGGTGTTTTGTAAGCCCTGTCCCTTTGTTGCATAAAGATATGTAGATGAGTCTGCAGACTTATTATTGCCCACTGTTATTTATCAATGTGACTGCGCACATCATCCATGTTGTTGCAGCACTTATTTTCAGGTATGGCTATCAAATATTATCTACTGCAGTTTTCCAGAATTATAGTTGCACTGTTCAGTATAATGTGGTTAAGGACAAGGACTGAGAGTGATGTTTTGCATGTTTTGCAGGCAACCCCTGGAGGGCCAGCTGTACAAGTATACCAATGTGATGAAGGGATGGCAGTACCGCTGGTTTGTACTTGATCCAGACTCAGGACGACTAGAGTATTTTGAGGTATGTAAATGCAGTTATGTTTACCCCCACTTTCATGATTTGTTTTCCTTTTTATTCTTGGGTTGTTTTTTTTTTTTTTTTTTTTTTTTAAGATTCTTGCTTGTTGATGTCATGCACTTGAATGGACAAAGATCTTTATGACAGAAAAAATTATGTTTGAGAGACTATTGATAGAGATGAAACCATATTTATATAAATAAGTTATAGTCATATATTTTTGTTTGTGTAATTGGAAGACAACATTTATGCAGTGCAGCCCATTATTTGGAGTTCGTGAACAAAATTCATAAAAAGTGTTGTTTTTTTTGCAGTAGAGTGGTAAAAAAACACAAAAGGATTTATCTTGTGTGACAGTGGAAATGTTAAAGAAGAAAGTGACCAGTATGAAATCAAAATTAAGAAATGAAAGCTTTGAGAAAAAAGATCCTGCACTTGCAAGAACTCAGACAGTACTCATGTGACTGTGATAATGATTTGAACCTGTTTGGCCTTAATTAACCAACAGGATATTGTCATCATCATGTCTGGGTTTGCATGCATGTGTATGTCCATTACCTTGCAGATGCAATAAGTTTTGAACAAATTGGAGCTACTTTCATGAAACTTGTGAAGCAATTCATAGGAAGCATAGCTGAGTTCAACATTCAGTGACCTTGAGCTGTTTTAGAAGTCACCATGATTAGTTTTTTAGTCCCCCGCCCACTTGGTGGGGGACTATAGGTTTGCACCTCGTCCGTCCGTCCGTCCGTCTGTCCGTCCTTCCGTCCTTCCGTCCCTCCGTCCGAAGCTTCTCCGGGCCATATTTCCAACACCATAACACCCACAGCTACCAAATTTAATGTGTTTGTACTTCCTAGGATAGAGGTGTATGGTGTGCCAAAAGTAAGTCACTAGGTCAAATATCTGGGTCACAGAATAGATATGTATGAAAAATCTTGTCCGGGCCATAGCTTTTTTGTCCTTTTACTTAGAGTCATGAAATGTTACACAAATGTGAAGCTTAGTCTAAGAAAGTGTCATAAAGCAAAACTAGGTCACTAGGTCAAATATTTGGGTCACCACGATATGTAAATATACAGAAACATATTTTGTCCGGCACATATCTTCCCTATATTAATGCTACCTCTTCAATTTTTTTATGGTGGGTAGACTTTAGGTAGTAGCTGTGCATAGGCATTGTTTTGTGTGGCTAATTACTTGCATTAATTAATTATTTAACAAAGTTCGGTAAGCAAGACAAATTTTATCCGGGCCATATCTTCTAAACTATTAATGCTAGCCCTTTGAATTTTTTGTGGTGGATAGACCATAGGTAGTAGGTGTGCATAGGCATTGTTTTGTGTGGCTAATTACTTGCATTAATTAATTATTTAACAAAGTTCGTTAAGCAAGACAAATTTTGTCCGGGCCATATCTTCTAAATTATTAATGCTAGCCCTTTGAATTTTTTATGGTGTGTAGACCTTAGGTAGTAGGTGTGCATACGCATTGTTTTCTGTGGCTAATTACTTCCATTAATTAATTAATTAACGAAGTTCATTAAGCAAGCTCAAGATACAATACAAATTTTGTCCGGGCCATATCTTCTAAATTATTGATGCCAGCCCTCTGATTTTTTTTATGGTGGGTAGACCTTAGAGGGGATATGGTAATGGGCACCGTCCGTGTGTCCGTCCGTCCGTCAAATATTTGGGTCACAGTAATACATAAATGTACAGTATTTTCATGTCCTTACTGTAATTCTTAAAAAATTTTGACTTCTTGTTATAAAAGTTTACTGATAATGTATTGTGACCTAAAAGTGTGTCACGACGCAAAACTAGGTCACTAGGTCAAATATCTAGGTCACAGTGTAAAGTCCATGTAAAACCTTGTCCATGCCATATTTCCCTTACTATAATACCTACAGCTACCAAATTTATTATTTTAATACTACCTGGGGAGTTGTTGTGTCACATGGCAAAAGTAGGTCACTAGGTCAAATATCTAGGTCACTGTGAAATCCATTCAAAATCTTGTCCGGGCCATAACTTTTTTGTCCTTTTACTTAGATTAATGAAATTTTACACAAATGTGAAGCTTAATCTAAGAATGTGCCATACTTTTAATTTTTTTTTTCATCTAGGTCACACCCCTATATAGTAGTCCATTCAACCTCGTGGGCGACGAGCGGGGGACTATGTATTGCTCTGCAATACTCATTAACTTGTTTTATCTTGGCCAAGGGGGTCTTAAGGTCATTCTATCTATTATTTTTAAGTTTGTTATTAACATTCAGACTAACCATAGTGACCATGAATGGCCAGGTGTTTCAACTTAAATAAACTGATTCCTCTGTGTCATCCATATCTTGAACCTACCAGATATGCTATTAATTTCTAATTTTTTCTTTTCAATTTTGGCATTAATTGGAAATATTTGCAGCCATCAGATGATGCATCTTAGATAGCTGCTTTGCTTGGAATGGAAGGCTTAGCAGTGAAGAGTAAAAACCTAATTGCCCATCAAGGTTTGGAAAGATTAAAACAATACTGGGAGACAGAGTAACTGTGTAATATGCAGTGTACATGTGTATAAAAACAAGACCAAGCCAGAATAAATCTGTGCAGTACACATGGTAGATAAAGTTGATACGATACTGAGACTTAATATAAATATATGTAATACACAAGGCACATGCGTATACTTAATATACATTACCAAAGCAGACCAAAAGTGCCATATACATGTACATTGTATAAGTATACAATACATGGGTAGTTTCGTATCTGCATGAGTTGAAACCCTCATTCTCTCCCAGTCACATATGCACACACAAGGCAAATTCTTTTGTTTTTCTCAAGCATAAATTTGTAACAAAGCCCAGCAACTAAGCCCTAAAGTTCATTGCTGACATTGGTTTGCTATGTCAGTAGCCATCGCATCAACCTTGCTTTCATAAGCAAAGCATAATGTGAAGTATACCGTTACCATGCACCCAAACAACTCAAGTGGCAAAGCTGATTTCTGTTAAAAGGGGAGATGGGTCTGTCACTTGAGGCATTTTTCATATTTAAGTTGATCAGATTTGCATGTTTTTCTCGCACAACATTACTATAATGTCGAAAGCTGGGATAGAAGGGGGTTTAACTACTTCTGGAGAGGATTGGACGTTCAACTAATCCGTTCCATGAAGGATTAGTTGAATGTCCAATCCTCCCTAGAAGTAGTTAAAAACCCCAAAGCACTTCATATCTGCACCAGTGGAGCTCATGGGGATATGACATGCTGAGGGTTTCAACCAGTGCAGATATGAAATTACCCATATATTGTTTTGTTTATCACATATATACAGTGTTTGACTAGCTCGCTAGGTGGCACACACCCAAACATGCATTACAGAATTTCGTAATGCACGTTTGAGGGTGTCGCATGCAATATGAAGGAGGCCAGATGGGTCATAATTAGGCGTGCAAAAATGCATGTATCAGGACAGAAAGCACTGTAGGTATGTGATTAAAGGCTATAATGCTGAGAAGCAGAATAAATCTGTAATGTGCTTGATATATGAAAATTAACCCTTCCTCCCTTGAATTAAGACTGAGTCAACAGCTTTCCTTGGCATGGGTTGGGCACTTAGTGCCCAACCCATGCCAAGGAAAGCTGTTGACCTGGGGCATGTGATCTTAATAAGTCTCATGTACATTTCTCAGTCAAATTGTTTTTCATAACTGTTGAAATTAGTTGAAAACACTGAAGCAGACGACATTTGACCACCAGCCAGTTTGGCCGGTTTGAGGGGGAAAGGGTTAATACAGTACTGAGCATGCTGAGAGGTAGGATAAATCTGTGCAGTACCCATGGTAGATAAAATATTATATTCAATGAAATTGATATCAAATTCATGAAGTAATGTTAATTGTGTGAAATGCTGTATATAACATATTATTGTGCAAGCACATGTATGTATGTAATCAGTCCCAATTGTGTAAGTAGTGTATTTTGATATACATGTAAAAGTAAGCCGTGCAAGCCTTCATTAACACATTGCTAAAGCATGATCAATCATTTAGTAATTCTCACATTGGTGTCAGTTATGGAACATTACAAGTGACCAATAGAAAACAAAAGTCAAAACTCCTTTTTTTACTGGCTTGTAGAGGAGAGTGTCAAGTATATAAGCTTTAAGAGCCTTGACTTTTTCTCCTTGCAAGCTAAAGCTGTATAATTTGAAATTTAATTGCCTGTTTTGCAGAAAGAAGAATACAAGAAACAGAGACCAAGGGCTTCTACTCACTTAGCAGTAAGTTTTCTGATACGGCAGCACTGGGAGTTTAGGTAGTTGCATTTGTATGTAGACATGTAGGTATCCATATTGCTGGTGTGGACTGTATACCAGTGTATCTTGTGTGTGTGAGACAAGTGTCTATTGTCAGTGTTTATAGCACTAGTGCACCATGCGTGTGAGACAAGTGTCTTCACTGTCAGTGTTTATAGTACTAGTGCACCATGTGTGTGAGACAAGTGTCTTTACTGTTGTTGACTGCACCAGTGTACCCTGTGTGTGAGACAAGTGTCTTTACTGTCATTGTTGACTGCACCAGTGTACCCTGTGTGTGAGACAAGTGTCTTTACTGTCACTGTTGACTGTAATCCAGTGTACACTGTGTATGAGACATGACAGTGTATGTTCTCTGTCAATGTTGACTGTATTGGGGTGCTCCATGTGTGAGACAAGTGTCTTCAATGTTGGTGTTCACCATACCAGTCCAACCTGTTTGTCAGACAAGTGTTGTTGGGGTTGGCATTACTAGTCTACCCTATGCACCAAATTTGACTTCTTGAATCCAATGGGGTGGCTCTGTTGTTTATTTTTGACACAAGCATCTAATGGCTGTATTTATAAGTCGGGCTGTTCCTAAAATTAAAGAGTAATCACTTAAAGTCTGTGTTACACATGTAGAAATATAGCCTGCTAACGTGTCCAATATAAAAAGTGTCCTGAAAACAAGCTTACCTTGCCCGTGTCAGGATGTTTTGTTTCTTGAGAGGAGAATGTTTGTCCTTGAATGCATGTGAGTGCAGAGTGTGTCATCTACGTCATGACTCTACATTGTACAAAGATATAACATGCTAAATTTGTCCCCTAAGCTCACCCCACCAACCAAGTCTTTCAAGGTTTGGTGGTTGAAGCCATACATGATTAAAATCACTGTTAGGGTTTCTCTGGTTAGTCTAGGGTTAAGTTCAATCTGCTGACTCTGTGCGGGCAAGAAGAAAGATACAATATTTTGACCCATATTAAAGCTGACCACAATCAACCCTGTGGATGAGAATTATTTTGAGGGAACTTTGTTGATTATGGTGGCATCATGACTACAATATTTCCAGCAGTTAAGATCCTAGAGTGATATCAGGGCATAGAGTGATATCAGGGCAACACTTAAGGTCAGTGCCTCATTCCTGCTGGTCGTTTAAAGAAACGGAGGGAAGAGTCTTGGGGTCATCAGTCCTGGCTGATATGAATGCTGTCACTGGGACCTGCCAATTGTAGCGTGTAATTTTGATGGATGGTTCTTCCCTGTGAAGCAATGTTGATATCCAAAGACAAGAGCCACTGGTTTGGATTGGGTAGCTGGTTTCTGTACCAAGTATTGATTTTTCATGACAGTTACGTTGTTTGTTATTGCAGGGTGCTGTTATTTCCCCATCAGACGAAGATTCTCAGACCTTCACAGTGAACGCTGCCAACGGAGAGATCTACAGACTGAGAGGTATGACCAAAGTGGCAAGGCTCCATGTCAGCTTGTGTTTTGGCTTCTTTGAACTGGAACCCTTTGCCCGTCAAATCTACCAAGAGTGTTTGAATGTCTAGTGTCAACATGCTGCCATTGTTTCAATTTGATCAGTAATGACAAACATCTGGAATGAGAATTGGAGATGAAACCATTCAGGAATGCTATTGACTCAGTTTTAATCAAAGGAGAAAGTGTTAAATTAGGATTAGGAGGGGTGGCAGTTTTGCCATAAGTGCAATCATAGGTATCTCGTGTCATATATCGGTTGAAGTTTCAAGAGCATGAAGTCTTAATATTACATGGCCTGTCATAAGTAGATGGCAGTGGTTCTGTTATTGGACACGTACTTTAGACATTCAGGGTTTGCGGTACGTGCGGTTGTAAACAATGAAAAGCTTTGCTGTAGAACTTGAAAAAAAGGGTAAAATATTAAGAATAATGCGTAATCTGGAGAGTGGTTTCACATTATATAGTTGGGAAATGCTCAAACCCCTACATAACCATCATTTCTCACATAATCTAACAATCAGTCATAACCCACTCAGCCAGAGGTGCCTTTAATGTCCTTGTCAGATGGCTTGAAAATTAAGAAAATAGTATTGAATATTAAGCCTAATTTGTAGTTCATGGAGTGGTCAGGCAGTTCACCTTTGTGTCATCAGAATTTAAATGTGCTGTGGTGATGAGGCCATTTATTTAATTTCCAGGCCATGTAAGCATTGTGGTACACAAATTTATATATTATGAATAATAAGAAAGTATAAATGGTGCCATTTAAGTGGTTTCAGGAAAAGAAAACATGTAGCAGTTATGGTGGTTGCCATGGTGACCTGTGGATTTGTGGCCCATGGTGGGGGTGTTTTGACATGTTTTGATGGTGTTATTGCAGCACTTGATGCCAAAGAACGTCAACACTGGGTAAACAGGCTGCGGGCCACTGCCGAGCACCACACAGACACGATAGCACAGGTATGACTGACATGCAACTTGTTTAGTGTCGTCTCCTATTATCACAGCTTTGACATCGTTTTACTGCCACAAGAAATGTCAAGTTAGTATCACATTGAACATATTATTTAATAAGTTGAAATGGTGCAAGTTGATGACAGAATTTTGTTAACTTTGCAGTCTCCGTGAAAGTGAGGTAAAATCTGTAGAAGTGAGTTATGCGAATACTCCATGTTCCAAAACCACTGTTGATGCTGTGAGAGGATTGCAGCAATGAGATTACTGAAAATTGGGTGTTCAACAGGTCTAGACACTGTTTATAACAGGTTTTCACACTTACACCTCTGTACATATGCACACATTTGATAAGTTAAAAAATGGGTTGATTGATATAATGGTTCTGATTAATTTCTGACAGCATTAATTTGTTTAATATGTAAAAATAAACAAAATTTTGCTTAGAACCGACAGAGAGAGGTCATCACACTGACAATATGATATCTTACTTCTGCAAGAGACATTAAACCTCTGTGTCCCATTGCTGTATAGTAGAGTTAAAGCATTACAAAATTCCAGATCTGACCTTTTGAAGCCCTTGAGGGCCTCAGAATTTAGCAATAGATTTGCACTCAGTGGTGTTTTTAACCCTAAAAATCATGTAACCAAATACCTGATACTCCATTAGTGGAGAATCCTTCAACATTGAAGAAAAAAAGTTACAGCAATTTCTATCTTTGGCTTCAGAAGATGAACAACTGCGAAGACATGTTAGGCTAAAGCTGTCACGCCCCGGATCACTGAGGGGCATGATGGATGGTCAAACTCCAAAAAAATCCTCATGACCCCTGCACTAGAAACAATTGTGACTTATGCACGATGATGAAAAAAAATGCAGACACACTATTATTCCTGGTGATGAATCTATAATTGTGCTAACATTGGGTGTTGATTGTCAGTACAAAAATGCTACACATCCTCTAAGGGGTGGTTCAACATTTTCACAAGCATACACGCAGTACTCTTTTTCATGACTCCCCTCCCCCCCTCCAAAAGAGTACAATTCAACATTTAAAAAATGATGATCAGTAGCAAGGTCCCTGGCAGTAAACCAGAGATGGCTTTCTCGACATGCATTCAAGGTAGGTCTGTGTTGAATACAGGGATGTAATTGTCTGCAAGTGGCCTGAAGATCACCTCAACAAAACCAGCATTTTATTTTTATTTACCATCTTCTGATTGCCGCTTATTCAACCCAGGCAAACAAGGCTTTTAACCCTTCCTCTTCTGCAGGCGAGAAAACCCGCACAAAGATACTTGCTTCTCCCATGTCACAGGGGAGTTTATCCACCCAGTGTAGCACATGTGAAGATCAACTTTCAGTGCGTATAATAGACCAGTTCATAGGACTCGTTTATTCGGATCACTTCGGCTTGAGTTCGGGAAGCACACCCTGCTTTGTTTACATTTTGTGCTCAACCACACCGGCCAGATTTAATGTGGAAGGATCAGAAAGTAAAACACAGGATGTGCTTGGGTTTAATGAAAAATCAAACCATCAGCAAACTAAACATGCACATTTCAGCGCTGATGTGACATTTTAGGTAAAAGATTTGCCCTGTTCAGCACAATCCATGCTGTAATCACTAGCGTTAGCCATGGCATCTGTTGTGAACATATAAAAGCGTGGGCCCGACTCGGCCACTTGCTGATTGGACAATCAGGCCAACAATGGAATGCATAATTAATTAGGGTCCGGAAACATTCGGTACAAGTCGGTATGAACAGGTCTATTACCGAGATATGGCAACATGGCGCACATTCTCCTGCAGATGTACAACATATTAAATGATATTTGCTATGACTATTAAGTAGTAGCGCTAAAATTTTATAAGTATTGCGGTATCTTTCAAACCCCCCCCCCCCCCAATGATCACTAGTAAGGTCCCCGGCAGTTCTGACGTTTTCAACGATACCAAACATGCCTGGAACCGGCAAGAGAATTGTACAAAGTTTGAGGCCACAAAATACGTGATTTTTACACTGTTTTGCGGATTTTTACCAGAAGATATACCGAAAACCAGTGATTAGATGTTTATTCAGAAGTCTGTATGAATAAAATCGTCACATTTATGCAACAAAAGTGTTTCTGCCACAAAAACTATGCAGTTTGATTGACCAGAAATGATCATACCATGTCTTTATGTAAATAATTATAAATGTCCATAGGAATGCCCTGAAGATCATGTTTGTGAGACGATCCCAAGATTAAATTCAGCGTAATAGACAATTAACCCCCATAAAATAAAAAGCAGAGGAAGGGTTAAAAACTTTGCTGTTATCTTCTTTGAACTTGTTCGTGTCACTGCTAAAAAACAGTGCTGCTTTATACCCCAAATCTTCAAACGGAGCTGACGAGCCTGCATGAGTGAACTGATCTTTTTATTTCATCAGCAAAAGTGTACAACACCTTTTAACCCCCTCCCCCCTAGGGTATGGTTTGTAAGCTTGTGAAAATGTTGAATCATCCTTAAGTTGTCTCAGATGCACTGCCAAATACATTGGGGAAAGCAAAAGAACAGTGAGAGAAAGATAGGCTGAAGAGGAACATGGTAAATGGCTACAGAAACCTACCCCACCAGGCAAACATTGGAACCAACACGATCACCAGGCATCGAATATATTCTCTCTGTAGATGGTAAAAGGATTTCCAAGAGATCTACATTGAGACTCCACCATCACTTTCTGATATAAAAGGGAAAAATATTGGATTCATGAGTTGAATTCTCTTGAGCCAGCCAGCCTCAACATTCTTCTGACAGGTCCTATCCATCTCCCTTAAGATACTGGATTTATAAGTTTAACTCTTTCCCGGTCCTTTTCCATTACTAGAAATAAACAAGTTGATGTTTTTCAATATTTATGCATATTTGCATTAACCCATTCCAGGTCAGAGTACGACTGAGTCCATAGCTTGTCTTGCCATGGGTTGGGCACAATGTGCCCAACCCATGCCAAGGAAAGGTATTGATATAAGGCGTGCTATTATGAATGGTCTTACATATAAATATCAGCAAAAATATTTTTTGAGAACAAGAATTGAGTTAAAATGTTAAGACAGACAATAATTTACGTCCCGGCACTTTTGGGTGATTTGAGTGCAAAAAGGTAAAGTCAATGCTGTATTATTTTTGGGTAATTGTCATTTATTGCATGCATAAAAATAACCAGTACCTGAATGTAACTTGGTGTGTCAGGACAATCCACCAATAGTGTGTTTGTGTGTTTTGTCTTTTGTCAGAATAATCCCCCCCTGCCCAAGGAGCGGCCGCATACGTTTGGTTCTCACCACAGTCTGATCAGCAATAAGTCTGGCGGGTCCCCAGACAGTACACTACAAACAGGCATAGTGGGCACCAGGTCAGTATGCATTGTCCTCTCCATTAGTCTTGAAGACATTGTCCTTAAATACAAAGTACCTAGAAGTATAGAGTCTCAGTATATTTGAAAGTTCTGTAGTCCTATCAAACCTACATGCTGTGATCAGCCATTTGATTGGCATACTTGGATGCAAAATACTCCAAGCATGTCGACTTGTTTCAAGGCTTTGATTAGACACAGGGATAGAGTTGACAGCACATCATTCCCTCAGTCCTGTGATAAAACGTCTGTCTTAAAACCTGCGAATTTTGTGCATATGGGCAGTAATAGTGTGTAACGTCCTATACTAGCAGTCTGGGACGGGGTGTAGGCCGTGGGCTTTACAGGCCAGTGAGAAGGGGCATGAGGTCAAGGAGGAGATAGTATCTTTATGGTGTACCTTTTTCAATTCCATAAGTTTTGCTTGGAAGACACTGGCAGACCAAAAGGAGAACCAAAGCATGCTTTGTTGTTGCATGTGGGCTGTTGTGGAAAGCAGCCCCACCTCACTGCCAGTCGTACCCCAGAGTGCCACTTATTTGACAGAGACATAGGGCGACAATTACAGACAGGGTTGATCCCAGTCTGAGGTACATGTAACTTGACGTGAGAGTGAGCTAATAACAGTTAATGTGGACAGGGAAATCTTGCCCATTCCAAACCAAAATAGTTAAAACAGGCTTTTTTAATAGTCATCCATTTTGGAAAGTAGATGAAAATGAATATGTCTTAAGTACAGAAGGGAAAATCTTTGAAAACTGTTTCAGAAGTAGCTGCTACTTCATTAGCAGGGGTACTTTATGAAAACATTTATTTTTACATGAACGGTTGTATTTTTAATGTTACTAAACAGTTTCATTGTGTGAAGTTAATATCTTATTAGCCTTCATAAGCTTTATGTGTTTAGCTCTCATAACCATTAGTAGAAGTTGCTTTTGTTTTTTTGATTTATACTTTTTAGATAAGACTAGTGTGTGTTTGCATGTACATTTTTCATTTGAACACATTTGTATTGTTTTTTTTCACTGCACCTTATGTGGTAAATGTTAACTCGTTACTTAAGGTAACGATATCAAAATAAAACAAATGTATGTAAACAGTTTAAACATATTAAATTTAAATTCATTAAAATAAAAAAGCTTGTGTTTATAATTTCATCAAAATATTTTGTCTTGGATAAGTCTGCAACATGTTATTCTAATTATATTCACTATGGCTACTGATGGCAGTAAATTTATGTAGCAAAGTTCTCACTTGAAATAGAATATCCGTCTTGTTCTTGAATGATCTAATTATGTATGTAAGAAGGTATTCTTTAGTTTAAACATAAAGTTTGTGTTATTGGTCTGTACAAGATGATAATAAAATTACAACAACAAAAAAGAAAAAAGAAACTTTTGTATAGATTTCAATGACTGTTTCATTGAGTGTGAAGCAAGGAAGACATGAATGCTTTGTCCGTGCACCTGTCTGGCGTGCCACAGCTGTTCACCGAGTCCTTGTGTTACTGGACTTTCTAGCGTATCCTCCAGAAAAGGTACCCGAGCCCTGAATGGCTTTGGTCCTCGAACCTCAACTGCAGACTCCCCAGTTGTTAAGGCAGTGAGAAGGGGCTCTGGGCCTCGGTCCTTACCTGCACAGTCCCCAGTTGTTAAGACAGTCAGAAGGTAACAGACCTCTTTGTTGGCTCACTCAGAAATTTCTGCATGTAAGTTATGGACAGTTTTTTGGTTTGGCTTCGAAAAGGTACAAGAAAAAAAATGGAAAAATTAAACAAAACTTAGAGAGTATCCAGTGTATGGTGTTCTTCACAGTTTATCCTTTTGCATGCTTGACCTTGATTTTGATGCAGCTCGTAGCAGCAGGTCATGAGCAGCTGGTGCTGTTTCTGCCAGTGGTCAAGGAAGATTCGTGTACAGATATGTGACCATACATGAAATGCAGAATCAATGATTTTTAGAGGGCAGGGATAGTTCAACAGATTTCTGCTCAATTCACTGAAGAGCACCCACATGTAAAATGACATGTGCTTTGATGATTTGTATGTAAATTCGACTTGAATAGAAATTCAAAAATACTTAAAATGGTAGCGGCAGGTGAGACATATGACATTAGCACACACCCCAGGTCAACAGCTTTCCTAAGTGCATATTGGGTGGCATTGCAACTAATCTGTACCAAGGAAAACTGTTGACTCAATCTTGGTGCATCTAGGAAAGGGTTAACAAGTACAGTATGCAGGCACGTCCAGGCACAAACTGTACACTTTGCAGCTAACTGAACTAATGTGAAAGTCTTTCTTTTTCTTCATTAAAATAAGATGTCTATAAAAGTAGTAATTGTAAAGTACAAGTACATATACACAGAAATTCTGCAAGACAGGAAGCCCACAAAACAAGGTACATATTTCATTGGTGTAAACTATAGGTTTATTTGAAAGTGACTTCTGTTGAAGAAAATACTACATGTGTAACCCTTTCCCCCATGACTTAAGGCTGAGTCAACAGCTGTCCTTGGCACTGGCATGGGTTGGGTGCTAACCCGTGCCAAGGAAAGCTGTTGATTTGAAGCATGTTACTTCGATAGGTCTCATCTACAATTTCTTCCAAAACATTGAGTTAGACGACATCTTGCCACCAATTGGTTTTGCCCAGTTTAAAGGGGGAAAGGGGCAAAAAGCCAAGATGTTGAAACATGTAACACTTGGGCAGAGGACTGTCCCAATTTGTAATAGGATGTAAATGAAGGTGGAAGGCAGTATTGGCCTCGTCCATATGACAATACAAGGGAATGAATCACGACACTCTGCACAGACACTAAAGCTCTCTATTGCCACCTTGTTTAGGACAACACAATAGCATTTGGTATAGGCAGATTATCACGATGTTGAGAAAACCAATCATAAAGACACATAATAGAAGAGGTCAGCCCAAAATGGTCACAATAGAAAGGGAGTGGTATTATCTGGTGACTACACAAATAGGTTCCCTTGGATCAGAAGGTGACACCATAAGCTGTGAATCATCATTTTGCGTGCAAGAGTCATTTGTATATATGACAGCTGTGCTATGTGTGGATGTCAATATAAAGCTGTTAATTCCAGATCCGACTGAATGCTAGCTTGGGAGGGTTTAATATTAGGCAAACACAAATTAATTTTTTGAAGTGAATACACTTTACATAGAAGACAGCTGTCTGAAGTATGAAGTGTACATTGTGTCAGTTTCAGTCAATTTTCAAACAGCATTGAGTGTACACTTGCCTCTGAATGTCTTATAATTTTCTTGGGTGGGATAAAATAAGTACAATGAGAAGACTAGGCAAGCGTCGATAAGAACAGTACAACTCAATCTTAGTCACAGTGTTCAATTTGGCAATCCATTTGGAAATTTAGAGTTACAGAATATGAAGAGTAAGTGGGCAGTTGTTCAATATGTCACACAGTGAAAATAGCTTCTGGGGCTTTTAGTGTTGTACTTTTGTTCCCTGGAAATCGGTCATGGCAGATCCAGCACTCCCTGTGGATAAATAGCAACACAGCTGCTTCCTGCAAATAAAATGACACATTGAAAAGCCATGTTTGCATAAATCTTCACACCTATATAATTGTATAGATAATGAAAAAAAAATCTATATTATATGACAACTGGTAGGCTTTGCAGATTGTTTTAGTTTCTGAGTGAGCCAAACTAGTTGTTTTTCCTCCCCGGAGGCTTTGGTTTGTTTAACCACTGTTGCTTTGTGCCAGTGCTGCATGGCCTTCACTACTACTTGTTCTACTTGTGTTCCTGTCAGGGGAGTGCCTGCACTCAACACTTCAAATTAGCTGGGTGTTTTTTTCCACAGTTTATTGTCATAACTTTGTAAAAAAAAATATTAGTTTAAACTGAATAGTATACCAGTTTTGACCTATGCATGCTGGCTTGTTGTATTTTTAAGAAAATGAATTGAAATGATAAGAATTGTAAACTGATGATTCAAAACTTCCATGAAGAGATGGAAAAACACACAGTGCAAAAACCACTGACTTCACGCATTCTTGTACTGGATTGAAAAGCTTTTTTTTAAATAAACCTGTATACAAATAAAAGACATATATATATATATATATATATATATATATATATATATATATACACACACACACACAGTGAAACCTCATTATAACGACACTCAGATATCTGACATATTCAATATAATGATACAAATTTTCATGGAAAAAAGTTCACTTTTTTTGTTATTTGATTCATTTATATGACATATTCAACTATATGACACTTTTTCGGGGGACAGATGGTGTCATTATAATGAGTTTTCACTATATATATATATATATATATATATATATATATATATATATATATACACACATACAGTGAAACTTCGGTGTGTAAACCACTACTTTTGCTGCATAAAGTAGGTCTTCGTAACATGGAATCTCTTATGGCGAGTAAGTTAATTTAGAAGTTAAATTTTGAAATTTTGTGCTGCAGAAAAAGTAGTAATTACAGGTGGTCTATTATAACAGTGGTCATAAGATACAAGTTTTACTGCAATTTGTGGAAATGGCTTGATTGTTGAGGCATCCAATAATAGCTAGCCTCAAAAAAAAAAAAAAAAAAAAGAAAGAAAAAAAAGAAAAAGAAAAAAGTGCAAGAGAAAAAAAACGGATAAACAGTATGACTTGAAAGGTAGCCAGCCTGAAAAAAAATAGAGGTAAACAAGGTGACTTGTAGCCACGCCCTGACAGTCAATAAGAGTAGGGTGGAGGGTGTGGGTTATACATGCATGACTTGTGCTTGGCTTACAATCCTGATGCTGTAAACATAATATATTTATTGTATATCAGACGGGACATTCAAAGTGAAAATACAGAGACACACAACTGGAATTTTGAATGATTTTCAATATGATTTATTTATTGTATCTGGTTACATCTGATTATGTACAGAGATTATTAGATCATATTACCATTTTGCTAATATTGTTCCTGGTAATAGGATATGTGAAAGTTTTGGCCATATAGGGGTTAATGGCATGGAGGGGTTAATGGTATTGATTTTGGAAGGTTTAATGGCATTGATTTGGGAATTTACAGACGGTTTGTTATTTTGGAAATGGGTTGTTTTCTTGTTTTTCATGATTTTCTGGTTACGTCCATTTAAAATAAGATGGTGTCTCTGGGTCTTGCCTGCATGGTTGTCCTTTGTTAAAGCAAATTACCAACAGTCAAAAACTAAACAAGTGTTTTCATTCTAAGAAGGTGAATGACATTTTGAGAATCTGTCGGGGTTAACATGTAGTTATGAGTTCTTTCTTACAAATCAAGTTGTCATGCAAAAAGTCTCAGAAAATTAGCTGGTGTAAAATATATACATGTACGCATGCAACTGGTAAGACACTCAATTTGTGAAACTTAACAATTTCTGTAAAGATCAATTATACTAAATGAAAAAAGCTCACATTCTGTATCAATGCAGAGGCATTACAAAAAAAAAGACACACTTGAGAAGGAATAAATGTTTCTTGGGCTATTTATATGGCTGTCCCCTGTAAAATAAAAGTTTCAAATTCAGCCTATTTTGCAAGTCAAATTGCAGTTTTTCGTATGAAGTGGATAAACATGATTCATGAAGGGGATCAAGAACCTATTGAGTCTAGTTCAATATTCTACATCAATTACTCTCTCTCTCTCTCTCTCTCTCTCTCTCTCTCTCTCTCTCTCTCTCTCTCTCTCTCTCTCTCTCTCTCTCTCTCTCTCTCTCTCTCTCTCTCTCTCTCTCTCTCTCTCTCTCTCTCTCTCTCTCTCTCTCTCAAGTGTGCTGTAATTCTGGGTGAACAGACAGTTGGTTCAACATATGATTTCCTATCATCTTGCTCAGGTTTGAAGCATTAAAAGTTAGGAATAAAAATAAGAATAAAAATTCAAAGCATGATGCTGTAATTACACATATTTTTTTCACTTTTTAGCTCTGCTGACCATAGGTCACAGAGCTTATGAGATCACTTGTGTCTGCTGTCTGTCCATAAACTTTTGTTGTGGACACGATGCAGTCCACAGTTTTCAAAAGTAAGTATGCACATCTATTGGCCGTAGCACAGGTCATTTTATCACAAACAGCGCATAATCCCTCATAAAATTCTTGTAACAGTTTCTATCGAGAGTACGAAATTGGCCATCATCGGACCCAAAATTCCTCAATTGTTCCTGTGCATGAAGGAATGGCTACTTTTGATTGCTCTTTTTCATCAGTTTTTACGGAACCAATTTTAATCAACACTCAAAACCTTAATACATCGTGACTTTTTTGTAGTTTATTGTATTATCAATTCAGAATAGTCCTGTCACCAGCATTTGTTGAGTTTCAAATAATATCGGAACAAGTCTGTTCCATTTCAGCATTCATCCCCTATCACTAGTGCTATCGATCACCATCTCGACTGACCCTGATTAGCCCTACATATTTCTGACCGTTTAGCCAGTGAATCGGCCCCAAATGCATGGTAATCTTTCACTACATCGACATATATTTCAGATACAACTATTTAAGTATATTTAACAATTATTCGAACAAGAAAGCCACTCAATCTCCACATGTGGAACAACGCATATGCGACTTATGGTAAATTTTCCATCCCCCATTGATGTCACTTGATAGTGTTTGTTTTTCACTCACTAGATGGCGGGATTTTATGGAATGATGTATGTAACTTTTAGGACTTACGAAGTGTATGGAAATCTAGGTCTAAAGTTTGATAATGGTGGCACCACCTTTAGAATTACATAATATATGAACCAAAATGTGACCATTTTAAACATGCTATTTTTCAAAGAGTTACTTGATGAATCATCATGAAATTTGGCACGAATAACAATCAGGCTGAAAGTTGAAAATGTATTGAAATTTGGTGGCACCACCTGCAGTATTACAAAAGATACAGACCAAACTGTTGAAAACACATTAAAATCAATATGTTGAGACAGAATAAAGGCTTATGATATAAAATGTACCACAGGTATATATTATTATATTTGATTTTAAATTGAGATGGAACTTGTAAATTTGCATCAAATATGCAATAGGCCAATGGTCAAATTTGGTAAAATTTTGGGTGGCCTTGATATATTTTTTTGTTTTAATTTTTTGAGACCATTAAGGAAATAGTACAGGAACACTAAATGTAACAATGTCAAATAAGGAGGCCAACAATACCAAATGTACCACAAATGTGTATAATGCTTAGAAGTTTGGTATTGCATAATACAGGTGACCTTGACCTACTTTCTCCAGGCCATGCAGGAAATACATATCAGGCAATGATTTTATTGTGATGCCCATGACATTAAAGAGATGGGACAGCTATATATTTGTAAAAAGTGCTATGCTTACACCAAGTATGCATTAGGTCAATGGTCAAACTTTGTATTATGTTGTGTGACCTTGACATATTTTTCATAGTTATTAAGGACACTGAGTTCAATTTGTTGATAAAGAATAAGGGGAATGATACCAACTGTACCACAAATGTGTGTTTGTATGGAAGCTTGCATCATATGGATGACCTTGACTAATTTTTAGGGTCATGGAAGGAATGCATTTCAGGAAATTAATTTTTGGTGATGGTCATCAGATTATATGTCAGCAGAGCATTAGGCCCATGGGCCTCATATTAAACTCTTTGTAATCAATTAAATTCAGTAGGAACACAAATTCAAAGACTTGTAAAATGTGCCAGTTCACCTTACTGGCATTGTGATAGACCATGTTTATGCTGCAGTCCTGTGCATGATAACATCATTCTACTAGCATGCTGCATTCTTAGGCATGCCAACTGTAGTCTTCAGGTTGGCTCTGTGCATGTTGCATTGATAGGTTCAGTCTTCCGGTACACTGCTTGCATGTTGCATTCATAGGTATGATAATTACTCTCTTCAAGTATGCTGCTTGTAAGTTATGTCATAGACATAAGTGCAAAATGTATAGAGGCTCATGGTAGCGTACCTTCATGTAGCACTCATAGGCATCATCAGTAGGTCCTTTCTATGGGTTATTTGAATGCTGCAATTAATTGTAGGCATGACAACTGTCAGAGATGCTGGTACAGTTAATTCTACTCATCTGATATTTTGCAACTGTGAGCAGATTTTGATTGGGAAATATCGAGTGGTTGGATCTAATTGTGATGCCAGGCACCTGTGTCAGCTGTATGCTGTAGTCCTTGCATGAAGTCTTAATTTGCACATCTCCAGCTATGCAGCCATTTCCCTTAACACTATAACATTGTCATCTAATTGTAAAGTGAATAGTCTCTCATTTTCAGTCATTTTAACTTTTGATAAATGTTTAGTTATATTGTAGATTTATAACTCCAAACAGTCAGTAGAGACTGGTTTATAAACAGTGATTTTCCCCCAGATTGGCAAAATAATATATTTGATAAAAGTCCCGTACCCTTTGGGTCAATATCAGAATAAATTCAGTTTGGTTGAGATGAAAGAAGTTACATGTTCACTGTGACAAAGCATATGTGGTAGCCTGTTGGCATCCATTCAGTTCAGATTATCACCAGTCCTTATCAGTGCTGTCCTGACTTAAACTTAGGTGGTGGGATTGCAAAGTGAAGTATTTTTTTTAGCTTCAAAAATCTGAAGTCAAAAGACTTCTCAGCGTGCTGCAGGTCACAGCTCTCCAGGACACACTTTGGGCACGGTTTGTGTGCATCACCCCCAAACCTGTGTCTCCGTCTTATTTTAACGAGGAAGGGAACAAGATCACATGACACCACACAAGATCAAAATGCAGGAGTTTTGACAAACTCTGCACCAAACACACATTAAAGACCACCAGGACAAAAGTATATTTACTCATCTCAATGGAGGTGCAGCTAGACTTTATATTAAACATGTTAAGCGTGACCAAGTTCTGATTGAAGATAAAGAAAACAAAACACACAAACAAATGCACAGCTAACAAGAGCAACAAGGTATAGCAATGGCTTAAAGTGATTAGTACTAGTTCATGCAGTTAGAGGTATTGTAATGATGGCTACAGAAACCATGTCAACCAGTGCTCACTGTTACTTTCTATTCATGCACCTTCACTTGAAATATAATTTTTTGATTTAGTTTTGTCTGTTTTCAGTTTGTTTGGTTATTTCATCAAAGTTAGAGTTTTGTACAAATTTTTGTTTCATGTATTGTTTCTGTAGATAGCATTGTAGAAGCCAAATAATATGTTTTCTGAAACTGCAAGATTACCAAAATTGTGTAACATCCCAGGTGATCTGAAGAATAACCAAATCTCAGAAATGTTTCATGAGATGAAGATTGTAGTATTGGCTGATAGCAAGGACAAGATAGATAGCTTTTGATTGGCTGATAGCAAGGACAATATAGATAGCTTTTGATTGGCTGATAGCAAGGACAAGATAGATGGCTTTTGATTGGCTGATTGTACTTATGAGTATTTGATGGTGTATTGACAGATCACAACACAAACATGGTATCCCACCGCAGACACCAGATGCACTAAAAAATGTGCGTGATATGATGTCACGCATTCACACACAGGATAACAATCTCGTCGATAGAATTGAGGTAAGAGATCATTGTAGATGACTTTGATGACCTTAGAATTGTCTGACCTTTTGCCACTATGCTCTGACCTTCTGTTAGCCATTTTCCTTGTAGGTATTGTATATTTGTGACTGATCTGTTGGTATTACAATGAAACCTCATTATAATGGTATCATCTGTTTCCAGATATCTGAGTATGTCAGATAAAGGAGTCAAATAACAAAGAATCTGATTTTGACTCCATCAAATCTTGTGTCATTAAGTGGATATGTCAGATATCTGAGTGTGGTTGTAATGAGGTTCCATTGTACATAGATTTTCACTGAAGTTGGCTTACAAGGAAGGTTCCACACCTCATGATACTTCCAAGTAATGCCATGGTGTAAAACCTTCTGCATGCCCAGATTAACTTGTGTTTGTATGTTTGTGTACCTGTTGTTCATATTTGCACACCAATATTTCTGATTCTTCTCTTTGATGCATGACTAACATGTCAAAGAAGAAACAGTACCAAAAATTTCATGAGATATCATTTGCCAAATTTACTTAAAGAAATGCCACCATTTATCACCGATAAAATCTACACACATTCATGTTTTTTTCCAAATATATTAGAAATCACTGTCAGAATCAGTGCTCTGAGTTTTGTACAATTGCACATTGTTACATTTGTAACAATCAAGCAGGGCCTGTGCGATAATCTGATATCTATTGTGGTGTACATATCTCAACTTTTTTAGTTACATTTTCTTAAACTGAATTGATATGATGTACTCTATGAATCAGATAGAATTATTTTATAGGTGGCCCCAATGATAGCGGAATATATTCCATATTTGGGGTCATCCTGACAAATAATTATAATACAAATTCATTTTCTTTCTTGTACTTTGATTAAATAGGTCCTTGTCATTTTCTATCAACTGGTTTAACTGTGAACATACCAAACTGTTTTTTTTTTCTGTCAAATAAATGAATCTTGAATCAAACATAGTATGTTGGTGGGACATTCAGAGATTTTTCAGTCAAGTACTGACTGTCTGTCAAGGTTGCCGTCAAACATTCTGGTCCTGATGGTAGCCAGTGATGACTTTTTAGTATTCTAATACAAGGCGTGTGGAGACCCACAAAAAAAATCATACAGCTTATTGGTGCTGAACATCCATCCTGTGCAAATGTAAAGTATTGACCCAGAGAATATTAATCTGATTGGTCTGATGTATCTTGCTGTCTGTTAATGAACAGCTTTAAAGTAAAATGTGGAAGAAGCCGTCAGTTGGTATCCAAGCATGTTTAGGGGCTATGAGTGGGAAAGAGTCGACATGTGTACCCGGTGAGATACACGTAAAGCAGGAAGGAAGCCAGAGCTTCCTTGTAAGGACTGTCACCAGGAGATGGTAGTGTACAGTTTGGCGCCTGTTGTTCTGCTCTTACAAGTGGATCGGCAGAGTGATTTGTTGTCAGAGGAGGTGGGCTTACAGCTATTGCTGCTAGTCGAAAATCAATGAGGGGTGTAGTGGGGGGCAGATGGACCATATAAAGTGGTCAATCTCTGTTCCATCGTGTACGCTTTAAGCCAGACATGATCACGCCCACACAGTTGCCCAGAGCAAGTCACATATAGTCAGCTGTGAGTGGTAAGTAAGACCATTAATTGCCAGTTTCTGACGTCAACCTCCCTCGAGCTTCATCTCCACTCACAGAACCCACAAACAAAAGTAAAACACACGAATGACGACCCAAATAAACAGAGTATGCAGACTCCAGGAATGTGCTGTCTCTGTAGTGTGTGTTATTGATCAGTCACCGACCCTGTATAACAGCTTTGTACCGGTACAAGGGGAGGTGGTGGACCGTAGACATGTATACAGCATACAGCTAGTGGCCTCTGTTTGATTAGGTGTTCTGAGGTCAGTGTAGGAATGCCCTGTGGCCGGCTATAGGTTAAACCTACAGGTGACATAACAGTCAACAGGGACTCGTCAGATTAGACCATGGGGTCATACAGTACTGATCATGTGAATGGTCAGTCAGTAAGATTGTCCAAGATGATCCACTTTTCATCCCGTGAAGTGTGTTTTGCTTCATAGAATATGTACACAGTGGTGACAGTGATGGAGATTGTTGTGTACAAAGATGCAGGCTCAAGGGAGACCAGTGGAGTGACATCAGAGTTATGGTTGAAGTGGTGGAATGAGATGCTGACCAATAGGAGATGTTAGTCATGTGTCTTCATGCTCCTGCTATTTCATATAGCCATCACTTGAGTGACACCATTAACATAAATCACCATTGATGTGAGTGCACTACATTGTTACATGTGTATACTACTTGTACAATGATCCCTCGCTACAGAGACCACCTGGCTTGGGAGACCATGTTTGTTAGGTCACAAGCATGATCTTTTCCATGATATTGTACCTCTAATGAGAGACCACCTATTTTGAGGCACCCTTCTGAGACTTGCTTTTGGGGTTGCATCTGAAGACAACCATCACTGTACTGTGTCCATATAGTGGTCTCCATGTAGGGAGACCTCTCCAGGGAGACCACCTGTCTTGAAAGACCACCTTGCTTGTCAGGATACTTTGTGTATATTATTTATACCTCCTGTGAAAGGCTACCTGTCATGAAAGACCACAAATTGATCATCCTTAATGGCAGTTTTCAAGACAGGTTCCACTGTACTGGATTATGACTGTGTAAGTTAACAAAAGTATTTGATGATCTATGAATCATGATCTTTCTCTTTTCTGATAGGAATTACCCCAGTCAGGACATATAACTTCTTTGGACAAGGTAAGCACTTTATGGTCTTCTCTTTATTAACCCTTTCCCCCCTTAGACCGCCAAAACTGGCTGGTGGTCAAATGTCGTCTGCTTCAGCATTTTCAACTGATTCCAACGGCAGTGAAAAGCAATTTGACTGAGAATTGAAGATGAGATATGACAAGACAACATGACCCAGGTCAACAGCTTTCCTCAGCATGGGGGGGGGGCACTTAGTGCCCAACCAATACTGAGGAAAGCTGTTGACTCAGGCTTTATTCAAGGGGGAAAGGGTTAAAAATGCGAAATGAAACACAAGGTAAGTGCCTTGGGAAAGGCTTAGATAGCCTGGTCCTTCTGGCCCGTTTTGGCCTTCAACTAGGCTTGTCAGAGGCTAAACAACCATTGAAGTGAAAACCTTTGCATGTTGAAGCCACTGGTACACTTTGATAGCTTTGTGATGCTGTCACGTGCCTTTATACTTTGTTGTAATATAATATGAAAATAGAAAATATTAAATTGGAAGTCAAAATCCAAAAGTAACAAGGCCCTCTAAGCTCTGCTGACCAAAGGTCGCAGAGCTTAAATGCAACCGCTCGTGTCTGTCCTCCCGTAAACTTTTGCTCATTAGCAAGCACAATACCGTCTACAGTTTTCAAATCAGCCCAATATAACTTCCAGGACTTATAGGGTGTATGAAAATCTAGGCCCCTTTCGATATTGATGGCACCACCTACATTATTATGTAATATAGGGGTCAAAATATGAAAATCTTGTGAACACTCTAGAATCTTTAATTTGTGGCAGGTCGTCACCAAATTGGGGGAGATTGTGGGGGAGGTCAAAGTCTAAACTGCTAATGATACTAATGGCGCCACCTATAATATGACAAAAATTAGGAGCCAATATATGTTTTGAGATTTAAAATTCCATATGTTGAAAAGTAATTGGATTAGACTTGCAAAAGTTTTAGGTTATATAGACAATGTCCAAAGCTAGAATTTTACATAATATCGGTGACTTTAATCTATTTTTGTGAGGTCACCATGCCTGTAAAGTTGAAAAAGGTGATTTTGTAATGGCAGGGTGTAGCTTGGATATCAGTGGCAATGTCAGCACAGCACCAGGCCTATGGGACTCTTGTATTACATAATCTGGGTGTCCTTGATCTTCTGTCCCAAGATCACTGAGGTCATAAAGTTAGGAATTCACTCATTGTTGCCTTGGCACATGCAACGATATCCATCACAGGAGTTGCACAAATAAGTTATGATTACATCTGGTGCAAAATGTCATCTGGTGGACATTTTTTACACTAAATTTACACATGCTTTATATGTTCAGAAGCCACTTGAGGATTTGCTACTTTGAAATAGCCACAGTGCCAGCAGAGCATTAGGCCCATGGGCCTCTTGTTGTCACCTTGAACATGTTGAAACCCCAAAGTAAAAAAAAAAAGTCACATGTTCATAATATCATGACATATTGCTCAGTTAGTTTACCATGTCTGAACAGGACATTACAATGATTGTTGTCATCCCTACATGTTGGGAGCATGTTGTATCACTTGGCATTTGGGTTTGAGACTATGGCTTAAATAATAAGCTGTGTGAAAGAGCTTAATTTGCTGCAGGAAATCATATCTCTTAACAGATTTAATACCAACAAAAATGCATGATATTCATTTTTTAGCTCAGCTGACTTGTCAGTCAGATGAGCTTATAGGATGGTCAGTTGTCCATTGTTGTTGTCATACCTTCACATTTCACATTTTTAACTTCAACTTCTCCAAAACCATTGGCCATATCCTCTTCAAACTTGGTGGACACCAACCTTGGGCAGGTCTTTACCAACTTTGTTCAAATGGTCATGTCCATTGATTTTTAGATTTTTTGTGAATTTTTGGCAAGATATTAAAAGATCTTCTCCAAAACCACTTGCAGATTGCATAGGGACACTTCTGTGGACCCTTGGATCTTATTTTGTTCAAGAGGTGGTGCTGCTTTTTTTTTTTTTTTTTTTTTTTTAATTTTGTGTATTAAAGCTATTTTTGATGTCTTCTCCATAACCGCCACTCAGATTGTGCTAATTAGTGGTGGGAATGTACCTTGTGGAAGGGTGAAATAAAGTTGTTAAGTAGGTGGTAATAAAGTGGAACCCTGATTTTTAATTACTTTTTTTTTTTTTTTTTTTTTTCAATTTGGGTACTTGGTGGTTGAATTTTTCAAATTGGGTACTTATTGATTACTGTGCAAGTCAATGGGGGTTGCGATGATAATTTACATTTTTGACCTCTCCAAAACTGTGAACCAGATTCACTTCAAACTTGATGGGTATGTACTTTAGATGAGTCTCTTTTGGTTTTATTGTGTCCTCATTGTGTAATTTGGGGCCTACAAGATCATTCACATCCCATTTCTTTCTTTTTTTCCCCTCAAAATTAGATAATATTATCAACTTTGTGGTTTTTCACCAAGATTTGTATAAAGTAGTATTTGAAGCAGGTTTGCACAAATAAGGTGCCGGAAACTTAGTCCAAGCTTATTACATCTGGTAAATCAAATCTTGAACTTTTTTTTAGCGAAACTATGCATGATTACATGTACATCTATAAGCAAAAAGGTTGAAATTTTGCAGAGTATCATGCCTATGTTTTTTACTTAAAAAACTGCAGAGCTTTTCTAAATGTCCACAGGTAGTTTATCATGTATGTATTGATTGTAAAATGTATGTGTAGAGATAGTCAAAAATGTACAACTGAACATGTCAAATCATGTTAATATTGTTATTATTATTATTGATAGTCACAATTATGGACACTTTTACTGTGTATAAAGATCAAATCAAATCAAGCAAATTAATTCTGTCATTTTGTTGCCTCCTGTCTTGAGCAGGCTTTCTCTACATGTAGTTCATGCTGGGAACATGTCCTTCCTGGGAACAAGATGATGATGAGAATTCAGGATGCCCTCCTACGATTGACTATGTGGCAAATTGGTCACCATGAAACTTACTCCATATAGTTCTTATATTTTTTTCATAGAACACATATCTACCCTGGCCTCAGACTGTCCAGGGCACCTACCATCATATAGTTTTATTTCAGTTCAACCATGATTGAATAGAGGTATGATCCAAGTTGTGGGTGCCCTAGAGTAGACTTGCATGGTCTTGGGCCTCTGCCTCTGGACTACATGTATGCACAACATTGACGTTCTGTCCAATCTCAGTAGTCCAGAGACCCAATAGCAGGTCCAATAATACCCCAGACCTAGAATCATGCATGTGGGGTGATATGATATGATGTGGCTCCACTTCAGATGTTGTTATTTGCATAGCCTGGTTTGGGTTGTGCTCTTGGGTCTCACATGGTGAAATCAATGAATGATCTGTAGCAGTTGCACAGAAGGGATCATTCATTGCTCTCTAGCTTGTGTTGTTGAAATACAGATATCTGTATTTTGTCATTTTGAAAATTTTAATTTAAAACCAAGCAAGACCAGTGACAGGGAATCAAAACTAGGAGAGAAAGCCAGACCGGTTTCATATCGAATGATACTCATCAGTGGCAGTTAGTATCACCGTGTCCCGCTGCTTTCATAGGCAGGGGTAACGTTGCTAATTGACGTTAGGTCAACGTCATGGTGGTCGTACGTCACGACGCAGACTGAGACTACCAGTCAACTGTTGGATTTAAGGAGTTGGGGTGACGTCTCGGAAAACGAGGACATCACGAGAGTAAGAACTGAATGGTGGTTGCTATGCACAGAGTAAGCTCTGTGTACAATGCCTGTTTTTCAGCCTTAAAAGGAAATGGCTTTTCATATTTAGTGGGAATAAAGGACGTATCAGACTGATAATGATTGGAGCTTTACGGTGTTCCTAAGGTCAACTTCGAGGAAAGGTTTACAAAGAGGTTATGTGGGGGTAGATAGACTCAGAACTAAAAATTTAGCATGATACTAGGCAAGTAAGTCTATCTACCCATAACATTGAGGCCTAACGGTTCTGTAGTGTTTAACTGGTGTATCCAATGTCGTTCTCTTTCGAGTCTGAGAGACAGTATACGTGTCATCTCAGGAGGGATGCGGATATGTTCCAGGATCTGGATAATGAGAGGGAGATCTGGTGCTGAGTGGTTTGGGAGGCAAAAGTGTCTGCCCAGTGGTTGGTTTACATCTTTATGCATGATGTAAAGGAAATGTTCGCTCATTCTCCTCATCAATGTGCGTTTGGTTTGTCCCACATACTGAAGTCCGCAGCATTGACAAGTGAACAGGTACACGAGGTTGTTGTGCTTGCAGGTACCAATGGTAGGTGTTGTGTAAGAACGGCCAGTGGTCCGACTAGTTACTCTGCCTGAGGTATCTAGTTTCTGACAGTAGCGGCAGGCCCTGGTAGTGCAGGGGTTTTGCTCTGTTGTGTTCGAGACTGCAGCCCTGCTGGCAGTCAAGGGGAATTTCAGTCTGGAACGCATAAGTATGTCTTTCAGGTTTTTGGTTCTCCTGATGCCTAGGACAACTTCTTTTTGTCCAGGTCTGTGGCATATCTTGAGGCTTGAATGATGCCCCAATTACGTTGGATGATGGATTTGATGGGAGGAAGAGCTGGGTTGTATTCAGTGACGAGGAAAATTTTTCCTTGATCAGCACTCGCGGTGCTGACAGTGGTGGGGTTCAACAGCATCTGTCTGCTCAATGCTCTAGCTCATGTGAGAGCATCGTTGAGGACATCTTCAGGGTATCCTCTCAGTGTGTAATATTGGAGTATTTTGAGCGTGTATTTTGTCATTTTGTACAGATATCTCTATTTCTAATTCAGATATCTGTGTTTCTAATACAGATATCTGTATTTCTAATTCAGATATCTATTCATAATACAGATATCTGTATTTCCAATCCAATTCAGGTATCTGAATGAGAAATACAGATATCTCTGTTCCAAACTCAGATATCTGAATTAGAAATGCAGATATCTGAATTAGAAATACAGATATCTGTATTAGAAATACAGATACCTCTATTTGTGAATATTTGCAGGTTTGGCTTGCCATAGCCTTCCCTATTGTCAATGTATTGTATGCACTATATTCCTATGTTAATGTATTACTATACACTGAGCTCCTGGGAAGAATAATAAAGATTTATCATGTTTTGAATGAAATGCCTCAGAGTTCTTATCTTTTGTTTAAATACCATGTATTAAGGACACATTACAACACCATAGGTCACTTAGCTGGTTTCCACGCACTTTAGGTGCCTTGCCAGAACTCCCCCTAAATAATATTTCCGTGGGTCCAGTGCTGATCTATGCTGCTGCAATGACTGTCCTCGATGCCCTGTGGCAGTATTGCATAATAGCGAGCATACGCAATCAGTTTCCTACTCTAGCGCCCATCATTGATGGGTGCCTTTTGTTGGAAGCTCCCTCACTGTGCTTACTTTTACGTTTGGGACTTCTCTTGTTGGTGAGGTAGTGCATAAGTTTCCCGGGAGACTGGTCCTACCTCCCAGTTAGTTTGTCCAGTGGTTTGTTGAGTCTGTGAGATCATGAGTATGGATAGTGAGTTGAACGTCCGTTTGGACGCCAACCATCACAGTATGGCATGCTGGGATGACCATCCCAGCATGCCGCTTTTGCATGCATGAGAGTGGTGTTTTCTGCTCTGAGGAGAGTCTGTGCGATGTTTGTTGACAATGGACTCCCTATCAGTGGCAGAAAGTCCGTCGGGCTGACGTTAGATCAGCCAGGCGAAGACTCCAAAGTGCTGAGGCACATTGTGAGCCAGTACAGTATAGTGTTCCTCAAGTGGGATCTACCATGGCACCCGTGGCCGCACGTGCATCAGATGCAGCCATCCAAGCACCTGGCAACTTGCCCAGGTGTGTGCAACATTGTGAACAGGCTGATCCTCAAAGTGAGGCACCTGTTGGTGGAGTGACCAGTTTGAACAAGCGTGTTGATGCTTGTCCTCAAATCGAGGACCCTATGGGAAAGGTGCTGCCTAGGGACGTTAAGTGGACTGTGGTAGAGAGGTCCCGTTTGCGGGTTCCCACCGCAGTCCCCTCTGCTCCAGTGAGCAGCTCTGTGGGCAAAGGTCTCTCTGTTACTGTTTGCCCCAATGCTGGCCACTCGTCGGTAGTTCGGTGAAAGGATAGAACCTTAGTGGTTAATAAGTCAGTAATTACCCAGGTGGGGAAAAAGTCAGTAGGGACTACAGGGATAGATGGGGAGACATCGTCATCACTCCCTATTAGTGCTACTGCTCCAGGCTTTCTTCCCTGTGCCTCACCGAATCAAGCTTCGGCTGTACAGGCGGATGCGACTGCCCAAGTGATAATGGGCAAGATGGAGGTGCTGTTTGCGTCAGTCGGAGGATGGCTGGACAGGTTGGAGCAAAACGTTGCCGCCGGGAAGCCTGATCCTGTCATTCCTCCTTCCCCCGTTCACTCGGAGTTGCCTGGCCCCTCTTGCGAGAGTGGTGCCGAGTCTTCTTTCTTTTTTTATTGGCTTATATCTTGGTAATGCTAGATCCTGTCACTTTTCATCTCAAAAATGATGACTCCAACACTGAATAATTGAAGACTTTGATATTGCAAACAGTGATGACAACCTGACAAAAATATATTGATATGGTTCTTATGTCACAGGACCACTTCAGTCTCTGTGTCCAAGGTCAGCTGAGCAGAAAGGTGTCACAGTCCTCTTGTTTTTCTTTTTTTTTCTTCTGTTTTTTAAATTTTGTAGAGATCTGAACATTTCATGATTCATTATGGAATATGCAAAATAAGCAGTGTTTTTGATTTCTCAGTTCAAAAATTGAACTTACCCACAAAGTTTACTGATCAGAAGCTCCAGTTTTACAGTCAAGTTAAATTATTTAAGTTCAGATTGTGTTTTCTTGAATACCACTTATTTTCAGTGTTAGTAGACAGGCAACTGTATAGATTTTGAGTGAATTGTGATCAATTGGTTGCTTACCTCTGTACTGACTTATAAGTGACTAAGGTCAGAACTTCATATCTGAAGTAAATGTACACTGACTATTGGACCGTACAGGCTGTGCTGTTATTTAATTGTATTTCACCAATGACATCATGGTAAAAACACATGAAAAAGTGTTGGGGGGGGGGGTGAACTATGAAATTTGCTAGACATAAAAGTGAGTAAACTCACAAGTTTGTCACAATAGGTCATAGCCTGCCTCATGGTCCCATAGACTAACAAAGCGACTCAAATTACATATAGAATGTGAACTTGTTTACATGGTTGCGTTGATTCACAAAGTAACAAAAATTCTGAGTCTAGTGTATGTAAGCAAACGTGAATCTGGGTGAGGGAAAGAGTAGGATAATAATGGCAATGTAAAGAGAGGTGTTGTTGCCATGGCGACACATTCCAGCCATTAATGTTGTCATTGTTGTGAGTACATTGTTTGTATTTCAGGAGCTGTTATTACTGAAGGCCACGTCCACAGCCACGCTTACCTGCCTGGAACAGTGTCTTGGTATCCTTCAGCAGCACCAGCTACACCAGGTGAGCTGCCATTAACCGGGAAGTTTACAAAGCTGGCTGGATGTTGCATGTGGTCTGTCTTTGTTTTTCTCTTTGTGTCATCAGTTGTGGAAAATGTCTTGAATGGAAAATGACATTTTAAATGTTAAATGAAACCTGTCAAAATAACATGCTTTTGGTCAACAGCTTTCAGTGTCATGGGTGCTAATCTGTGCCAAGGAAAACTGTTGACTCATTCTTAATCCAAGGGCTGCTGGGCTAATGTTGTGCTTGGTAAAACTAAGTGATAGTCATGTTGGGACACTGACCTGGCAATTAACATCAAGTGTAGTTCCCTTAAAAATATCTTTTGCCTGAGAAATAAGCATATAAATTTGTTCCAAGCCTATATTGTGTATTCTGACTAGACTGGCCTGTGGGGCCACTCTAGCTACTCAAGTATATGACCTACGATTCTACGTTTTATGTCACAATACATTACCTGTGTAACCACTGTAGGGAAGTCCCCTGTGGGATTGCAGAACCAAGAGAAATTGAACTCACTCAAAGTGTTCAGCTGACCCACTTGTGCCCTCTATAACAGTGATGGTCACTATGCCACCATTTTATGGTTCATTTGTTTTGTGTCCCATGGAGCTTGTGGTCAATTCGTTGTAAGAAAATTTTTAATTTTCAGTCATTGTTGCTGAAGTTAGGATCTTTGTCTTTCTGTTGCACAAATCTTATTGACTACTGAAGTCCATGATACAGTGTTCAAAATCAACTGAAGTTGACTTTGAAGACTTTAAGCTTTGTGATCAGAGAAAAGAGATATTTACTGGGAAACTGATAGCCTTTTATATCAGCACTGTGAATGTGTTCTGCCCACAAAGTTAATAATTATGTTGCAAAAGTACAGTAATTATAAATACAGAAAATCTTAATCCGCCTCAGGCCAATGTCTACAAGTTTTGTCTCCATGTTATAGCTCATTGCCACTATTGACCATAGCCATGATCTCACTTACTAGTTTAACAGTGAAGATGAGCACAGTACTTGGGTTAATAATTGCACACAATATGAAGACTGAACTGTGTGTCACACATACCTGATCTGTGACCTATATAAGTGGGTGATCAGAAACATCTTACAACACAGTATTGGATCATGGCAGGAGAACCATAGCAACCTAAAATGGTAAAGTCATGGATGGAGGGTTGATAGTTTGTTGTCTGCTTTTGAGTTTTTCTTTCATTATTCTTCCCCCAGTAATGATGGAAGGTGTTGTGTCGTCAGGTTGTCTTTATGTCCATGTGTATGCACCAACATTGGTTACCACGGTATCTTCAAAAAGCCTATAGGGATTTTTCTCAAATTTGTTACAGAGGTTCATTATTAGACAAAAATCAGCTGATTATATTTTCAGGTCACTGTGACCTATTGTGGAGTACTTGTTGACCTATTTTCTGGTCACTGTGACCAGTTTACTTTCAATTTGACTTTGTTACATGCAATACAGTAGTCCCTCCTTTGAAAGACCACTCTTTTGGGAGACCACCTCCTTTGAGAGACCACAGGTGTCAGGTCTCTCTGTAGTACTTTTCATGTTATTTATACCTCCTTTGAGGGACCACCTGCTTTATGTGACCGCCTTTTGGGTGGTACTAGAGGCAGTCTCTCAAAGGAGGGGCTACTGTATCTTCAAAGTCCATCCTTTGATCACTGAGTGAAAAGCAGGGTACGATACTTCATTGTGTGTGGTTTTAATTTGCAGCAGCAGTCGAGCCATCACAGCACAGGCCTGCCCTCTGGTGTCACAATTGAGTGGCTTGAACCAAAGTAAGTGTTGTTCAGCTTCTGGTACTGGCACATATTCTTAGATAAATATCTGTATTTAATGTTAATTTTGCTTCCCCCATTAAAGAATTTGTCTCAGCGTGTCAATTGATAGCAACTGCTCCTTGAAATAACAAAACAAATAACATAATCCTGTATATTCTAAAATGGCAGCAGATGATCAAGTGATCCAAAGAAAAAATGACTTTTGTTATCATGTGATAAACAAATTGCATACACACAAGAAATGGGCATATTTTCAACATGTCAATATTCAAAGATCAGTGGCCTAGAAACTATTTAATTGCTTCTTTTGCATATTCCATATGTCCACAAAGAATCCAGGTATTATTATTTTTATTTATTTTTTTTGTTTACCAATTTGTAACAAAGAATAAAGGCATGTCATAGTGTCGCATTGCTATCAAAGGACACCAGTGGCTTCAACAAGTTTTCTACTGCAAATTGCTATATTAAATGGCATCTTGAGAGTTGATCATAAAGTTTCTGTACAATGCACCAATTTTCCCATGTGTTGATATGCATTTCTTAGAGCCTGACATTGATATTGTTATCTTAACCCTGCAGATATATGTGTGAAAGAAATCTGATATTGTAACCTTCACAATTTGGATATAAGGTGGGGGAAATGTGATATTGTAACCTTCTTAATTTGGATACAATGTGCGAAAAATCTGATATTATGACCTTCACAAATTGGATATGATGTGGGAGAAATCTGATATTGTAACCTTTTCAATTTGGATATAATGTGGGAGAAATCTGATATTGTAACCTTCTCAATTTGGATATAATGTGGGAGAAATCTGATATTGTAACTTCAATTTGGATTTAATGTGGGAGAAATCTAATATTGTAACCTTCTCAATTTGGGTATAATGTGGGAGAAATCTGATATTGTAAATTTCACAATTTAGATATATGAGTAGCAGTGATTTGGTACATCTGTGGAGTTGTATAGGCACAGTTTTAATACTCAATGCTCTGGCAGACTTTCCCATGTAAGTTGTGAGGTGAGCTGCCTATAGCTCTCCTAAAAATTTGACCTGGGTGAGCTGTGGTGGGAAGTGTAAATATAACCTGATTGTAAAATCAGTCCTGATTGGTCAATAGCTTATCCGAAATGTCCCACATGCATGTGGTGGAGAGCCTGGGTGATACATGTACACCTTCTTTATGTCAAAGCCAGTTTAATAATTAGTAAATGTAATAACCCACAGACAGACACAGTTTACATACTTCTTGACCCAAGAAAACTAGAGGTCTTTGTTTGTATTCTCTGATTAAGTGACGGGAAAACAAAAGTTTTGATATGGCGTATGCACTGTTAGATCAGGAACCTGGATAATCCAGGTTGTTTGGATCTCCTGGTTTCAACATCAATTCATTCCATCCCAAAGTCTTGTTTTTGCACATATTTATATAGACTTAAAGGCAGAAGTTGCATTTTCAATTTTTTCGTAAAGCAGTTTTCAATCAAGTATCAAGGTGCCTGATCTAAAAGTCATTGGTTTCTACATTGTGTGAGAAGTCCTAATATGACTTTCCACAGAATACAAAAAACACTAACCAAGCCTTTAACTGAAGAGCAGGGATATAAGATTTCCATACATGTATTTGAATATAGATTAAACTGCCTGGATGTCACAGCAGAAATTTTATGTGCTAGGTGTACTTATCAGGTTGTTACAATCATCCCAGAGGTGCAGATGTCAAGGGGGCTGTAAATTTATGTGTCGGGTGAAGATGAGAAGCAGTATAGTTAATACGTCATATGACAACTTGTACATGCATGTGCAGAGTACATCTTTTGTTTGTTTGTTTGTGTTTGTTCGTTGCTTAGTACAGGCTTGACAGGAGTCTGAACATATATACACCTTTACAACATACATATACAGTATAATATATATTATGTATATCAATCAAATCCCTAACAATGCATTTCCTGAGAGATGCATTTAATGTTGGTTGTTTAACAGATCACAGTTCCATGTACTGTGCCCTTTATGTTGTCTATCCTGTCACCACGTGGTTAGTGTTTAGTCTTGTTAAAGGGACTCGGTCATCATCAGTTGTCATGGTAACCATCAGCAGTAAAGTTAGGAATAGTGATTACCACTGGTAAAAATCATGATGGTCAACCTGGTGATTGGAGCACAGTCCCCACTGCACTTTTATTGCCTCTGGGGAGACTAAGTTGAGTCTAAAACGAAACACAAAGATAAATCTTTGCTGGCAACACTTCGCAACATAACACTGCTCAAAATTGTTCAAAAAGAGTACTGTATGGTCAGTTCCATCTGACTTAAAGCTGACCAGTACATGCGAAATTGTAAATACTTGGTTCAAAGTGGTCAGTTTCAACGTCTTTTAAAACTGATAAAAGTCCAGTGTGTGCATTACATCACTAACACCCGTTGAAAAGTGAGTGAGGATCTCTTGAGATTGTAGGCCTACAAACCGTGGGAGTGAAGGCTGGTGTCTCCTACCTAGAACCTGTCGTCTAGTTATTATTTATGCTGCACTTTCTGATTTTGTGTCATGTTTCTTTTTATCTTTGTGACTTGCAGGCCTCATAAGAGTAGCAACCTTAATGCCCCTGCTTCCCCCACTGACAGCTTTACGTCCGCCAACTCTATGCCGAATGACAGGCCTGCAGAACGTAAGTCACCCAGTCCTGTGTCCTCACCCATGCATGGCTATCGTATATGTTTTTGGTGCTTGCACAATTACTGTTAGCAACTGTGTTCATGATGCTGAAGAACATTTCTACATAGATCTTTGACCAGTGATCTCTCAAGGTCAGGTCAACTGTTTCACAATATTCGATCAATACTCGGCCTCTGTTATCTGGATGTTAATATCACAGGAGCAAAGCATTCTGAATTAAATCCCGTCATAATTGAGGGTGTGAAAAAAAAACTTAACTCTGAGCTTTAGAAAGACATTGCTGTACTGCAAATATTTTAAATCATTGGATGAATTTATGCAGTTTTGGAGACATGTTTGGCATAGATCTTCAATAATGGAGACAAGGGTACACAAATACACATGTGCAAAAAAGGCAGTTACGTAACATCCCATTGTCTTGGTTTTAAATTGTTGCCATTGATGTGAAATTATAGTAGAGTGCTAAGAATATTCTTATTGTGTGTTTTAAATGGGAAAAATTAGCCAGCAAATATGACTATTTTAAACATGTAAATGTATTAGGACAGGGTACCCATAGCAACTTGTGTGTAGCCAATGTGTTACACACATATTGAACTTGAGGGGTATGTGTATTTCTGGGATTTTTTAATGCTTGTCAATTGAAGTCCTTGAAGTAAAGAATTCTAATCATGTCAGCTGTGAACATCAGTCAATATACTTTGTGTGGGTTAGGTCATTAAGTGTATGATATACAGGATATACACAGTCGCCATATTGAATCGATCAGTGTCAGTTTGCCGCAAAGCATGCTGGTCCCAGTAGTCATCACACCCGCTAAAGCAATAGCGTCAGTATTGGAACTCAAGGGTTAATGCGATCATGGTCATCAGGAGAAAGATATCAAAATGCCTGGATTTACCTGCTGTGTACCTGGTTGCTATAATAATTCATCTAGGGATAAAAATTGCAATTTCTACAACCTACTTAAAAACAAAGAACTCTGAGATTCGTGGTTAATATATTTCCAGAGCTGGTAACAAAGGCCGTTTTAGTAAATTTGTACCAACGATGGGCCACGTCCTGCCATGTCTGCAGTGCACATTTCCCAGGTGGAAAGAAAACTATTATTAGGACAATTCCAAAGATCTTTCCGCAATGAAAACTGAAAGTTTCAAAGCCTAGAGTGCCAATAAGGTGACGTTTGGAACTTACTGTATTTGTGTATTTTCGTCCACAACAACTTCCATGTAGTCATTACCCTATTCTGTAGTCCAAACTCTCTATAATGAGTATACTCCATAATCTAACCTGTCACAAGAAGTTTCCACAGAAACCACTAGGAACTGGGATTTTTACAAAGATTTGATCTTCGGTAAATCTTAAAATTTGTAAGCTACTGAAATAAAAATATAGCCTTTATATTGCTCAGTAATAGGCCTTTCCATTGATATATAATAATATATTATTTTTCTTCAACACTAAGATCATTATTATCACATGTCTACCAAAGGCTATGTTCACATCTAGATATGATCGCCGGAAGATTAATACTTCTCACGTGAAGCATTCAACTCAGTATATTTACTGTGTATCATTTCATTAGATCATAACTTTTGAACGAGTCAGTCAATTTCTTTCAAATAAAGATCAGAATAAAGCCTGTTGTATAACACAAAATACAAATATGTAAGTTTGAATACATTGTACAAAATATTGCCAGTGAGATTTTTATGCAGGTTGTGCAGAATCACGTGCATGATTGAAGCAGTCAGTTCTTCATGAAAATAACATTTTTCACAAAAGTTATGATGTTCCGTAAATCCTAAAATATGCAAGCTACAAAAATAAAAGTGCCGCTTTTGTATTGGTCATTAGTAGATGTTTCCAATAATATATGATACGAAACGTTTTTCTTTAAAAGTCCTAGAAAACCACCAATATGCCTAGCGAAGGAAATGGGCAGTGCGCTACAAATGCGAGTGGCAGGTGAAGGTGGCATCCTGCTATCAAGCATTCCAGTTTACCATGTTATGTATGAATATTTCACTTGATCATAAATTTTGAATGCGTTCGATAATTTCTTTCAAATAAAGAGCAAATTAAAGCTTAACTTGCATACAATGCAAATAGTGAGCTCAACTACAATGATTTAAATAATATTAATGAGGTTCCGCGCAGGTTGTGCATGATGATCTACGATCAAATGCATGAACTACACATGGCCATTGTCCAGCAACAGGCATTTTTGGCGTCATGAACCTGATCTTGCAATGATGAGAACTTCCCTACAGTTTGGTAGATGTTTTTGAAACTTTATTTTGAGGTCAATACAGCATAGGAAAAGATAGACGCAGTTTTAATAAGATAAAAAGAGGTAAATACTGCATAGGTGATCTTACGCAGATGATGTATGGGCCTAACTTAGAAAAGATAGTGCCTTAATAATAATGATAGGCCTACTTGTGCAGGAACAAGTGCTAATATTTAGCAAATGAAATATATTTTTGTCAAGCAAACGGGACTTAATGTTGTTTTTTCATCATTTTACTGGACGCAGTAAAATAGCTCCTGCTATCAAAGTTGGGTCCAAGTGTACCGAGTTTTGCATGTTGGCCATACTGCCATCACTCTTACTGAACTACTGGGACCAGTATGCTTTGCACAACCGACATTTAGTTGACACATGCACATTGGACTGTGCCTATCCCGTATTGCATCATGATCTAAAAAAAGTAAATGTGAAAATACATTATGCAAAAGGTGTGAGGTGTTATAACTGGCATGTGTTTACTTGCAGCTGTGAAGATAAACCATGAAGATGACATGGAGGACCCTGAGGAGTACACAGACACTGAGCTGGAGGGGGTGGAGGAACACAAGAGTATCATCCTACACCTCCTCTCTCAACTCAAGCTGGGCATGGACCTTACCAAGGTAAACTAGTCAATAGCATGGACCTTACCAAGGTAAACTAGTCAATAGCAGGGACCTTACCAAGGAAAACTCGACAATGGCATGGACCTTACCAAGTTAAACTAGTCAATAGCATAGACCTTACCAAGGTAAACTAGTCAATAGCATGGACCTTACCAAGGTAAACTTGTCAATGGCATGGACCTTACCAAGTTAAACTAGTCAATAGCATAGACCTTACCAAGGTAAACTCGCCAATGGCATGGACCTTACCAAGGTAAACTCGTCAATAGCATGGACCTTACCAAGGTAAACTCGTTAATGGCATGGACCAAACCAAGTTAAACTAGTCAATAGCATAGACCTTACCAAGGTAAACTAGTCAATAGCATGGACCTTACCAAGGTAAACAGGTCAATAGAGTGAACCTTACGAACATAAACAGGTAAATAGTATGAATCTTACCAAGGTAAACTAGTCAATAGCATGGACCTTACCAAGGTAAACAGGCCAATAGAGTGAACCTTACCAACATAAACTGGTAAATAGTATGAATCTTACCAAGGTAAACTAGTCAATAGCATAGACCTTACCAAGGTAAACTAGTCAATAGCATGGACCTTACCAAGGTAAACAGGTCAATAGAGTGAACCTTACCAACATAAACTGGTAAATAGTATGAATCTTACCAAGGTAAACTAGTCAATAGCATAGACCTTACCAAGGTAAACTAGTCAATAGCATGGACCTTACCAAGGTAAACAGGTCAATAGAGTGAACCTTACCAACATAAACTGGTAAATAGCATGAATCTTACCAAGGTAAACTAGTCAATACCATGGACCTTACCAAGGTAAACTAGTCAAATATGGAATTTACCAAGGTACACTAGTCAATAGCATGGACCTTACCAAGGTAAACTAGTCAATAACATGGATCTAACCAAGTTAAAAACTGATCGATAGCACGGTCATCACTGAGGTAAACCAGTCAATAGCATGGACCTTACCAAGGTAAACTAGTCAGTAGCATACACTTAACCAAGATAAACTAGTCAATAGCCTAGACTCTACTCAGGTAAACAAATCAATTGCATGGACTTGACTCAGGTAAACTGGTCAATAGCATGGCCTTGACTGAGGTAAACTAGTCATTGCATGGACCTTATAAAGGTAAACTGGTCACTAGCATGGCCCTGACTGAGGTAAACTGGCTAATAGCATGGCCTTGGCTAAGATAAACTGATTAATACCATGAACTTGACTCAGGTAAACTGGTCAATAGCATGGACTTGCGTCAGGTAAACTGGTCAATAGCATCACCTTGAATGAGATAAACTACTCTTAGCATAGACCTTATTATGGTAAACTGGTGAATAGCATAGACCTTACAATAGTAAACTAGTCAATAGCATAGACTTGACCAAGATAAATTTGTCAATAGCATAGACTTGACTCAGGTAAACAAATCAATAGCATTACCTTAATAACATGGACTTGACTGAGGTAAACTGGTCACTAGCATGGCCTTGACTGAGGTAAACTAGTCATAGCATGGACCTTACCAAGGTAAACTGGTTAATAGCATGGACTTGACTCGGGTAAACTGGTCAGTAGCATTGACTTGACTCGGGTAAACTGGTCACTAGCATGGACTTCAGTAAGGTTACTAAGTCAATGAGTAGTGTCTTGACTCAACTTAGACTGTGAATAAACCTCACCTCAGCCATTCATTTTGCTTTTTTGCAGGTTGTGTTACCCACCTTTATATTAGAAAAACGGTCACTCTTAGAAATGTTTGCAGACTGCATGGCACATCCAGATTTATTTGTCAAGTAAGTATTATCAGGCTTCTCTTAGAATGTTGTAATTTTAAGATAATTAGGTTGTTAGCTTCAGACCTTCCACATAAATATGATATTCATCAATGAGAACTGTATTGAAACTCTGTGTCAGTGTGCTGTTAGTTTCCTTTTGAATACATCAGTATACAAAAGTAACAACACAGCAAAGTAAACAAAAGTCACATGTAAAAAATGTTACTCAAAGTCTATCAAAGAGTTAAATCTGTGAGTGACTGAGGGAGGCAATACTGATAGACCCACCAAGCACACTGGCATTACTGTCACCAGTAATGGGAGAATCTGTAAGAGTTGAGTAGACTCAACGACTCTGCTTAACCCTTTCCTCCTTACACCAGTCAAGATCAGCTACTAACCAAATGTCTGCTTCTATGTTTTTGACTAATTTCAACAGTAATAAAAAAAAACAGAAAAAAAAAGATTGAGAACTATAAATACAGCCTATCAAGATCACATGCCCCAGGTCAAGAGCTTTCCTTGGCATGGCTTGGGCACTTAGCACCCAATCCATGGCAAGGAAAGCTGGTGACTCAGTCTTAACCCTTAAAGGGTCAGGTTATTTTTTGTACCAGTGAAAATAAAAGTAACAATTTTCATTGAACACAGTGCAGTGGGAACAGTTTTCTTTGAAGCATACCAAAAGTACATATCATTGTGGTGGCTGGAATGCCAAATTTCATTATGTGCAATAAATTGCTAATAGTCATGTGACTGGTTGCCATGGCAACCACTGTAATCACTCATAAATGGCAAAAAATCATTTAAAATCTGCTGAATTAGAGAACAAAGTATCTCCTCATTTTATGTGAAGCACCCTTCTCTCCAAATATGCATGGGATTTGGATAGCTGGAGATAGGAACTTTCAGTAAACTTTGAAAATAAAACCTAGATCACATGACCCGTTTCCATAGCAATGGTTTAAATATTGCTTGTACTTGCCTAAAAATTGGAAAAAACTGCATTTTTACATAGATCTGCAGAACCGGTAAGAGGCAGCTACTTTGCATAATAGTCACCATAAGTATTCATAGATTATCTTTTAGGTTAAATATTCTGCAAGAAATGACAGAAATAAAACAACACTGCTGTATCTCTATGAAAAAATTGTGTTTTCCCCCATTTGAATATGTTGCCATGGAAACAAATTGTGATTGGATTCACAATTATATATACGATGCTGTATACTGACATGTAGTTTGCAAATGTGGATGACATGCATGCTTTCAGTGTACATGCAATTATAGAGTTATTTATTTCAATGCAAAAGGCAAAGTAGGCCTTCGGTATAGGCTGCCATCACAATCTCTGAGACAGACAATATTTATCATGTATCTGTCTGCAACCATGCTCCTTTCCTACTCACCCCCCCCCCCCTCCAAATTGAGTGCAGAGAAACTTTTTAGGTTTGAATGCATGGTTCCATTACTGGGCCAAGGCAATAGGTCATGTTCATAAAGTTTATTGATAAACACAGGTTTGACAGGGAAACAGACTTGGGGATACTTGGGAAGTGCAGGCATTGACTCAATGATTGAATGATTGATCCGCTGCAATGAGTTGAATGACAATATATGGGACCCACTGTGGAACCACATGGACCATGCATGGTCCGCTTATAAGCTTGACCTCTATGGGCTCCAGCCTCATTATGAAAAAAATACTTACATCCTCACACCCAACATCAACTTCACTGTCCCTCTCCTCTACATAGTCCCACTCTGCCCACCCCTGAATAAGATTAATAGCCTGGGCACTTGTATATAATTGATGGACACCTGCAGCTGAACTGGTGCTAGGTGCTGCCCTCTTTGTGACGTCAGGCACCTCAAGGGAATCACCAGGAATCCCCTGAATGGCAAAACAATTTACGTTAACAGTAGCTACAGATCACGATAGCAGCAGGGAAATATTCACATATCAAAATTTCCCCTGCTGGCAGCATGTATAGTCATACCCCCAAGTGGGGGGGGGGGGAGGGTATGACAATGGCAGCATGTTAGGCCTACCTGAAACTCAATTATTTAGGCCAAGTTGGTCAGCTATAAATAGGATGCGGTGATTTGCACGCATGTGCAGGTGCGTTCCATGCCATCTCTGTCTTCTGTACTTCTGACAAATGAATAAATAAATAATGACAATACTGGCTAAATATTCCTTCCCAATGGCCAGATTTAATTGTAGACATCACAGCTGAATGTTTAGGAGCTAGATTGCAATCTACCAGTATTTCAACTGGATTCAACGTGATCATTGTCTCAAATAGACAATGTCAATGGAGAGTAGTAGTAGGCTACACACATGTACTGGTGTCAACGAATATTTGGGCCCCCAAACGGATGGGCCCGGGCACATCTGTTCGCCGAACAGATGGACCCCAGGCGCAAATATTCGGGCCTTCAGGAGCCCAAACATTCTGGAATATTTGGGCCCCTTCCGAATATTTGAGGTATACGCACCCACATTCCATGTAAAATACACCAATATATACATGTATATATAGTGGCAAACATTAAGCCTTGCAAATGTATTCAATTGTTTGATTTACATTTATTTTACAAAATAATAGCAAATTCTTTTAAAAATATTTCTTTTAGAGTTTGCAAAATGTCATGCAGGATGTATATATAGAGTGTATTGGGCCAAAACTAAGTTATTCCAATTTCTATTTGGGGGGGAAGGTGCCAAATGTTTGCAGGGGGGCTCAAATGTTCGGCGAATGAATGGGCCCCTGGGGGCCCTTCTGTTTGTGGGGCCCAAGTATTCTCTGACACCAGTACCGAGTCCAATCCCTGGCCACTTTCAGTTTCACCTTTTAGTCATTATTTTCTTTTTTCTTCTTCCTTTTTTCATTGTAATTTTATATTGGTCCAAACTGTTTTTCTAAGCACACATTGTGTTTAATAAGTTGATCTGTTGATGGTGGATGCATTTAGAAAATAGTAAATTTAGAGTTGGGCCAATTTTAGATGTTCAGGGTCAAATGTCCTAACTTTTACCTTTATTGTTCCCAAGAAGCACTCCCCCCCCCCCCCCCCCAAGTTTTAAATTTCTTAGCCCCCGGGGCGCTAATTCGAATGAATACAATATTTGGAGCAAAGCTGTGTTTTCTGTGTAAAATGCTGTAAAAAGTATACCATGCCCTTAATTCAAGGCACAAAGGGTTAATATAACTACTGTGACAGAGAAAGTACAAGAGAAATAAAAATGAGATGTTACATCTGCTTGTAAAGGGCATGTACAGAATACTCTTGATATTCATGTTTCCAGCTGGCAGTGTTGTAACAGTTCTGTTGGTCTGTTCACAGGATAACAGATGCACCTGATCCAGAAAGTCGGATGACGGCTATGGTAGAGTGGTACCTTACATCTTTCCATGCCAGTAGAAAGGTATGTTTTACAGGCCACTGTATCTGTGTTCTACTCTTATGATTACAAAAAATTGATGCATTCGGGGTGGAAAGGCTTTTAGGTTAACCACTGGTTGATGCAGTGTAGAACTATTCTTTAGCAAAGGAAAGTCATTTTATGTATTTTGTGAACTGAATATGCCAGTGATGTCCACTGAAGCCAGCCACACTGATCAGTCACCAGGGAGCAGCACAATCAAAGTGGATTTGTTAAGCTGAAACATTGTGTCAGATGTCCATTATGATACATGTACTTCAGAAATATTTACTTTTACAAAGACAAAATTGGGTATATGCACAAAGTAAATTTTGCCATTTCAGAAAAATTATTTGCATATAAACATTGATGAAATGACCAACCATTTTTGGATAATTTTGTTCATTCAGAGATTTTGACATATTTTGTTGACATATAATTTGTCTGCCACGTGTCCAAATTTGCAAGATCTAACCCCATTGCAGTCTGAAGAAATGGACAAAATACTTTTAATGTTACCATGGAAATCCGTGGACTGTGTTAAACTTTAGATGTTGATTACAGACAATTGGAATCAGCATCCAAATGGCTGGATATATCTCTGAGACTAATTCTCTCACTTTAATCAAACAAAAACTGTTTTATCATAAAAGTATTAAAAACATATCAAGGATTTTCTAAGAAATGATCTGTATTTTTTTAAATGTGTATCTGACATGAAGAGCTCTGTAAACTGAACCATTTTCTTGAAAAAGAAAACAAACAAACAAAAAACACCCCCACCCATCCACCCCACTACCCACATCCCCACCCAAAAAAAAAAAAAAAAAAAAAAAAAACTCTTAAAAAAAATTGTATGTCCTTTGTGGAAAAAACAGATACTTTTTGTGAACAATTCCTTGTAGATTTTTTCAGATCCGTATTGAAAAGGTGATAGCACAAGACGAGATAATACATTTTTAACACAATGTCATAGAAAATGTCAACAGGTACTTATCACCTGTCTATTATTACTACCAAAGCAAAGTTCACTTTTGAATTGAGTACATCTCTGACTTTTACTTGACACAGGGTGCGGTGGCCAAGAAACCTTACAACCCTATCATAGGGGAAACATTCCACTGTTCATGGCAGTTTCCACAAGAGTGTCAGGACACAGCCAGTGGGGATGTGGACCCAGCCATTGAGGCCATCAATGGGACCCCCGAGCCTGAGAGTGGCAGTACAGACACACACTTGTACTATTGTGCTGAGCAGGTGTCCCACCACCCTCCCAGTGAGTCTGTACTCTTGTCTTATTGCCTGTGTGTGTAGTGCAGGCCAGCATGAAGGGAGCGGGGGGGGGGGGTTCAGGCTGGACCCACTATGCTGGTGATACAGAAAAAAGAGTTATTACAGTATGCAGGCACAGATTATGATGCCCAGGTTTGCAAGTATGGAAATACCCTTTACGTCCCTCTTCAAATGTTGAGGATGTTAGATGTGTAAAGGTCACTGAAAGCAATGTGGGCCAGAGATACATGTTTTCTAAGTTACAACTTACTTTCAACTAAATATTAAAAAAAAAAGAATGAATGAATGAATTTACTTTTGTAAATGTACAAGATTTTGCCGATATTTGCATAGTTTCAGCAGAATGTTTGCCCATTAGACTGTGTTCTTAAAATTCCGTTTACAAATGGTATTGCTGTATATAGCATATTCTGTTAGGACATGTATAATAGTATGACGTGTCCTATTGGTGTTACAATGTCACATCCTATAGGTGTTAAAATGTGTTCTTTTTTGCTGATGTAATGTGACATATCCTTTTGGTGTTACAATGTGACATCCTTTAGGTGCTACAATGTGACATGTCCTTTTGTTGTTACAATGTGACATGTCTTTTTGGTGTTACAATGTGACATATTCTTTTGCTGTTACAAGTTGTCCTGTTAGGTCTCATCGATATTACATACAGTTCCAAGTTTATGGTAGAGGGGAAAAATAGTGATGTTAAGTTAAAAAGAGGGGACATTAATTGTAATAAGGTACTCTCATACCTTTTACCAACTACTGATTCAGCGTATTACAGTACTTACAATACTACACAGAGGTTTTTGTTTATTTGTTTTCTTGAGGACTATTATCAGTGGCTGGTGTGGATCATATACCATATTCCTCCTGATAGGCACCAGGGATGCTTACAAACTTACAGTGTGATAAGCCATTAATTTAGAACTCTACTTTAAACTTGAGTGTAAACTACTGTGAAAAGGATCACTAAATGTATAATATTGGTCAGATTTTGAGGAAGTTGGGGGGGGGGGGGGCATTTATAAGGAGAAATACAATATGTATCCTTTTTTCATGGTCTAAGACCTAAGATAGTAAACTGATAAAGAATCATGACTGTAGCCATAGTTTGAAATTGTTTTGTACAATTTGTATTTATTTTCTTACAGTTTCTGCCTGTTATTTTGAGTGTCCCGAGAAGAAGATGTACATGAATTTATCTGTATGGACCAAGTCCAAGTTCATGGGGATGTCTATAGGAGTGGTGATGGTAGGCAAAGGTAGGCATAGCCTTAAGAGGTTGTCCAATCTGTGCTTCAAAATAAACATTTCCAGGCACAAGTTCTCCAAAGTGTTTACAGTAAGCATAGTAGCATGCAATAATTGGTACAATTGGGCAGGAACATTCATGTTGAACACAGTGTAACCTGTTATACACATACTGTTATACAAAGTCAAGGTAAGTGACATGCAGGCAGATGTGTGTATCAAACGGTGGGTTATCTGTATCTTACACAAACTGAACAGCTTTGATCTTACAAGAATAAAGTAGGAAAGAAAATTATATTTCTGAAATATCAACAATGTCTGAAACATATATCAGTATGATGAAACTATAGTCCATATTACATGAGGCTTGGCTGAGAAGCATAATGCATCAAAAGAAATGCTTTCCTGTTTTGTGAGTTGCTGATCAGCTGGTACAGGTCTTCAGACAATGTGTATAGTATATGATTATAGAAGTATCTTTCCAAACTGTATCCAAGGAAGATATTCATGTTATTTTCACAATTTTACCCTTTTTACCCCCACAACCCTGTTAACTGGTGGGGTATTGTCATCCTCATGTCTGTCTGTGTGTTTGTCTCTCCTGCCATGCATCTGTCTTTCTGTATTCTTTTAGACACAATGACTTTTGAACAAATTGAGCTACTGTCAGGAAACATGTAAATTGCAGAAGTAACTTGTTGGGCGCTCGGAAGAATTTGAAATTCAGCAGCCTTGACCTATTTTCAAATTCACAAATTGAGCAACTATCATGAAACGTGAGCTTTAGAAGTATCTAATTTGAAGCTTGGCTGAGTTTGACATTCAGCGACCTTGACATATTCTCAAAGTCACCAGGAGTCATTCCTGACCAAGAGATTTTGTTGGCATGGGGAAAGCTGGTGACTTAGGGTATTTTATACTGATAAGTCTCTTCTACATTTGGTATTGTGTCTCCGGGTGGGACTGGGGAGACCCGTTGTTTCAGTGCATGTTTTGGTTCTTGTCAATATTATTATTCTTCAACACTCAGCTTTTGGTTTCCCTGTGATAAGTGCTGAAGAACTCAATGATACTTCATCAAACTTGGGAGGAACATCTATCTAGATGAGACCTGTCCTGGGCTTGTATTTGGGTCATGATGACCTAATCCATAAGGTCACAGAACATGGGGTTCATGAAGGTCACAGGACATGAAATTGGGTTCCATGCAATAACAACTGAAGAATGTAACAAAACTTCAGGAAATTTGATAGGGTTATGTATCTTGGTGAGATTTATGTTGGGTTGTATCTGGGTGACCTTGACCTTGCTGTGAAGTTTTACAGGGTCAGTTGTGTGAAATTGATTTCAGCGTGATAACTACTGAAAACTGAACACAACTTGATAGAATTGGGTAAGATTATGTATGTAAGGTAGACCTAAGTTGGGATGGTAACTGGGTCACTTTAACCTAATTTTCAAGGTCACAGAGTATGTGTGAATTATGTCACATATGTGAATTTGTTTTCCATGGGATAACTAGTGAAGAGCTTATCAAAACGTGGTGAAATTTGATAGGATGATGTATCTGGGTGAGACCTAGGTTTTGCCAGGACCACCTTGAGCAAATTTTAAGGTCACAGGGTCACCTACTGGTATGTGAATTTGCTGTGCCTACAGTGATATTATCAGCCATCTCCTTCAGAAGCAAAATGTTCCACCAGGAAATGTTATATGTCTTGCAAAATCAGTAACTTGTAGTTCAAAATGTTTTCATTAATGTTGGATGTGAAGATGAAATGAATTTTGACATTAAACCAGGTTTTGACTGGTTGAAAGTGGAAAGGATTAATAATGGCAGCCTGGTCATGTGACCCCACTCTGTGTATGTATTTGCAGTAATTCTGCGCCTGTTGGAGCATGACGAGGAATATGTTTTCACATTACCCAGTGCCTATGCCAGATCTATCCTCACTGTGCCCTGGGCAGAACTAGGGGACAGAATCACTATCAACTGCCAGAAGACAGGCTACTCAGCTCATGTCATCTTCCATACCAAGGTAAAAACTGTCTTCTCAAAACTTCACATGAAACTTACATGTATTATCATGATGTTAACTCTGAACCCTTAAAGTGCTGATCACTGCTATAGTTGCTTTCTCATTACCGTTAAACGTATACATGTAATGGTTAAAAGATTCACATTCTTCATGAAAGTACCTATCATTCAAATACAGTAGTGCCTGCCATTAGCGACCCCCGTGGTCAGCGATCACCTGCTCAAAACGACCATTTTCCCCATGCACGGATGTTTTTCTAATGTTAAATGCACTGTTGTGAGCGACCACCTGAAGCACGCAATCAGCAACCAGGAAAATTTGTCAAAAAAAAACCCGAATGACTGCTTTTTGCTGAAACTCTCGAGTGTCAAACAGTGACAAACCCTGATTTTTATCCATTATATATGACCAAAATGCAACTATTATTCATTCAATTATCATAATTCTCCTGTTTTTAAAACTTTATTCCAATAATTGGGATTGATTTGAAGTGCATCACAACTTGGAACATCCCGGGTTCTCTTTTTGTTGTGTTGAAGTTGAACTGGCTGGCACCTTGTGCCTGTGGTGCCATCTACTACCGAGCCTTTGTTTTGCTTAAAAAAAAAAAACCAGCTGAACGGTCGCAAAAATATTCTGAATACATTACGTACTATCTTGACCATAATTTGCATGCTCGGCTAAGTCAAGTTCATTGTTAATCGTAAGAAATCAATTGAAATACACTCCTGATATCTTGCAAGTGCACATTTGAATCCGCCATTTTTAATTTGCATTTGGACACAAATCACTTCGCAGAACGCCGGAGTGATGCATATGGTCTGACATTTGTCGATTAGGAAAACACAGATATACACATGGTGTTTTGTAGGCATTTATTTTATATTTGATTAAATTAAAATTATTACAGGTCTTAAATTCAGCATGACTTCATCGTACTACAATTAAATAATTGAACCAAGATAATACTTTCGCGTAACTTCGGTGCACTCCGGACACTCACATGCTCCGAGATTTGTTGATCAACACGTGATAGTTTTGTTTGCCTTTTATTTTATATTTGATTGAATTACAATTATTACAGGTTATTAAGCATTACGGCCATCATACTGTGATTAAATTGAAATGACACTAGAACTGTGAAAATTCATTTGCGGCCAAACATTTAACAGGCCGCATTGTCAAACCTCGTCAGGCTGGGAACATGAGGACGATCAACACAACAGCTTCAAAGACTTAATTTTCCCGCTTGCATTTTGTTTTGACATGGAGGTAGAAAGACCTCAATGGTTTTGACAACCACTTACGCAGATTATCATTTACAACTCGGATGCTTCTGATCTATAATAAGGATAAGTGACTGAATTGCTCAACGTAGTGATAGCGAAATCGTGTAGCCTTTCAAATGGTGATTCTGAGTGGATTTAACGCACTCAGTGGACTTGTGAAAGTGCACAGGTCTGTCTTTGAACTTTGCTGATTACACAGGGACCATGATTGGCATGAAGTTTCTTTTTAACAAAGTCATTGAACATAAATAAGAATAATGCAGCAAAAAATAAATTTTATTTCCAACATGAATGTACCATGTACATATGTGTACAAAAGTCCTGCAGCTGGGCCAACACTAGCATGTACCACACCTGCCTTGGAAAGATACCTGAGCCAAGCTCATGTCCATGTACCTAGGGTGAACGACCACCTGTAATATGCGACCGTTTTTGGTTGGCCGTAGAGGTGGTCACATACTGCAGGTACTACTGTACCAGCAAGCCTAATCTAAAGAAAAAAGTAGTCTTAGTCAACAGCTTTTCCTTGGGACACTTTGCACGCACTGTTCACAAAGCTTCAGGAGGAAAGCTGTTGACTCAATCTTAAATCAGTACTTTAAGGGTTAATTGTATCCCAGTTCCTCGTTTATATGTTCATCAAAAGGATTTAAGAGGAAAACTCTACATAGTAAATTTTGGTATGAACAGAGCTTTCGTGCAAGTACAAAAATGCCTAGTGGCAGTCTTTGTGTTGCCCAGCAAGTCATGGCGTAGTTGTCTCTACCAGGGAATGCAACAGCTGTTGACCGAGACATTTACCACACACCCCTAATAAGTTGGAAATACTTCAGACACCCAATAATGTAAAACATACAAATAAGTGAAGCCTTATATTTAATGCAGAAATATGTGATGTATAATGTGATTGTGACTAACTCTTGTGTACCGGTTTGTCAAAAGTTACAATACAGATCAGTATAGGTGCAGTAGTCCATTTATTAATGTGTCTTCACAGTTGTCTCAAACATAAATCTCAAAATGCATTATAGGTTTATCCAGATAACTTCTGAATGTTTGTTAATGACATCTGGAGGCACAGACATCATGTTGCAAAATTTTCTTACATTCAGGTGTAAATTATGTTTCGTGTAGCCTGTTTTCTGCCAGTGTAATGGTTTATCCAGAAGCTAGAGGGTCTATGGTGTTATCCTGGGCACCTTTTTATCATCATCAAAGAATGTTGTGCAGCAGGTTTGTTGGATAAGCTATAACAATCTAAGGATTTGGTTGTAAATAACAAAATGTGTGACATTGTTGGATCAGATTTACACATGGAAATTGAAAAATTGTTTCATATTGATTATTTCATCCTGCAGCCATTCTATGGGGGTAAGCTGCACCGAGTGACCTCTGAGACCAAGAACGCTGCTGGAGAGATTATCCACAAAGTGAATGGAGAATGGAATGGCATTATGGAAATAACAGATGCAAAGGTAATTAGTTATGCCCCCTCCAAATGGAGGAGGGGCATATAGAATCATGAATTGCTTTTTCCGTGCATCTGTGATTTGTGTCCGAGTTATAATTCACTTGTCTTTCAACTTACATAAATGAATACATGTAGGTGCTAAGGTCGTGTCATGTACCAAAAGTAGGTCACTAGGTCAAGGGTCTGGGTCACAGTGACATATTCTTGTAAAATCGTGTCAGGGTTATAATTCCTTTACTATTTAACGTAGTTTCATGAAACTTCACATACACACACATCTTGACCGAAAGGTGTGTCATGAAACAAAAGTAGGTCCAGTATCTGGGTCACAGTAATACATTCATGTAAAACTATGTTACACTTCATGCCCAGGCTATAATTCTTTTGTCCTTTGACTTAGAATCCTGAAACTTTACACACCTGTGTATCTGGACACAAGAGTGTGTCATGCATAAAAGTAGGGTAGTAGGTCAAGTATCTGGGTCGTGATGAGACCAGTGATTAGCAAGGTTATAAATAAGGCGAGGGGCATGGATCCAGCAATCTCTGATTGCCTTTTAATTTACATTTGTATCATCACTTTTCTACATGTGGGCAATTTTGAAACCTTTGAATATTTATACCAAAGTTGCATTTAAACTTTGATTTTAAATCCATGATGCAGTAACATGTTCATATGCCCCACCAACAGTAATGGCACAAGCACAACTTGGAAAAAAAATTGGAGTAAATGTGAAGAGTAATCTTTTGAAACAGAGAAAAAAAGGACAAAAATACAGGGGGATGCAACTGTTTTCCCATTAAAAATGACCAGATAGTGTAGAATGTGATCAAGGTTTTTCTGCTTCTTGTGTATGGTAAAGAATGATTTTATGAGAAGACTAGGCAAGTGTTGATAAGTGTGCCACTAAAGCCTAACGCGTTTAGTCCTTCACTGGACTCATCAGAGGCTAATGAGTAATGATTGATCACAGGTTGAGTATAACTCTAGTCTTATGCCCAGCAGTACACAGAGTTGAAATCTTTCAGCTCCACATTCAAATGGTTCAATCAAAACTCAAGAATGATTTTACCTTTGCTCGACAGCTTTTCCCAGCATGCTCTGGGTGCATTGAGCCTGTTGTGCACCAAGGAAGCTGCTCATTTTAAACCCAGATGGTTAACTAGCTGCTCTGATCCTGTATTCAGTACCTTGGTGCAGGAGAGTGTTGAGAAAAAATATGACATTTGACCCTTAAAGTGCTGATTTCTAGACTTAGTCAACAGCTGTCACTGGTGCAGTTCAGTGCAGTGTACCCGACGTGTGCTGAGGAAAGCTCTTGGTCTGGATGGTTTCCTTTCCCAGGAACTGTCAGTTGACCCGTGGCAAGTTGGTACTTGAATGGGGGACTTTGTAAGAGGAATTGAAGGTTGAATTGTTCAGTCCTTCAGATAAATGTGACTTTAGTGGTGACCAGCAGTCCGAGGGTTAAACTCCACAATAAAAGACCTGTTTTATCAAATCAAAGCTGAAAAGTCAGTATCCCATAAACATCAACATAAAATATAAATACATGTACATATAAATATACATATACGTATTCATATACATATACATATACATATACATATACATATACATATACATATACATATACATATACATATACATATACAGTGGTATCCCTGTTACAAGGCCACCTGTACTATAACAGGAAAGTATGTGGTCACAGTAGGAAAGTGGTCCTTCTATAAAGAGACAATATAATGGACATGGCACTGCAGGTCAAGGCCACGGTGAGTTCTGGTGAGGAGGACAGCTATACATGTATCTCTATGATACTTAAATTGATTGTGTTTGTTATTCACTTGCCTACCAGGTGTCCTGTTGCCTGATAAGCAGAATTATCTAAATGCATCCTGCTCTCCACAAGTTGCGTGACTTGGTCTGTAGATGGTTAATACATCGTGTCTGAAACAGAAGTATTTTGGCTTTTAAGCTGACTGGAACACATGTGGTTAGGAAACCACGAGGAACGCACATGTAACATTATTGGCAGTGCATGTGGTGAGGTCGTTGTACTGGACAGTCTGTTGTGAAGTGGTAATGTTTGACACAGTCTGTAATGAAGTCAGGTGCCCCTTCTGTTGGGTTTTAAAACAGAAGTACTACACAGCATGTGTGTATGACTGTGTTTTCTCATCTTATTGGATGGTCTTACAGGGCAACACACGGCAGCTAGACACATCGCAGTTAAAGACTGTCAGGAAGCGAGTCAGACCACTGGAGATGCAAGGAGAGTATGAGTCGAGGAGATTATGGAAGAATGTGACAGAGGCACTAAAGAAGGGAGACATTGATACGGCAACACAGCACAAGAGATATGTGAGTACTTTGTGATGTGTACAATATATAAATGAAGTCTACACTTTTTCTGATATATTAACCAGTATAGCATAACGGCTTAATTAGGCGTACATTCTGTTTTTTCTCCCAAACCAGAACACAATTATTGATAACACTCAAAATAATTCTTTTTATGTAATTCTATATGTGTGAAATGGACAGTTTCTGACAAAACAACTGAAGTAACTTGACTGCTTAATTAGGGACACACCCTGTCCTCCAAAGTTAACAGGGTATTCATATTTAATTATATAAACTGCACTCCTTCTCTGGTCCTCTTACTTGCTAGGCAACAGAACTATACCTCTGCCATGATGAGGTCATCTGTACCAGTTATGTTACTTAGCCGTCCACCTGAAACAATGTTTACACCAAACAATTGAACTTTTCTAGATATGTTTAGCATCTTGTATGTTTTAAAACTAAGTGAATTTCCTTTCTTAAGCTTTTGGCTGTCTCAAGTTATTACTTTAACACAGAAGCTCATTTAGTCCTGCTTAATTCATGTATCTGCCTTCCTTCCTGTTCAGTTCGGCTGCAGCCTAGGTGGCAGGCACAGGATCGCAGTTATTATGAATACCTCCTGTTCTTGATAACACTCAAATTGGTAACTTTTATGTGAATGAATATGCATGAATATGCAAACCACATGTAGTGGTGCGCTTAATGGCTATGTCATGCGAGAAGACTCAAGCTTGTGTAGGATACATTATAGTGATTGCTGCCTTGAGAGACCACTCCAATGGGCAACCACCTGTTTTCAGAGATCACATTTTCAGCATATTTTGCCTGGTACTTTTCATAGTATTTATACCTCCAATTAAAAACAACCTGTTTTGAGGGAGCACAATTTGAGCATGTGTACCAGTAGTCTTCCAGTACAGGTTCCAGTGTACACAGACAACTCCCACATGTCTGAGAATGAACTGTGTTTGTCGTAATGTTTGTTCATCATCTCCCTACAAATTTGGTCAGAGCTGGCAAGTACAAAGGAAGGTTTTTGTATTCAATGAAATCAGTTGAAGAATTCCTACAAGAAAGATGTCAGACTTTCTGCAATGCTTAGTTGTCACTAATTTTCATAAAAACTTTGTATGTTGAATAATAAACAGTAAGTGAATGAAGAAAATCTGCAAAGCCAAGTGGAAGGCTTATTGACCATCGTTGTGACATGTAAACAGCTGGGACAGTAAGGTTCTTTCTTTGTGCTGTTTCAGTTGGAAGAAAGACAACGACAAGGGGAGAGACATCGCAAAGAATCAAACACTTCCTTCCCAACAAAGGTGAGTCCTTAAGAGAGGCAGTAATCTCTACAAAGCCTACTGGTATGTGTTCTTTCAATGGCAATCACTAAGTTATGCTTGTGTGAATTACCGTTACGTTAGTGATTCCAGATTCAGACTTATCATAGATGACTTTTCATGCAAGTATGTCTTCATTTTAAGAAAAAGGTCCAGGTCAACAGCTTTCCTTGGTGTGCCTTTAATATAGTGTCCAAAGTACACAAGGGAAAACTGTTGACCCCGTTTCAAACTGAGTACTGGGAGGGTTAAAGTACATTCAGACACAAGGACTGTATATTAACTGAATGGAACCATCTTTGACAGATCTAAATGGGGACACCATTTGATGTGTGTGGTGATTAGTGAAACCAGCACACATTGATACATGTTCTCTTGGAGATTAAAAAGTAGCAATTTTTCCTAGGTTTTAGATACTTTAAGGCAATCCCTGTCAAAGGCAAGCCAAAGAAATTTGGTCTACTTAAGGCATTAACCTTTCTCCTAGAAAGAAGACTTGAGTCAACAGCTTTCCTTGCCATGGGTTGGGTGCCTAGAAAGCTGTTGACCTGGGTCAAGTAATCTTGATAGGTCTCATCAACAATTCTCATTAAAGTTGCCATTTTCATTACCATTGAAAGTATTAAAAAACAGTGAAGCAGACAACATTGAACCCTCAGCTGGTTTTGGCCAGTTTAATTGGCAAAGGGTTGAAAATGACAATTTCCCATCCCAGGAGATTTTGAAACATTTCATGCCTTCAGTTAGTTCTGGGCAACCGATGTGATGCAATAACTTGAATCATATGACACCTTCACGCATGCAGCTATCTCCCCATTGGATTGCCATTAAGACAAGTACATGTATAGCCAGTGGAATGTGTGCAAAGACTAGTTGAGTGGTGTAACGTTTTACCAGGCTTTGTACACATCCCTGCATTCCCACGTAACTTGGACAGAAACCATGACAATCTGAACAGCAATTTGTTTTTCGTTGCAGTACTTCCACCTTGAAGATGATACATGGATGTACAACACCCTGCTGAAATCAGACCAGAGTGAACCAACTGTGTGACATCTCAACATCCCCTTACCAGTAGACCCATCCAGCACTGCAAGCTTTCATCCCTTTTCATAATGAACTAGCCTTCCGTGGCAAGCTATGGAACTTATATTTGGAAGTATATCTGCAAGATGGAGTTTGGGTTGGAGAAAATAACTTTCATTAAGAACAAGAAGAAATGTTCAACTAAAATTGCTTCATGGGATGGAGCAGAACATGAATTATCAGAAATACTACTACCAACAAATTACATATGAATGTACGTAAAAATGAAGACTTAAAACAACACCAGTGAAATGAGACAGATGAGTTCTGTTACTAACTGTAACATATGCAAGTGACCCACTGGGAACTCTTGCTGGTAAGCACTCAGAACTCTTTGGCAAGCATGATTTTACAGTGGCGTAAGAATGACGAGAGTCATAAGTTGCTCGTCATGGTCAAACGACACTTGATAATTTTTCAGAAGGAATACCTTGTGTTGGAGATGTAACAAGTGTATTGGGGTTTAAACAAATTTGTTGAGTGTTAAGGGGTATGGGGTACAACAGAAAAGGGAGGGTTTCACTGACTTGAGTGCCACACAGTGTATTATATATTGACTGTGAACAAACTATTATATAGCATGCAGACTCACAGGGAGGAACAAGAGGGCTGATCAAGAAGTTTGTACCAACTTTGCCAGGCAGATCCAACTTGTGGAAGTCACCTCCTTTTGTGCCAAGTAGGGCAGTATCTTTGTACATGTATGGTTGATGCGCTGATTCTCTGAGCACTATGCAAACTGTAGGCTAGGAATATTTGTATGGGAGTGCTTTGTGGCCAGATGTCTTTCCCAAAGTTGATGTGGAAACTTCCTGAGCAGTCCTCGCTCTTGTACATAGACATACTTCCATGGTACGCAGTGCATGATCTGCATGCAATCAGATGATTGATCATATATTCATCCATCATTGACACATTGTGATTGGACGTAATTGCCATGTTTATTTGGATCCATAGTTTCACTGTTAGAAGTGACAGGAATGAACAGTTCTGCAGTGTCGACTTGAGGGGTGTGAATGAGGAAGTTTGTATTTGCTTGTGTTGAGAAGTGAGTGCATTTAACTCTATGTAATTCTCAAGTGCTTTTATTTATACATTGTTCTGTGCTTTGAGGAAAGAAGTGTATGTCACTGAAAGAGTATATAGTGCTATAGTGCTTTATGGGGGGGGGGGATGGGAGGAGAGGGGAGAGCAGGGTTAACAATACATAAGGGTTACACTGGTTGACATGCTGGAGGAGTGAACTCCTAATACATGTAGTGTACTTGTACTGGATCAAATGCAGTGAACTGGGCTATGTCAGTTATGGCATTCACACATACCTGCCTCCGTTGAACCATTCTTTTGGGGGATGGGCATTTGGTACAAGGTGAAATTTATTGGTGTAGAATTCTTGTATTAGATTCCGCTGTGTGAGGGTCTGTAGATGGGATGATGCCTATGGCAGTAATACATTAGGACCAGGCAGATGGAAGGTCTATAATACTCATTGTCTGACAGGGTTCATGTTGTACAGTGACCCCAAAAAATTAGTACACTGTGAACATTAAGGAAGTTTAGGTAAATATCTATAAATTCCAGTGATCTTGAGCCTGTGCTTTATATTATAATATCTTCATATAATGGTTCAAACATATGTTGGGAGCGATCAGTTGTGATCTGCAGAGTTGTTGATAAGTCACTCTTGGGATCAGACAGTGTAAATTGATTGGTTTTGAAGTGTGTTGTGGTAAGCTGACCAGTCGATCAATGGATCAGCTGTCATGAATTGATCAGTTGTTGACAGGATCAGCCATTGTAAATTGATCACTTGGTCCTTTGGCTATTATAGGCTGGTTAGGTCCAGGGGATAAGCAGTATTAAAGTAGGAAGTTGGTTTGGAGATCAAATGTAAATTGATCAGCTTGTCCAGGGATCAAGGTGTGTAAATTGATCAGTCGATGTAAAATAAGCTGTTGCTAATTGGTCTGCGTTCAAGATCAGCTGCAGCAGAAAACAGTTTAGTTCATTGCAGAATGTACTGGTCTAATGTTAAGAAGATGGCTAAATCTCCTGTACATACATGATATTTATGTTTACCAGATGTAGGTCTTGTTTATGTCCTTGTAAGCATACTGGTACCAAAATACACAAATTTTGTATTATTCAGTTCTTTGATCCAGTAGTCCCGTGGCTGTTACAGGAGTTAGCAAGGTCTTGTTGACAGCATAAACAGGTGGACACATTGTTTGTTCATGAAATTTGCAAAGTTCATACAGGGTGAGTTGTTTGATATTGTTTGTACAATAATGATTCAGGCAGCGAGGTGTTGTGTGTGTCCTGCCCTGTAAAGAAGATTTCCTGTATGGTTAGACACAATATAGACTCGCCTATTGGTATATTTTTATGGCACAACATTCAGAATGCAAGTATATTTTTATGTAGATCCATCTTCCATAGGCTAACATTAAACTAGCCAAAGCGAATTGAATTTAAATGAGTGAGCAGAGCTGCTCGCAAACCATATTAAAACATCTCTTGAGGAAAACTATTTTTGTACTCCGATTTCACTTTGTAAACATGAGAATATGCACACATGTATTGTTCGATATCGAGTGTAGGCATAAGCTGAACACTGGCTAGTGTGACCGCTGGGTATACTGATAGTGACTACTGGGTTGTATACACTGGTAGTGACTACTAGGTTACACTGATAAAGCACGGGTGTCAGTTCTACTTACATATATGCAGAGTATCTTAGTGTCACATGTATGTATCTGTGTGTAAAACTCAAAAACTGTACCACTGCTTTCAATGCAAGTGCGTCCCTTTGTTCTGTATTTCACTAGCAATAAGATGTACTATTTATTGTGCCTGCTTGTTTGGTGGTTGTTGCACTGGCATCAGCCTTTCCTTGTCTTGTGTGTCAAACAAACTGCAAAATACTCCAACAACAAAGAAGTTAGTTATCTCAAAGTTACTAGCCTTATGTTAGAGTAACTGCTCCCTGAAAGTAAAAGGGTTCAAAATTTTTTCTGCGACCAAGGAAGGAATACAGTTTTGAAAAATATGTTTACATTTTTAAGACTGTACAACCAGGTGATATGGAAACTAAAAAAAAAAAATTGCATTAAATGGTGATAGACATTTCTTAAAGTTGGAGCTCTGTGATTTTCTAATGACTGCAAAATGTGATATCAAAATGTAAAGGCAGGGTTTGAAGAAGTGTTTCCATAATGGAAGCCGATTGTAAAGTGAATACATGTAAAAAAAACTCTAGGTAACTGTGCTGGTAAAATTAGCACCATTGATTGTGAGGTGTAGGAACATACTTGTATCTGCACATATAATTTAGGTCAGCGTGTGTACATGTACTAATGTATCCCTTCTTAAGCAAACCCTTTAAGGTGGTACAGGCAAAGCCCAGCACTTCAAGAAGTGCTGCTTCAACCAGTCGTCCTGCTTTGACTTTATTTTCAGACCCATAAAGCTATATATAGTATTGTTGGTATGGGTGTATAGATTAACCATGCATCAAGAAATGGGAAAATGGTATATTTTGGAGGCAAAATGGGCTTTGGTGAAAGGGTCGAATTTGTACATTTTTCACAGAATGTTTAACATTTGGCTTACAAGCTTGAAAATTTGTATAAAACCCCATGGTAACATCGTGGTTTGGTTTCTTCACTTTTTCTACAAGTGCAGTAGGACAATTTTAATTGAGGGGTGGATGCAATTGTAATGAAGGCAGTCCATACTTCATCTGTATGGGTGACAAACTGACACAAATAAACTTTGTTGCAAAATGCAGAAAATTGAACCTAAGTAACACTTTCAGGTCCAAAATACTTTTTGTGAAAATTCATCACTTTTTTTAGAAAATGCTGATCAAAATTTCATGATTTCAGTGAAAAAATAGCTTTGCCCATGCCACCTTAAGGCACCAACTTTCCTTGATATGTTGAGGATATTTAGCACCATAAATATGCTGAAGGCAGCTACTGACTTAGGCTATGTGGACCTGAAAAATCTTGTTCTAAATTTGAAACACATTTTGATTCTTCTTAACACAGAATCTAAATTATAAAAACAAAAACATCAAAAATGAAAACAAGGACTTTAATTGTTTGGAGATTTTAAGCTGCATCGAAAAATAAAAGGTCAATTTGGTTTTAATATTTAAACATTAATATTCAAATATGCAGATTGTACCTGTGCACACTTTTCTCCATCAAGATACAGCAGGATTTTAAAATGTACAATTTATTGAAGTTTATCATGCTCTTAACCCTTTCCCCCTTGAATTAAGATTGAGTCAACAGCTTTCCTTGGCATGGGTTGGGCACTTAGTGCCCAACCCATGCCAAGGAAAGCTGTTGACCTGGGGCATGTGATCTTGATAAGTCTCATTTACATTTCACAGTCAAATTGTTCTTCATAATTGTTGAAATTAGTTGAAAACACTGAAGCAGACGACATTTGACCACCAGCCGGTTTTGGCCGGTTTGAGGGGGAAAGGGTTAATTTCCTTGTGCACCATACCTGATGTATTTTTTAAAACGAGGACTCTCAAAAAAGTGCTACTATACCAGCATACATATTTTCACAAGTAGTTTACTGTGATTCAGTTCCAGTATCACTGTGAACAAACAAGAAAATATTTCACATGATGAAAACTTGGTGCTCAGTGGTGACTGTTTTCAAGTGTTTAAAAAATAAGTAAATAAATAAATAGAATATAAAAATCCTATGAAAAAGTATACTGTTGAAACAAAATACAATTTTGAGTTGCATGCAACACTAGCCAAGTTGTGCATATATAGCAGTTAACATAGCCCAAAGTGTAAGTAGTGTTTTTGTCTTGTTTTTGTGTGTGTTTTTTTATTTTGAAGTAAATAATTTGTTGTGTAGTGCCAGTGAGCCTGCAGGTGCTTGATAGTGGCTTCTATAGTGGTAGTGTCCCAGCAGCACTGCAGGGTCAGGCATGCAAGATTGCATCTCCTTTGTCTGAACTTGCCTGGGCACTCCGTAAGCGACCAAGGAAATGAGGTGATGTTGACTGAACGCCAGGCAACTGGTCTGAAAAGTGAATCAAACTTCTTATGTACCATTATGTTCAGATGAAATTCCATGGATGTTTTGTATCAGGGACTACATTCTGAAATAATTTCAGTGTATTTATTTTGAACAGATAGTGCAGGAGGCAGGAGTGGATTTTTCTTTCTATTTTTGGGGGGTATGGCAGCCATATTTATGTATACATGGAGGTTGTACATGGTACATGATGGTGTGGTGGTCGTGGACTGTGTCACTATGCATATCAGCCTCGGCATTGCAGAGCTGTTCAATGTTTTAAACATAAAGTCAATCTGAGGAATGATGCCAAATAAACAAGAAATACATCTATAGAATTACCAATGCTTTTGTTGTCTTAAAATTTGTATAATGATGTGGAGTTTCAGATAGACCCCCACCCCCATTCTTTTCTTTAAAATTTGAAGTTTCTGTGAGGAAGAACACAGTTATTTGGAAAGTAAGAAGAATCAAGATTAACTTTTGTCCTCAGACGTAGCTGAATTGTTTATGCCTTGACTTGACAACAGGAGCCATGTTTGTGGCAATGGGTGGAGAGGGATTAAACCTATGGAGAATGGAAATTCAATAACCATTAAATTAAAACCGTCCCACTTTGCTGCCACTCTTTCACTCCTCAACCCCGGCACACATGCTTATGCATGGCTGTATTATGCAAATGGTTTGGTAGCAAGAATGGCTGCGTGGTTATGCCTGTGTGAACACTTGCATGTTAAGAAACAAAGCAACAATCATTTTCAAATCATCCTCTGTATTACAACTATACAGGATAGAGCTGACTCCTTGAGCAAAATAATGTACAATGTGTAGATACTGTATTGACCACATGACAGGAGATAAAAGTCGCCATGCAATTCTACCATATTCTGACTAGATATTTCACATACCAGTAGAACTGGTATACAATCTTGTTTATTCACTGTACCATGTTGTCCCAGTCCATATAATCATAAATACACAATGACTGGTCATGGAATCTGACTCCCTTTGATCTTCACTTGCTTTTATCTTGTGCTAAATCAAAAAATCTTGTTCCCAAAGCACAAGTATATACATTGACAAACAGATGGAGCCACTGTTACACCCTCCCCATTCCTCCCCTCCCTGCGATTAAAAAGCAAAACATTTTCACGGCGTATAACAATTTAACATGCTACCGAGCCCTCATTTCTCCATGGAAATGACATCTGTACAGCCCATCAACTCCTATTAAAACCCCAGTATAAATAAAAGTACAGTATACATTTCCATCAAGAAATCGTCTTTGATCCTTGAACTGTTTGTCAACATACATGTATGTTGGTATGAATATGACATTGTTCTTTTTGCTATTTATAGGTCCTTGGACCTTAAATACATGTACATACAGAATCACTGAGCACTGAGTAGAACTTGCAGATATTTGTGGCATGATTTGTTGGATTCTTTGGTTTTCAGGAGGCCCACCAAGCAACAACAACAACAACAACAAAATCTAGCATGTGCCACAAATGTCCACAACTGCCAGCCAATGCTTAGACTCTGTTTCCCAGTTACCTATATTCATCAAGAATAACAAAATAATCTCTGAAACAGAAGGATGCCTCCTATCCAACCTATCCCATTTTGCTTGCAATTCAACTAATTGATCAAAATGAAATAAGTTGCAACAATGATCAGGAAAGTTATCCACAATCAGATGTGGATACAAATGGTGAGCATGACCCAAGACAAGTGCCAGGTATGTTAGACAGTGCTATATGCACCTAGGGTGAAATGTCCTGCATCTATTGCTTTCTTAGCTTTTGGACTCAAATTGAACTCTTTGTGTCATGCTGTCCAATCACATGCTTGCAAATTATAGTCAGTGTGATGCTGTCCAATCATATGCTTATAAATTACAGTCTATGTGATGCTGTCCAATCACATGCTTATAAATTACAGTCTATGTGATGCTGTCCAATCACATGCTTGTAAATTACAGTCTATGTGATGCTGTCCAATCACATGCTTATAAATTACAGTCTTACTATGTGATGCTGTCCAATCACATGCTTATAAATTACAGTCTATGTGATGCTGTCCAATCACATGCTGATAAATTACAGTCTGTGTGATGCTGTCCAATCACATGCTGATAAATTACAGTCTGTGTGATGCTGTCCAATTACATACATGTACTTTCAAATTACAAGTCTGTGTGATGTTGTCCAACCACATGCTTCCAAACTATAATCTGTGACATTATCCAATTGCACACTTCCAAATTAAATGTTTACCTGCCATATTAACATTGAAGTAAAAGAGTCTCTATAATTTATGGCAATACTGTTTGTTCAGTCCACTAAGTTAGTCCCACATGCACAACAAAGGGACATAATAAATATACAAGGCAAAGATAACAAGACCACATATCTTTTTTTCATGAACTTGTAAGGACAATCATGATGGAGCTTTGTCTAATGTAAAGTTTTACAAATAGCACATAGTCAATCTATCATACAGTAATAATGTAACAGAACTTGAGCACTTTGTAAAATTGTACCTGCCCAAAAGCCTGGAATTAAATAACAGAAGTTCCAGAGTTGACATCAACCCTTTCCCCAACAACTTGGCTTTGTGTTGTCTGCTTAATCTAATTTTTGTGTTAATAGAATGAGAAATGAAGATGAAACTGGCAAGGATCCATGGACCTGAGGTGACAGGCTTTCTTTGGCATACATTTTGATTGCCACATTTAGCACCCAGTTCATGCCAAAGAAAGCCGGTGACTCTCTTGGGAGGGGAAAGGATTAATAAATATTGCATGTCAGCACAAACCACTTGGACGGCCAAGTACTCGAGTCTTTGGAATCTGGACACCTTAAAGTTTCCTTCCTGTCCAACATGTTCGCGCATGTGAGTGTGTGTCTGTCTGTGTGTGTATACATATACACAAACAAGTCTGTGCAAATATTGATTGAATCTTGCAGTCAAAGGGTCATGCGTAGACCTTGAATAACTGACATAAATGGTACATCACCATACTATACCACTTAAGTCACCATTTTTAAATTTTTTTTTGCATCATCAGAGCACTCTAAAGAACATGCATGCTGTACCATCGCTTCAATAAAGTATGTTAACGACATATGGAGCTACCATTGCACATCCACCAAATAACCAGCAGGCACAGGTGGAGCCATCTGGCAGATGAACAAACCTACTTCCTCCAACTGGTCTGTCATTGTCAACAGGAAATGGTGTGTCATGTAATAAGTTCCCACGTGCTGTGGCTCCATCTTCCATGCTTCAGGTAAATTCCCTGTGCTTGTCACCATGCACCATTTTATTTCTGTTACATTAAACAATGCATAATCATAGCACATTGTATGCCAATAATAATGCTTCACACACAAAAAAAATCCCCACACAGTTCAAGTTAGGTGCACATTCCTTCTGTAAGTCTGTGTGTCAGCCTAAATTTCCATTGGCAGCCTTTCCAAAATCAAACTTAAACACCCCCCCCCCCCCCCCATCATACATTGTAAAGTTTCTATCACATGGTTTTACAAAAAACTGCACTCAACTGGCTCAGATATTATTATAATTTATGAAGATCTATTCCATTGAATCCTATTTGAGATATTTCTGTCGATATTTTTACATGAAATCCAGACGTATTTCAACAGCACAAGCATAGCCTTTGTACCCAGTTTATCCATCGTTTGTTGTAAAATAACTGCACCTTTGGGTATAGCAATACATATGTATATATGTATTGATAGATAGATAGTTGTATAGCATCTTGTAATTGTGTGCTTTGGGAGACAGATGATTTTGCATAAGGTCATTTTTATCTGACAGAGGCCATATGTCTGTACAAGACACCACAGATGCAGTCTTCAAAATATAAACACAAACATAAACTTCAGACACACACCTGTCTTTTAAGTATTACTTATTACTGAGTAAGTATCAAGTCACCAAGTATCTGATATTTGTTCCTGTATAAAGGTCACCCAGGACTAGCACAAATTCTGCATGAAGTCCAGGTAAAAAGACAAGTTGATTGAAAATGTACTACTGTTTTTGTATCCAGCCAACAGGTGGCAGCACCACAATACTGCAAGCTTGCCCTGCATTGCCAACGCAGACAACAGACATGGAATGTCCAGGAGTTTGTCATATTTTACAAGTCCTAGTCAGCTGTCTCAAAACCCATGAGTCCCAACACACAATCTCATGGTTTTCATGCCAAAGTGAATCAATACAAAGGTGTAAGGCTATTTTTGTCTGTGAAACATAGACTGTCATCTGATGACCTTAGCATGTTAAAGTCCCATCCCTGGACACAAGTGCAATGTTTATTCCTATTTTCTTGATGCAGTATGTCCCTGGAGCCCACCAGCATGGCTTTATGACTGCTACAGCTTGACCTTGACACACTGACAATGCTTGAAAATCTAGAAGGAGCCACTCTGAATGATTGCCTTCTTTGATCATGCTTGAAATGTCATGTAAACTGACATTATAGTATCAGGATTGAAGACGAAGTATTATGGGTAAAGTGGAATTTTCATGGCACAATGATAATGGAGTTCCCACATTTTTACTTATAGAGTTTTCTAATGGAGTCTTCCAATGCAGTACAACTCTTTCATACCACCTTGTAATATAGTCAAGCAAATAGTCCCACTGATGTAAACTGCCTACTGCTGTGTGAAGACTCCAAGTGAGTCTTCCAGAAGTCCAATGTCACTTAATGGAGTCCTAACATAGAGTAGTGGAGTCTAAGACCGTTGACATACAGTTTAATTCCAGTGTAAGTATGGCCTTGACTGTGGTATGAGGACATGGACCACATGGCCAGCACCCAGCAGTCCATAATATGTATCTGAAAAGCCACCTTTCACCCCATTTCACCACTCTGCCTGGATTCCACAAAGTTGATATGAGAATTGATGTCCTTTTGATCACTTCATCAAGATGAACGTTGAAACTGTCCTACAGTGGTGTGGTCACACTACAGTGCCCGGCCACGACACCACTCGCAGTGTGACATCCCCTATGGCATTCTTCAACAAGGTAACAGACTGGCCGTGAGTGACACCTTCCAGACTGTGTCCATTGACAGAGAGTAGGATGTCACCACACCTACAAATACAGCAATCATTACACGTATATAGTTTCAACAACTAAAAAGCAAGGATTGTTTAAATCTGGGTTGACCCTGCCTGTGCTAGCTTAGGTCATTCCATACTGTGGTCACAGGCCTTGGTCAGTGGTTCTGGCACTGCCTGACAAGTCATGCTGCAGCTGCTGCAAGCAAGGGCAGCTGCAGCATGACTTGCCAGGCAGTGCCAGAACCACTGACTTAAGACTATAGGCATGTTGATACTTTAACGAAAGCTCTTTTCATGAAGAATTTGAATATGCAACTGTCGTCTTAAGTTTAGGTAAATAACGGAAAATAAGGGACTGGTATGGAATGAGTTAAACACTGAGTCAACCTTATTGTTCCTTAACACCATTTGGGCGCATTGCAAAAGTGTTCACCTGCACAATTCTTATCCTCTTAGGAACTACCATCATGCTGGTATTTGAACGAGAGGCCTTTTTATGAGCAATTTGAATCTGGACTCATTGGGATCATTTCGATTGAGCGTGTTTGTTGGGATTTGTGTACTGAAAGAGATAAATCTCACAACTTATCATCGTTCCCCATCTCAGAGGATTTTCACCTATTTACCAGCTTGCAGATGGTTGCTGGTTTGCAATGATCAAGAACAAATTTTAATTGAAAGTATAGATTTTGCACAGCTTCATTTATTTTCCACTGTGCCTTCTACTTTAACAGTTCATCCTGCTTCAAGGGCACTATTTGTGATCAACATACAGATATGTTAAACTTCAAGGAATTTAACAGAGTAAACTTTCTGCAGTTTGACAACAGATATTTTTGCCCTTGTCAGTTAACTAACTCATATAAATGGAATTCTTTATCAACATTTCAGGTTGCTGACCTATCAATAAGCTGCCTCTAAACCTTACCTGAGTCTGCCATCCTTGGCAGCCAGTGTGTTGGGTACCACTGACTTAACGAAGCAAGGCTGGACACCATGTGTGCTGTCTGTGCCTCCTACAATGGAGAAACCCAGGCTCGTATTGGGTCCCTTCTCCAGGGTGATGGTCTTCACTGTCTGACATAAGCTGTTTATCACCAAAAACAGAATAAAAAACCACTGTTTTATTCTTGCATGCTGAATGTTTCAGGTGCTAAATTCTACCAAATTATATTTCTCTGGAGTTTAATTTTTAATAGCTTGTTTTTCCACATATTGGCTTTGTTTTTAATCATTGGCACTGACAGTCACAAAATTAATGACATATTTTTAGATACTAACAGTCACAGAATTTTCTTTGTCATAAGGGTGTGATAAAATACAAAATAAAAAATTCAGGAAATGAATAAATCAATTTACAGACAACTATTTTCTAGATCTTTAGCACAGTTGACACCTTACTTGCTACACAAAATCCTGCTGAGATACAGACCAAAATGACAATGACTTACAGCGGCATTGAAAGCCAGTACATCCACGACGGGGAGAAGCTGCCGATACCTTGACTTGTCTCAGGACCATCTATCAGCTTTAGTGAAACAGACCTTGACTCTGCTGATGTCTTTAATACTTTGACTGCTTCTGCATGGGTCAGATCCAGTAGTGTGTTGCCGTTAATGGTCAGCAAGACATCGCCTTTCTGTTTTCATAAAGAAAATGCATCTTATATAAATGATATTTTCATGAAGATACCTATTAATCATGTTTATATAAAAATACACATGTGGACAATGTTTATTATGTTACCTCCACATATAATGTCAATCAAAACCAAACAGAACTTGATAATCGAGACTGTATGAAGGAATTCACCTTCTTTAAAGTAAAAATGTGCATTTCATTACTTTACCTCCACATATAAGGTCAACCGATACCGAACACAACTTGATAAACATGATCAAGTCTGTATGAAGAAATTTACCTTCTTTACAGCAAAAGTGCGCATTTCATTTGCAAAAAGTGGCATATTGCACTGAAAACCTTCATAGTCACAAAGTAATGTACATGTAGGCTGTCGCTATGACACACTGGTTCATTCAGTGTGATTTGAATTTCCCTTCACATCAAATATTCCCTGTCAATGCACATTGAGTAGCATCAATCTTGACCTTTGACCTACCTTGACATTTTTCGTCCTGCCAATGCAGCCTGTAGGTTGTATATTTGTTACATATATAGGTACATCTCCCCTGGCGCTGCCAAACCCACCTGCCACACTGATACCCAGTGTCTCTGTGGGCTCCTGCAGGGTAAACCACAAATAGTCAGTGCAGCTGAAAATTAAGCAAGCTAACATGGCAATAATTTCAGTTTTGCAGAGGGACAGCTTATCGTGCACATATTTGAAAGGAACATAACGATGATTCTGACAAGAAAACATACACAAAAAGAGCAAGATCCAAAACAATATTACACAGAGGACCACTCTTTTTTGCCGTTTTCATGCAATCTCTTTTTCTTTCAATGCATTTATTAGCATTTTGTTGGTATTTTTTATATTTCATTTTTTTCATATTTTACTTCATTTTTTTCTGTCATGATTTTCCATAAAGAAGAAATATATGGGCTATGACTGACTACAGCAATCCAGGTTCCAGTTACAGCGTGTGTACATGGTGCCTCAGTACCAACCTTTGGAATTGTTATCACTTTATCTCTGCAGATCTTTGGTGGGAAACTTCCTTTCCTTTCTACCTCAACCTTGTCTGACACACAATCACGTGATGCTGAGCGGATCAGATCAGGCGTTTGAGGTCTGCTCCGACGTGATACAACAAATTGCACTTTGTCTGTACTGGACTGCAATCATAATCACAATGTCTCATTAAACACCCGTCACAGCCACCATATTATATCTGCTTCTAAGTCCAATTACATACAAGTCAATTTCACTCAATTTTAGACTAATGTGTCATTCATTTGCACCAAATAAATGGGATTCCTGATAATATTACCAATTAAGTGCTAAATTTCTTTCAAATTTCTCATATAATATTCTGGATTTTTACATTAAGTCATGCATCTGCACACATTATATGTACAGTACATGTGTGTCTCATTACCAGCTCTGTCATTTCATCTCTTAGGTTTGGACTTGGTCATGGGCTTGAATGTGTACATACAGTGGAACCTCGTTAATCCGAACGCCTTTGTATCCCAGTGAGCTGTTCAGATTAATGAAGCATCTGGATTACTGAATCACTACTACTTGAAATGAACAATTCTGTTCCAGGAGAAGTGTTCAGATTAATGAGATATACAGATTAATGAGGTCCGTATTAATGAGGTTCCACTTTATTAGGTAAGAGAATACATAATTATGAGTCTTCAAACTGTGGGATTTTTTTGCCCGGGCAATGCACTTTTGTTGCTGATTACCCGACTGAAAGCTAGCAAAATAAGCGAGCAATAACTAACCGTCTTGAACACTTATTTCATGGGTCAGAACAGTAAACTACAGAATAAACAGAACTCCCACCCCTTATTTAGAATTTGTGCTTTCATACAGGATTTAAAACATTTTGGAGCAAATAGTGTTCACAAAAAAGGAGGAATTCTTTCTACTGCATGAGGAACAACTTCATCCCCATTTTAATCCTCTGGGTACTGAGTTGTCTTCGGGGGACTTTCAGCATTTTGCACCCATAGTACCCCACAGACAATTCTTGAAATCTCACTTGCATTATTCTTTGTGAGAAAGATGCAAGTGAGATTTATGACATTGACAATTTATTTCAATTTTTAATGGGAACAAGATGAACCAAAGGATGGATGTTCCCTGCCACATCACATGCTGTCAAGATACAACTTCATATGAGGCAAATGGCTGTTCATATGAAAGTAGTATGGTCAAAATTGGCTAGGATCATCCTACTGCAAACAGACCATTCTGGTTAGGATCATCTCTTTGCAATCAGTTAAATATGCTTTCAAAGGTGCCATGATACTAACAGCCTGAAATAAATATGTATGGGGTCACCATGACCTTGAAATTATGTCAAGGTCATCCAAAATGAGGCACACATAAAACCTTTATCATGATTCTTTGGTACAAAAATGAAAGGCCTAGCTTTAATAGAACTCAAATATGTGAAAAAAAATTGAAATGCACCTTTAGGAGCCCTATGACCTTGAAAAGAAATCAAGGTCAAGAACAAGACATGGGCCACATGCCCTACACACAATACATCTGGGGTGTAAATTTCATTATTCTACCTGAAACGGTTTATGGGCTACAGGCTGTGATGGACCCGATGGATGGACAGACATGATGGACATGATGGACAGACAGACTGCAGCCCCATCCCTACTACTGCCAAGTTCCCCAGTACCACCTTCTGGGGGGGGGGGGGGGGGGGGCGCGCGCGCAAAAAGTTGCATGCAGATATATCTGCTTCAAAATACAGTAGGTTAATACCTGAATAACATGAGCAGCCAGCTCATGTGTTCCAAATGTCATGTCTTGACAATTTATCTCTAAAATGCGATCATCTTTCTTTAATCTTCCATCCAGCCCTGCTAATCCTCCAGGTATCTGTTGCAAATAGAAAGTGGCTTAGTTCATCCATTTTGAATAGTTAATCAAGATACTAAATTTGATAATTTGTCTCTGGGGTTTAACTAACCCTCTCTGATGTAAAAGATGTCCACTCAACTCATGGTTGTCTCTTACCAAACCACAACTGTCCCAGAGTCACTGAGGAAAAAATATCAGCAATACTTTTTTTTTTGTTTACTTCTGTGTTTTCTGATAATTGTGTATAATTACACAATTATCAGTAATATCTGATAGATGTAACTTTAATGGTTTACAATCAGGAATAAAGAACTTGTGTTCTTAAATGTGCCACACATGATATCATACATGCTTAACATTCACATACATATAATAAAGACTATAAATTCATAAACTTACCAATTCCATTATGTACAAGCCTGGACCGTTCCTGTTTTGAGTCAAAACAAACAAATGCTTAGAATCAAGTAAGTTTTAAACATGAGAGAAAATCAAATAAAGAGTACGAAAAAACAGTCGTGTGGACATATGGTATACACTAAGTCCAAGATGGTCCTGTGCTCTGCTGGCAGGCAGTTGAAGCAATATAACTTATCCAGATTAGACCAACTTTGTGGAATGTTTCAGACCTCTGCCTGATAAGTTTCAATTTATCTGTCTTAGACTAATTATTTTAGTTCACAGTGACAATGATTCATACATACAATTTTAGCTGTGATATATACAAACATTCAGGTCTCTCAGTCTAGAATCAGATATAATAATTTTTTTTTTTTTTTTTTTGTGGAGCAAAGCTGCCAATTGATGTACACATTTAATAGTTAGTCGGCAAGTAGGTTTGGTACATGTAGCTATGGTCTGTCGGTTGTGTACACTTTTGCCACATTCAAAGCAATACTTCTGTACCTTAATTCTCAAAGCTTTTTGAGTAATGGCATTTACCACAGTATACCCTTAAGTGAACAATCTATATGAATCAATGTTTCAATGAACCAGCTACAGCCCATCCCTAGGCCACAGACATCAAGTTCTTTGATAAAGTAAAATCTGTCATTTTGAACTTTCATGAAAGAAAATCTGTCATTTTGAAGATTCCCTGCATATAACCATACTTTTAAATTGGTATGACATCAGCAATGTCAACTTTAGCCAAAACACTTCTAGCCATACATAACCACAGGGAAGGCTAACCTTTGCATCCCTTCAGTATTTTCACTTTTTGCATAAATTGTGACAAATCCAGTAACCAATATTTGATGATTTGCAGTTTTCTTAATCCCACCCCCCCTTTTTTTTTTATTCATTAAAATATCTTGTTTATCCAAACTCGTAATCCTTCACAATAATTAAGACAGACATCTGCATCCCACTATTTATGAGTTTTGGAGCAGAAATTCAGAGCTTCCCATGGCTCTTCAGCCCGTTTTTTTTTTTTTTTCTTCTTTTCTTTTTTTTTTTGATAGTCTGTTCAATTTTGCCTCGTATGAAGCTCTATCTCTGCTTACATTTATATATCACAGGCTCACATAGATCTTGGTATCATTCGTTACATCAAAGATCCTATGCTGAACCCTGCATCCATACACTTAAAAGCCCCCTGCTCAATGGAGGTGTTAACTTCATTACCTCAGGAATGTACAGTCTTAGCATGTATCTTGGATATAAACAAACTGTAACTGTGGAAAAGGTAGAGTTGCCATGGTAATGCTCCTCCATGAGCTGAATGGACCTGATGGAAGAGGCACTCTCCTGATCTTGTGATTTATCATCAGAACATAATGTGGCTTGATGGGATTTTGGAGAATCTTCCTTTATTCTCTTGAGTTATTGTTATAGAAATGGACAAAAAACAGAGAGAAATTTCTAGAATGTGTGCACATACACGCTGTGTTTTGACTGGATGTACATCAATTTAACCTTTGCATGAGTTAATGGTGGTGATTCAAAATGGGAGATGAGGATTACAAATCAACAAATACATGCAGACAGACATACTCAACCAATTTTGTACTCAGTCTGCTAGTTGCATTTGATTAAATTTCTGCTTTACAGCAATGATCATGGCTTGCCACATGTGGCCTCACCTCACTTTGATATTAAATAGCCTTTTCTGAACAAAGGGTGAATCTCACTGGTCTTTCAGAGGAAAACAATCATGTGCTGCCACCTAACAGCTAAAACAGGAACTCAACAAATGTTGCGCCATTCAGAAAACCCTTCAATCAGACTTGGAAATTTGTTAACTTTGTTGCAATTTAAGCACACAAAATTATACATTACATTCAGGAAAGCTAAATCATCACAGGTAAATATCCAAATATCAAGGGCTCCTCATCAACACGTGTACTGAGGAACACGTATGCCTGAGGAAAATCAACATGACATGCAGGCCCTGTCCACCAGTATGCTTTACATGGCCTTTACCACACATTATGTCAAAGACAAAGCCTATATACTGTACATATGTACAAAAAAGCAGCATACATGTGTATAGGTATTAACACTGCCAAGTTGTCACTGAGACTGTGAGAGAAAACGGTGGTTACTGATTCAATCCATGACAGTTATCAATTACAACAATCTTCCATCTCCAAGACATTCAATGTAACAAGATTGTGCCATGCTGTCTTAATACTACTTTGCACTGGGCAATTTTTGTTTTGGAATAAGAATATAGCATGATGCTTTGATTGAAAAACAATCATTTATTTTCAAGGTTCCACAACTCAAAATCACAATTAAACATTTTCCCTATGCCTGTATTGCTAATAGACATTGATGACCAATATTCGGCATTCAACACCAGGCTTTGCCTGTAATTGTGATACAAAGCATTGCCTACATACTCCAAAGGTTAAGGGGAAATCACAAATAATGACAGCTGGCCACCTCGTTAGTCTAAATTCTTCAATTTTCAAACAATTTGGCACATGGACAGTTTGTTACACAGACCTATATATCATATAACATTGTTATCATGGCTATGCCAAAATTTGGTTTCTGAATCTGAGCCTTCACTGATGCATACAGTTATGTTACATAAATGAATCTCACCCAGCAATACCACGAATAAAAGTACATGATTTCAATATTGTGTGATAACGAGTCACATAATTTAATTTCAATTACAATTATGTTGGTCAATACCACATCTCTTTATAACAGTAAACTGAAGCCAAGAATCACGACAATTGTGGTGTTTTATCAAATACTGTCGTCTTATGATTGAATATTGTGACATAAATGGAAATTTCAAGAATGATGTATCATCATGTTACATTTTTAAGAATGAGGTTTGTTGGCATGATGAATGTTTCTTGAATGCAAACAGTCTTCTTCGCAACCTCTTTTATGGTATTTCATGTACGGCATAATGGAATTACAAAGACTAACTGTGCTTCACATAAATGTGTGGGTGACTTTGATCTTTGATCTCACAGTAGAAGTTGATACAGCGTACATGTAGTACTTAATCCATATACTTACTTTTTGCCAACTAACTTGATTCCTAACTGTTTGCCTGACACTTTTGGCAAGGAAATTTTCAGGATTTCTGAAAGCACACAAAAGCAATAAATGTCATTATATAAGCTTTGGTCACAGTCGTCTTTGTTACTGTAACAGATAAGGCAGTGTTTGAACCCATATCTTTTTTTTTTTTCTTTTGTGACAAACAGCCATTTCTTGTGAATTAGGATGATTCTTAATTTAAAACCAAATGAATAAACAAAAAAACAAAAAAAACAAACAAAAAACACAGAATGAAAGAGAGAGAGAGAAAGAGAAAGAAAGAAAGAAAGAAAGAAAGAAAGAAAGAAAGAAAGAAAGAAAGAAAGAAAGAAAGAAAGAAGAAAGAAAGAAAAGGGTATAATATTACTGACATGATTTCTGAGTATCAGTACTGTGATGTACAGACAATACATGCTATAGAAATGATGTCAGAGGTCTTCATCTGCCTGTGAAGCTGACTCCTGCCTGCAGCATTTATTGTTTCTTAACCTTATATCACATGAAACTCAAAAGTGTTTTACATTCAATGTTGTTATGCACACTGGACAGGCCTCATTACTATTATACACACTGGGCATATCTCATTACAGTTATACCCACTGGGCAGATCTCATTATAGTTATACCCACTGGGCAGATCTCATTACAGTTATACACACTGGGCATACCTCATTACAGTTATACCCACTGGGCAGATCTCATTATAGTTATACCCACTGGGCAGATCTCATTACAGTTATACACACTGGGCATACCTCATTACAGTTTATCTTATGTGCATGTAATGTACACTAATGAACTGAGGTACAATTATACACAATGGGCAGACCTCATAGCAACTGCACGCACTGGGCAGATCTCACCCGTTTTTCACACTGAGCACACCTGATTACAGTTTCTTATGTACATGTATATGTACACTGATGAATTCAGGCATGAGCAAGTCACAGATCACAAAACATATAAATTGTCTCTCATGCACCATAACCACTTCTTAAGATGAACAGCAGGCAAAACATATTCATAACCAACATGTACAAATAAAGTAAATGTCAATCCTAATGCACCACCACAGCTAAACACTCTTACTTTCCACTTAGGATGACTTCATCCATCTCTTAATGCCATAAATCAACCATTTTGCCCCAAGTTTACATCCAAACTTAGCATTTAGGCAGAGTGAGGACACTTAGTCACTTTCAGCAGTGGACATTGTAATTTCTAGTTCATGAAGTTTCCTGTGGAGGTGTTAAATACTAAGTTATATGTGAGTATGGTTTGATTTATCTTACATATTGTTGGGAAGATGTGTGACTTCCTGACTTTTTTAATTTTAGTTTTATTAGACTGTGACTATAAATTTGCATAATACATCGATGGCTGAGTGGGCAAACTGTACATTTTAGACAATTAACCCATTCCACTTTTGTGGCAGATTTTCCAGTTCACATGCATATTGTAACTACCTAAGGTGAAATCAGAGACTAATTTTTCCTGCAACAGTATCTGAAATTACTCACCTACCAACACACCTAATCTAAAGTCTGTGACTTTCCTACACTGCGGAAAATTGAATGCTCCAGTAGTAGCATGACCAGGCTGGTAATAAGGAAACCAAAAAACAGAAAAACACACACTGACCTCACGGCACTTTACCACTTCTGTGATGAATGAGTTAACCATGAAATCTGAAGAGTGGACACTCTACAACCCTATGACGCTCGGACAACTCTACACCCTGTAAGTCCAAGGCAGCACTACCCATGGCCCTGGAATGACTCTGTGGACCTTGAAACTCCCAGGATGGCATAACATGTATACCCATAGCCCTATGACAACCCTACACACTGAAACTCCCAGAACAGCCTTACATGTATGTCCATAGCCCTAGGACAACCCTACACACTGAAACTCCCAGGACAGCATTACATGTATGCCCATAGCCCTAGGACAACCCTACACACTGAAACTCCCAGGATAGCATTACATGTATACCCATAGGCTTAGCATAGCCCTGCACACTGAAACTCCCAGGACAGCACTATACCTATAACTCTATGACAACCATATGCCTGACACTCCTAGGACAGTTCTATACCATTAAAACCCTAGGACAACTCTGTATCCTATAACCCTTCAACTGTACATCCTTAACCTAAACCCTACAACCACAGAACTCAAAACCTTTAAACTCCCAGGTCAGCTTTGCACATTGTAATCCAAAACATTTATCTCTGTACATGTGGTCACAAGAGACATCCCAACATATGTTACTTTTTACACAAGCTTATCAGCAGGAGATGGTTATCTATGGAATTTCCAGATTCAGCACTTTATTCTCAACTGAAATAACAAGTTTCAGACAGTGATTTAATCTCATTCAGCTACAATATTCCTTGCTACAATTGCATGAACAGCAGACAAAATGCAATTATTGCATGTCTCCCAGATTAAGTTTGCTCTATAAACCAATAATAGATAATTTTATTAATTGTAAGGAATCTGCTATCTGGGTCCTGATACAATTTATAAATGCTACACAAAGCTGAGACTAGATTCCCGGGGCTCTCTGCTATTTCTTAATTCAGTATCTTGCTGAGCATCTCTATCCCACATAAGTAACACATCTCCTGCGTTCTTGTCTTCCGTGCACTAATTAATGCTTTCAGTTGAGATTACAACCCAAATGAAACATTTAAAACAATCACATCAAATTGACTCGCTTTATCAGTGCCTGAGATTGGCTGATTATCCACCCTAATCTTATCCGCACACCAAATAAAACAACAGTTGCATTATGGATGAACCCCATCTGACAAATCTGAAGTCCCAATTGAAGGCCCATACTGCACTGATCAGGGCTTCCATACAAAGATAGGACTCCAATGAATGCCAATTACATTTGCAAACAGTTGTGACAATGACTTGCATCTGTCAGGCAACGCCGCTCAATCCCTGCCCTGGGATCATCTGCACACAAATATTTAGGAACCTGTAACTCAAGGAGAATGCATTTTTCCGGAAATGTGAAGGGGGCTCCAGGGTGACTTCTGCTGGTGGTCTGTATTAAAAACAATGTCAAAATGGTCCGACTAGTTCTGTAAAAAACGTGACACTAGCAATTGGTGTCCTGTGTCATACACTCGTCACCTAGAGCATCGAGAGAACATGCTGAATAATTATGCAACATTTGCATAAACAAGACTTTCCAATTTTCTGTTGGTGTCATTAATTCAAAACACCCAAGTGTTGTGCTATGGCGGCTCAATTTGATGCTGAGCTCTCGTAATCTGAAGCAGTGAGCTCCAATCCTCGTGAGCCTGGGAAAAGCTGATGTACTATTCACTAAGCCTCTCCGTGCCAAACAGTTCAATTGCTGGTGACATGTTTGTGGATTTCATTAAAAAACTTTCACACCAATGCAAACACACACGAGAAAAAATAACAGCAAAATATTACATGCTCATCCAATTTTCTTGCTGATCTGGAATGATGATTTATGGCTCTATTTGTTAGGTAAAACCGCCCAGTTTAAGACAGCAGTTCATTTTGCCCCCATGTTCTTCTCACCCCTGCCAAGATTGGGTCAGCACAAGAAATGCAATTATTTCACTGTTAGATTATTGCAGTAGTAAAACTGTACATTCCACTGCATCCTCACATCAGGCTGTGGTTATTTTAACCTGATTACATGCAAGCGACATATTTCTACCTGAGGCAGATTTCATTTGCAGACAAACAATGCATGGGAATATGTCAGCGATAAGAGTCTCAATTATGATTACTTTGCATCATGGAACATGTGCTTCCTTTATTGTGCACTATTAATTGCTTTATTTTCTCTGTACAATGGTCCCTGTCTTAAGAGGTCACTCCAATGAAAATCACCTGTCTTAAAAAGGCCATCTATAAAGAATACTATGCTCACAGCTTTACATGTACAGTGGTCCCCCTCTTATAAAGCCCCTTTGAAGAGAGGCCACCCCCTCTACAAGGGCTGCTTCTCCATGCAGCAAGTACAGCATTTTCATAGATAATTACCCCTCAAGAGAGGCCACCCTTCTTATAAGGCCACTTTTCCAGTACATTTGGGGTGGCCTTATAAGAGGGGGAACACTGTATTAATAACACCTCCTAAGAAAGATCATCTGTCTTGACAGGCTGAAATTTGGTTATTCTTAGCAGTGGTCTTTGAAGCCAGGTTTTACTGCATATTTCTTTTTCTTTTTCTGCCATTTAAATAAATTGGCGACCTTGTAATATCCAACATTTATGGGCTTATGATACAGGTTTTCAACTAGCCACTCACAAGAAACAATTTTTGTTTATAAAATGCATACACTTGTTTCAATATTGGACATAAAGCAGTCTGATAAACCAAACTGTCGAGAAATTATGAATCAATACTGTAAATATCCACTTTTTTCTCATCTCAGATTTTGTGTTCATTCCACCTGTAGGCACAATATGTAGGTATTTATCACAGTGAACAAGTCAGGCTCACACTTCTGATAACGTTCCATACACAATGTAAAAGTGGATTTTTCATGTGAAAAACATGCATCCCCCAATCAGGCACCTCTCAACAGAAGGCACCCCTCTAAGAGGGCCATCATTCTTCTGCAGAAAGTTTGACCTTGACCTTTGGCCTTGAAATCACCTTTAAGTCTCACTTGGGTAAACGATGACAAAGTTTGATGGACTTCCATCATACCCATTTGAAGATGTGGCAGGGAAACCATTTTATTTTGCAAGACCTATGACCTCAAGGTCATCACAATCATATGAAAAAAAATCCCCAAATCTATGGAGTACCAAAAGTTTCAAGTGAATCTGGCTTATGGTTTTGAAGAAGTCAAAATGTGAACTACCTTTGCAGACCTCTTTGACTTACATGGTAATCAACAGGAATGCAAAAATCCCCCCCCCCCCAATCAAAAAAAATGAAAAACAAATAAAATCAGAATAGTAGAAATCCAAAAATCATTGGAGCATGACCATTTGAACATAGTTGGTGTATACCTATCTGATGCACACCAACACCCAGTTCAAAGTGAATCAGGCCAATTTTGTGGGAGAAGTGGAAAATGTGAATTAGCATTGCAATCTCAATTGACTTGCATAGTAATCAACAGAAATGTATGCAGTTTGACCTTTCAAGTTCACTCAGATTTAAAATAAACCATACAAATTGAAATCCCATCGGTAAATTCCTATTAACGTTTAATAGTAACCTTGGGCCTATGATGCACCATTAAGAAGATACAAGCAAATATGTAGAAACTGAGTCAGAAGAAAAACGCAACAAGGATTTGACCTTGACCTTTGACCTCAAGGTTATATATTGTTATATTGGAAAAATCCCCCAGACCCATAGATTCTCTGTACTAAATTAGGAGGCAACAGCTCCATTTTTTGGAGAAGTTGAAGGTGAGAGTTTTTTTTTTCTTTGTGTCTGCTAAAACAATAAAGACCCACATCAGACAAGGTTAACTTGTGGATGGATGAATAGATAGAAGAATGGGTAGATGGATGGGGATGGATGAAAGGATGGATGGAAAGAAAGAGGGGTTGGTGCTAGAAGGTTGGGCAGATGGAAGGATGGGTGGGTGGACAGATGGATGGATGGACAGATTGGTGGATGGATGAATATGGAAGATGGATGGATGGATGTGTAGGTGGGTGGATGGATTAGGATGGAAAGATGGGTGAAAGGATGAGGGCATGTGGATAGATGTACAGATGGATGGGTGAGATCTAGGATGGAGCCTTAGTTGTCATGAATTATGGTTATGAACTAAAACACCTTTCATCATCATGAATATAAATTCGAAGTAAACAAATCTGTCTTCATTTTGAGATTCATAAAAAAAAATGTAGAGCCTTTGGAAATCTACTAAATATCATATACTAAAGTACACGTCTAAGGACCGGTACCTCCTTCAAGGTATAAATGTCCCAACATTATACTTCAATCATCTCCTCACCATTTTTTCTATTCAGCCTTTCTCAACATTCATACACAGATTTTTGTCTCTCTCTTTTTTTTTTTTTTTTTGGCACAAGCATATTAGGAGTCCCTCCCCAAGCAAGATATATGGGCTTCGTATAATAGTGAATGATATCCACGTGTAACAAGGTAAAATGCCATGACCGATTACATACAACACTTGGTGTGCCACGCAAAACACTGGATGCACTGCCACTTGCTGCTCTTGTCAAATGACTTACGTCTTCCTGGGAAGCACCACACAAAAAACAGCCATGGCACTAATTTAGACCAAGACACCGACTGACACACATAGGGTACAGAGACGTACAGAGACGCCAGCCCGACAAATCATGGCCGACACTGTGGAAGATAAATAAATTTAAGAACCAGGTACTTGTCATCAATGTAAGCCATGCATTCAAATCTCTTTATGGGAGTCGGTTTACAAAGAAATTTATCACCAAGAAAGAATAAATCCTTTCACAATAATCTATACAATACCACTGATATCCTCTGTTCCACCCACAAGCAACTTTTTGTGTGTATGGCTTCACTTTAAGATGCTACTAATTAAATACCATCACCCCAAGCACAAATTTGTTTGCACACGCACTTTCTTATTCAATTTGTAAAATTGGCAGAAAATTACAATTAGTGGTTAGCGATGATGTATATTTTTCACTTGTGCCCTGTGGCACTCAATATTGCTAGCTTCACAAATTTCCCCACAAATGCGCATATAAAAGATTGATGACTGGATGGTAATAGGGCCAGGCAGGCAAATATCCACAGGGCTTGATGCCACACACTTGTACTCACAATAAACTTCCATTAAGTTTATCAAACCTCAACAACCTTTTACACTTGAGCTGTCGAGCTGTTTCCAGTATTTTTTTTTTCTCTTGACTTTCTCTCTCTTCATGGTTCTCAATGGTCAATCTTTCATGGTTCACAATTTCAAGGTGTGGCTGACAGTTTATCACTTCACATACTCACAGCTAGTGGCTGGCAGGTATATGACTAGGTCTCTGTGTACCCCTGGCACAGTACACAGACCAAGAAACTTCCCAGCACACTCCCGTTGCCAAGGACAACTCTTGCTTTTAGGGTCATTCAGTTGAATAATACCTCTCCCATTCAAGAGCTTTTCCAGCTATTTACAGACATATTAACTTTCTTACATTAGCATTAACAGTGACTGGCAGTGGGAGTTAAAAAAGAAAGCAAAACCAACACACTTCTAGAAAATTAAATCCTGGGTTTTCATTTTAGTAGAGACTAGAGATTACAACTTGTTACTTTGATTTTACCTTTCCTTTTGTGCAAACAATTACTTTGATCTCACATTTATTTTAGTGGAGACTATTAACATGATCTCTTCAATTTAGCAGACAATTACTTAAGTACTTTGATCTATCCTACATATTAGTGGAGACTACTGCTTTGATGTCACATTTTTTAGAGGACACTACTTCTCCTTTTCACCTTAATGAGCATGACTAGCTCTGTTTTATCCTCATTTTAAAAGATAGGAGCCTACTGCTAGCTCAGTCTCTTCAATTCTTAAGAAGACTGAGTACATGTACATGTACCAAGTTTCTATGCAAACTACTTGCACAAGTAATGTTTCCTTGTTTTCATTTAATTATTAATTTTGTAATTATTTTTTTTTCATTTAATTACATTTCAATTCAACCAATGCAATTATTTATTTATTTTCAGTTTTTCTGGCACTGTCATTTTCTCCATATTTTGGTCTCTTTCTGCATTCATGACAAATTCCTATCATGTCAAACTTTTATCTTTAACCCTCTAGACTGTGAGTCTACAGCTTTCCTGGGCACACTTTAGGTAGAGAGCACCCAGAATGTGACCAGCGAAGCCTCTTACCACTCAAGTGGCACACTATTGTTAATGAAAAAAGTTCGAATGAGCTGCAGACAACAACAATGAGAGCGGGCACTTTCTGATCATTGTTAATGGCTTAAAGATGCTGGCTGATTTAGTGGAGTTTAGCTCCCAAGGGTTAATCACTGTTTGTCTATTCCTCGTTTAAGCATCAGACTCTTCTATGTGTCATGCTGTCTCCAAATTCTCAGTCTTACCGGTAGCAGTCATCACAGCTCTTGCATACCAACACCATCCCTAATGGCCACTTTCAATATTTGTGTGTACTTAATCTCAGGACTCCATCTACGAGTGCTATCATGTCTGAAATGTCTCATTTTTCTTGCCAAGGACCATATGCCTCAAGTACCTTCTCAACCACTTAGGGCCTTACACATGAAGAGTTCCCTACACAGAGTAGGCCAAGACAGACTCTGAGGAATAAATTTTTCTGAGACAGAGGAGAGTAGCAAAATTGCTATTTGACCTGAGTGAGCATTCAAGCATCACCAGATGGTTCAAGTGCCAACTTTCTTCTGCTTAAAAGGGGACTTGGATGGACATATACAAGTGTTTGTTTGTTCATCGTTTCTAACTTTTTACATGAGGGAGAATAAAAAATACAGGAAAGTGTTATGTACTGCAGAACTGTGACCCGAGGGTGTGTGTGTAATAACTAAGGTAAAGATCAATTGGTTCAGGTGGATTCTCAGTAGAGGGCTCTGTAGAAAGGAATGTTAGGTCTGTATATTTCTATTACTTTCTATTATAATTTCCACCTGTATAACTTAAAAACCCCTGCACTTAAAAATACCAAATTTCTTTCTGTATTGTTGAAATATTTGCCTGCATAGAAAGACCAACTTGCTCTGCTATGGCCATAGTGTCACAAAAAAGAAAAACTACCATGGGGAGAAAGGTCTGTCTACACAGTCAATTGAAATAATAAACAAATTTAAATTTTAAAACCTCAGCTGCAAAATTTACCAAATTATTGAATGTTCTTTCAAGAGTGGCTCCAATGTGAATACACACCTGTAGCCCACAAGAATTTTGTGTATTGTGCTGTGTATTTGACTACACATTAAACTGCTAATTGTACCTCTCCAATTAGAGCACAATTACATTTTACGATAAGGACCATGTTAGGGTGGGCCACATGGAATAAGCCGAGTGGACCCTGGGGCTGTCTGTGCCACCTGTCTCGCACCCAGTACTGTCCATCCTGTCCCAAGTCTACCTCTACTGCTAATAGAGCCTCACCAATCAAGCCTTGTCCCACCCATGTCTGGCCAAAAACAAAATGACCATTTCTCCAAAAATGCCTTAATGACGCCAATTGATTTTTTTGACTGAGTTACCGCCAGTTTTAATCTATGAGTACAAGACTTTGGTTCCTCCACAATGGCTGTTGTACCTGACAGTGCCATTAAATAAATCCCCATTGATTTGGGGATGGTAAGAATTCCACAGGCTTACTGCACCCTGCCTTATGACTCCTAAAAACCCATACTGCATTAAGAAAATCAATTCATATGCAGCTGTGCCTTTCTTTCCTTCTTCCCAAGAGAACAGAGTGCATGATTTTCCATTTGCTGACAATAGTGAGGGTTGGCCAATGAATTGATTGAAAGACAAACTGCATATAAGGAGAAATGGGGGTCAGACTAAACAAATACATTCTCTTTCTGTGTCAACATAAGTCATACCTTTTCATGGAGGGAAAAAAAGCAACTCTTTTCACAGAAAAGTTAGACATTTGACCCCTTCTCTCTCGTGTGCTTTATTATAGACTTTTGCAGGTATTAACTTTTTCACATATGACCCCATTTTTTAAGTACAGAGACAATTCAAACAAAACTGGAAAAACCCACTTGATTGTTCGCCCATATCACAAACATTCATCTTTAAAATGGAAAATGAATAATAGTCTCTGTACAGTCTGCATCAGCACCCAAAACAAGTCAATGTGGCCAGCAAATATGACCTTGACTTAACTGCACACTACAGTGTTGATGACAGTGACTGATAATAAAAAAAAAAGACAATTGATCTACTGAACTGAAAGCAATTTTGCTCAGGAAACGTTCAAGTTCTCATATTCATGAATTGATCACATGGATTATCTTGGTTGGATAATACTCTGAGACTAGGTCAGCTGCTGTTAGAGATACATATCCCGATATATCAGGCTCTGAAATGTGTTCTGAGAGTTACCCACTGATGACCAGTGACAATCTTTTAGGCTCTTATAGCCTGTTTACATAAATTCCTGTCAAACATGTCAAAATAGGCCGTGACATGAATGGACAGGCAGAGTATGGAGCTTGGTCGATCGATGTGGCGCCGGACATGTGACTTTGTGAGATGATTACCTAGTTTTCCTGTGCAATATGTTCCTTTAAGTCAGCTCAGATGTTAATATTAACCAGAATAAGCTAATTAATACCACGATGTTTCCATGGCAATTCCCTCTATTTGGCTGTTATCATTGAGAGACTTCAAGTGGATGACTAAAGTTGGTGGCTGTTATTAGAATAAATCCTACATTCCATCATATTCTGGAGGTTAATCCCAGAAGTGCTCTCAGAACCTGACACTCCGATACACTTATTCAGTAGATCTGCATCATAATATCAATCAGACAGAACATTTGCCGATAGGATGTATTCATATCTAAATGCGGCCCTACTCTAACACCTATTGAGCAAAAGAGGGAGCCACCTGCATCAGAGCAGATCCATGTATTTAGCATGGTCAAAAGTACTTTCTTGACAAAATGAGCAACACAAACACACAATAATCTTAAGAAAATGTATTAACATATATTTGAAACATAAAGGATGTCTAAATTGATTAGAATTGGCTCTCTTTTGGTTGAAAAGGTGTTATTTATGGATGTTTATGTAGTATATAATACAAATCTGCCCTGATCATGGTGGAAGCATCAGTGTGTTGCCCCGGCAACACAGGAAGTGAGCAGGATCGCAGTTAAATATGAATGTCTCCTATTGCAAGTCCTTCTGGCTATATGTTACGTTTCATGTGAACTAAGAGCAGACTGACCCCGGTTCAAGGAAAATAATTTGTGGGGGATACACTCAGCTAAAATGTACCCTTTTACAATACTCTGTGGGTGATACACTCAGCTAAAATGTACCCTTTTACAATACTCTGTGGGTGATACACTCAGCTAAAATGTACCGTTTTACAATACTCTGTGGGTGATACACTGACCCCGGGTTGAGGCAAATAATTTGTGGGGGATATACTCGGCTAAAATGTACCCTTTTACAATACTCTGTGGGTGATACACTCAGCTAAAATGTGCCATTTTACATGACACCCTAACTCTTCTGTGAAACTGGCTCAACACGAGTCAGTGTCTGTTGACCAACAAGTTATTTAGGTTCATGAGAACACAATGTGCATAAAGATGTGACATGATGAACAGTTGTTGCAGGAGGTGGGTGTAACTTTACTTAACCATCTAAATGTGTAAAGCCACAACATTGGCCAAAATTGCAAGCTATTTGCTATGTCACGGTAAAAAGGTGATGGGTTAGAGCAAACTAGGAATACAGTCATCATGTGAATATTATATATTGGCGGTAAACAGTTTTTCTTCACGATTTCATCAGCTTTTAAATGTATTTTGCTGGTGCATGGGGTTGAGTTGTTACTCGATTCCGAATCGCTCATTTCTAATTCTAACTTCTTGATCCAGTCCATTTTCTGTTTTGCACATGTCAGTTCTTTCTGTGTAGGTGAGTGTATAATGCCAAAGCGTAAGTTCCATATCATGTCAGGTAGTAGTGTTACCCTAGGAATCCCTCAGACAGTTGTGCCATTCTTTTGCCACATTCTAAATATTGCCATTTTGATTTTATGGATGCTGATTAGTGACCCTTCAATATTTTTCTTTTTTCTGGTCTTCTCAACTTTTCTAAGTTCAAAGGCATCATTGATGATGGGCTCGGGGGCTGTACCATTGTGTTATTTATGCCAATCTTGTTTATAATTGTCCTTTCAACTGTAGAGTACTATGATGTATCACTGTGAAATCCTGGTGCCCAGGATTGACAACTAGGTCTTGACAGTGGGGCATTACATGTATCTTACCTTCTTTTTCTATTGGACGGCTTTCCTCTGCTTTCTCCCGATATACAGTAAGTCTACATATGGTAAACAGCTGTTTAAGTGCCCTCCTTGCCTCATAGTGGGTCGCATGAGTTAAGTCCACACCATTCACCTGTCCAACAAAAGATGACAAAACTTTTTACAGCCCCTCTTCTAACATGACAAACCTTTTTTACAGCCCCTCTTCTAACATGACAAAACTTTTTACAGCCCCTCTTCTAACATGACAAAACTTTTTTACAGCCCCTCTTCTAACATGACAAAACTTTTTACAGCCCCTCTTCTAACATGACAAAACTTTTTTACAGCCCCTCTTCTAACATGACAAAACTTTTTACACCCCCTCTTCTAACATGACAAAACTTTTTACAGCCCCTCTTCTAACATGACAAAACTTTTTTACAGCCCCTCTTCTAATTTCTCTTCTCTTATGCAAGAACTTTTGTGTTCCGTAACAGACTAATAAAATCTGTCACCCAGTCGTAACTATGTATCATTTTTGCACACATACAGCTTTATTATGAACTGAATGAAATGTTCATTGAAGGTAAACATATTTCTTTTTAAAAGCCACTGATGAATCAAACTCAAAGTGACTTGTGTTGCATGGCCTGATTACAATCACTTATCATTGTTCATAAAAATCACTTGGGCAAATGTTTATAGACTGCATTGCGAGAGCACAGTCATTATGTGTACATGGACAGTAAAATAAACTTAAAGGACCTATGGGATGAATCATTCAAAATGTCTCTAAAGTGTATTTATGGACCATACTTTATCAGTTGGTGGATAAAAAAATCGACAATAGAACCATCAGAAATATACTTTACAAGTCCTTTTTGTTTTAGTTTGGGTACAATTTGCCATCCTCCTATTCGTAAGCGGTCATTACTCTCCGCAAGCACTTTGTATGACATCATCTGGAGACCCGGAAGCTCGCCTGCACATTGTCTAATGCCTGTTAACATGGTGAGCAGATTAGGGATGGCCGCATTTTTGGGACTTCTTTCAGGCCAGTCAGTCCACAAGTATACACCACTGGTGAAATGGTGTGTTGTCTACAGTTGTGCTTGCCTCCAAAGCAGACCCAAGCTGCATATTTTGTCTACTCCGTTGGGGTCTGCCCTACTTTGACAAGGTTACTTTTTAGCGTTGGAATAGTAACTCAGTTTCTAATTGGCTGAGTATGGTCACCATGGTAACAGGCTTCACTACACTAGGGATCAGAGGCTGCTGCTGGTCTAGGCGATAATGATAAACTTCCTGATTGGTGTCTCAGTCTAGGGTGAGGGTCACACAATAGTTTTGTTACCCTTACTATAAATAAAATCCTGTCAAAGAAGGGCAGATCAAGTGTAGTCATAGAACTTGGTCTGCTTTGCAGGCAACAGTTATGCCAATACCCACAAAAAAGGATCCAGTCTTTTCTGCTTCCCAAAGAATCCACAATGGAGGCTACTATGGCAGTGGCCAGGCCAGTTGACACGGGCCGACTTCAATGTAACAAAGAGCAGGATGTTGTGCTGGGCACATATCGTGGAAGAAATGTATGATCCATCCTATGTTATGGTGGCGAGCAAGGTTTCAAAACACTGCCAAAGTTAAAAGAAAATGCTGGAACAACTGAATTTGCAAGACCTCCAACTATGCTTTTGCCAAGACCAGCATCGACGCCGACCCGAAAAATGTACCTTTGAAAATAAGTCAATTTACAGACATAGATTTTACATCATTGGATCGGATTGGATTGGATTGGAACAATTAAAGTCCCTTGAAATGCACGTTACTAGCCTTGCCAATGTGCATTTTTCTATTGATGTATGCAACTACCCCCCCTCCCCACTCACAGGTCCCTATATGTTGATGTTTCGTGATAAAAGTTAACTGTTACTCTTTATTGCATTTTGACCTATGTAGAAATTCAAAAATGTCAGACATGAAAACCTTTTTTTATCATATTTGATCTATTGTGATAGGAAATGAGATGACAGTCATTCTTTAGATGGTAAGCTCACATTCTCCAATATCCATGAATCACAATTTGCTCATTGTAATTTGTATCAAGGGTCGGGGGAATCCCAGATGGTAGGCATTGCTATAGCCTTGAGAATTATTGCTACAAATTTATGACAACAAATTATTGTCGAAAGCTATTGCAATTTATGCAAAGTTTGGATGTGCCGGAATGGGACAAATATTGTCACGTAAACATGTCACTGTGAAATATTTTTCCAAACTGTTGACAGCGGTCTACCATGACCATAATAATCGGGAGTCATAATTCAAAGACTTCAGCCATAATACACTCATAATGACACCCAGCACAGCAGGACCATTCAACTGTGAGTCATTGTGCATTATGCTCTTCTTGCTTGACAAGGCTGCTGTAGTTGTCAGCCCCCACCCCTTGTGGCAGACCCACTCTGTGTAGGCTGTGGTTTATCTTTTACACTCAAATTTCTAAAAGCAAAACTTGCTGTCATGCTTGAAATTTTAGTTTCGTAGTATTTTGTGCAAAACGAAAGCACCATATCATTGACATTCTAAACTGCTCAATCTCTATGACTTGTCTTCTTGAACTGGCAAATCTGTGGAAACAGGTGCATGTGGCTCTTGCTAGTATGAATGTACACCTGAAATCTGATGAGCCTGCCCCACCAAAAAAAATTCTCATCACCATCAGAACTCCTCTCCTCAGTCTCTTCTCCAGAAATCTAGTATGAACACAAAAGATCGAACTCATCGTCACTGCCCCCCATGTCACCAGTATCTCCCCTTGTCTAAGTGCTGCTTGGCTTTGTGGTCCCCAGATGACGTCACAGCTCTTTTCACAAAAAAGCGTGAACTTTGGCTGCTTTGGGCCAAGAGGGCTCAAACTTTTTAAAGCTAAAGAAAACTACATTATCACCAAAGAAGTTGTCAAAATTAATTACACACAGTAATAATAATCCATATCTGTCTGTTTCATGCGATTTGGAATGTGCCATTCTGAAACCCTTTAAATACGACATCACTGATTGTAGGACACATCCAAAAACCTAATCTGCCTTGGTACAAAATGAAATATATGAATACATTTGTGTCAAAATTTTCACAGAATCTGTCTGTCTGTCTGTCTGTCTGTCTGTCTGTCTATCTATATATATATGTATATATATACACACACACACATACATATATATATATATATATATATATATATATATATATATATATATATATATATATATATATATATATATATATCATATTGCTGTGTACTTTACACTGCAGGAACAGTACGTAATTTTGTACCAGTACATCTCAGCTTAGGTTTTTTGTCCAGACTCACCTCTAATATCTGGTCCCCTGGCTGAAGTCTGTTGTCCTTGGCAACAACACCATCTGGGAAGACTTCTTGTATGACTATGCATATCTAAAAGAAAGTAACCAATCATGTTGTATCAACAAATTTTGGCTAACTGTCCATGTGGCAAGATGGAAAACTAATTACTTGAAAATCAACTGAAATGGCTGATCAGAGCAGCAATACTAATTGCATTGTATTTATTATAATACAACTTAAGACACACATGTTACATATATATAGTATGTAAATTGAATGTATTGTTATTGTCAATATGTAAATATTATGTATGTTGATTGCCTGAGGTCCTTGGAGTAGATTAGGAAAATCAGTCTGCCTTTTCCTAACCAAGTTACCCTCATAAAATAAAGCTTATATATATACATATACATATGTGTGTGTGTGTGTGTGTGTGTGTGTGTGTGTGTGTGTGTGTGTGTGTGTGTGTGTGTGTGTGTGTACTTTTTGTGGAACACCATTTGAGCAAGTAATGACTGTTTACATATTTTAATACCAAAGAAACTTTTATATTCTGTTTGTGGTTAAGTCTTATAAGGCAAGAGTCTCTCTCTTAGTACCCATATTTACCAGATGAACACAATATTTCATGTCATTACACAATATCAACATGCATTGTAATATCATTTCCTCAACAGGATTTTTTCCTTCTTATAAAACTTATCTATGTGAGATCAAATATTCCTGCTTCACTTTGTCACATGAGTATATATGTTTGTATGTCAGACACAGGAAAGCCATAACCAATCCTATTTAACCCTTTCCCCCTTAAACCGGCAAAAAAACCAGCTGCCAGTCAAATGTCATCTGCTCTAGTGTTTTCAATTATTTTCAACAACAATGAAAGATAATTTGACCAAGAATTGTAGATGAGTCCTATCAAGATCACATGCCCCAGGTCAACAGCTTTCCTTGGCATGGGCTGGGCACGTATGCCCAACCCATGCCAAGGAAAGCTGTTGACTCAGTCTTCATTCAAGAGGGACAGGGCTAATGACCTGTGAAAATCCTCATCAAATGGCATAAACAAATTGTGTGTGTGACTTTTTTTGTCCCATGATCAATAACATTGTGTGTTCACAATCCATATATGGCTACAGCTGACAATGCTGCACGTACTATAGCATGTTCTTACTCATCCAGTGTGCTTATACATTGTTGTGAGTGTGTACCACAGCCCTCCTGCACTATCTGTACTCCACCACCGCTCAGCACAAATGGACATTCATTTATTGCATTCAATGATCCCCCAGACATTCAACAAGACAGGGAAGCCGTCAGTATAAGGTACCTAATCCTCTTGGTATGATTTATAGAGTTGCTGTCAGCTTCCATTGTACACCGGCCTTGTGCACCCATAACTAAGCATTATTGTAGAAGAAACGGCTTATCCTGTCACGCAATTTACCCTGCGGTCTGCCCCCTGTCTCCTGGACTTTACCTAACGACATCTACAGTCACGCAATTTCTCCTATGGCCAGTCCCTTGTCTTTTTGGTCTTTATATAATGACACATACCAGGGCTCATCAATTGTATTACAATTTTTCTTGGATTTTTTTGGGGGGGGGGGAGGGGTCTGCAAAACTGAAAATTTCCCTGCTTATCATTTTGAGTAATTGTAACCAATTTTTGTGAAATATCAACTGAGAGACTGGGCATACATATAAAGGCCAACACTGTCCAAAAATGTCTGATACATTTGTTGTGTTTGGGAGCTTTTGAGAAAATGAGTGGAAACAGTCTTTTCAGTAAAATAAAGCAAGAGTTTTTATCAGTACAATACTTTGAATGTTAATTCGCACCAAGTGCTAACTATCTGAGATTGCCCAGTCCCACTACTACCACAGTGTTGCCGGGGGGGGGGGGGGGGCGCACAGTAAAAACCCTCATGGAACACTCACCATTGGTATGTCCCATGCCCCGACATACTGATGGCCCACCAGGGAAAATAGCATGAAGTCCCCATGCAGTACTGACCCTTCCCATGTCCCTACCGTGCCTATGCCTGGTACACAGCATAAAGCCTTCATAGAATATTCATCATTGGTATGTCTCCACCATACTAATGCCTAAAGCATAACTTGAGGCAATCATGGAGTACTCATTATTGTTATGTCTCCACCATACTAATGCCTAAAGCATAACTTGAGGCAATCATGGAGTACTCATCATTGTTATGTCTCCACCATACTAATGCCTAAAGCATAACTTGAGGCAATCATGGAGTACTCATCATTGTTATGTCTCCACCATACTAATGCCTAAAGCATAACTTGAGGCAATCATGGAGTACTCATCATTGTTATGTCTCCACCATACTAATGCCTAAAGCATAACTTGAGGCAATCATGGAGTACTCATCATTGTTATGAGGACATTAGTTTTGATAAATACTTGAACAATATTGAAAATGATAATTTTGAATTCCAGGAAGTTACAAGTGAATATGTGAACAAAGTAATAAATAGTTTGAAAGTCAAAACTAGTTTTGGATATGATCAAATGTCTATGAAACTTTTTAAACAAATTAGCTCTGTCTTGATTCATCCTATCACTAAAATTATAAATCAAAGTTTAAAAAACGGTATTTTTCCAGACAAACTTAAAATAGCTAGAGTAATTCCCTTATATAAAAAAGATGATGATGGATTATTTACAAACTATCGTCCTATTTCTTTACTTCCTGTTATATCAAAAATCTTTGAAAAAATAATATTCAATCAAATTGTTGAATACTTTGATCAATTTGATTTATTTCATAAAGGGCAATATGGGTTTAGAAAAGGACACTCAACGGAATTTGCTGCTATAGAACTTGGAAATGACTTGATAAGCAAACTTGATAATGATGAAGTACCTCTATGTATTTTTCTTGATCTTTCGAAGGCGTTTGATACTCTAAATCATAAAATCTTGTTACAAAAATTAAATCATTATGGAATCCGAGGTCCAGCCTTAAAATGGTTTGAGAGTTATTTGAATAATAGGAAACAGTATGTGGATCTTGATGGTGTTAACTCAGAACTTTTAGAAATCAAAACTGGAGTACCTCAGGGCTCTATTTTGGGGCCGCTACTGTTCATTATTTATATAAATGATATATCAAATGCCAGTGATTTATTTAATTTTATACTGTATGCAGATGATACTACCTTATCAACTACACTAAATGTCAACTCATCTATAGATGGTGTGACAGAAACTATTAACAGAGAACTTAAAAAAATTTGTGTTTGGCTTCAAGTTAATGAATTATCATTAAATGTTGATAAATCAAAATTTATGATCTTTCATCATTCAAATAAAAAAGTTAATAAACCACACTTAAAAATGAATAATATCCCAATAATCCAAGTCTCATTTTTTAACTTTCTAGGGCTTACAATTGATGATAAATTGTCATGGAAGGAGCATGTTACCAAAATTTCAAGTAAAATATCAAGAGTTATCGCAATTCTAAATAAACTTAAACATCAACTTCCGCTGAAAGTTAAAATAAATATGTATAACTCATTAATACTTCCACATATAAATTTTGGAATACTTCTATGGGGATTTAAACTTTCAAAAATTGAAAAACTACAGAAAAAAGCAGTACGCTGTATAAATTGTAGTAAATACAATGCCCATTCAGAACCAATTTTGAAAGCTCTCAAACTTTTAAAAATTCAAGACATTTTTACATCAGCTAAATTAAAATTCTATTATAAATTTATCCATAATGATCTACCCTTAAGATTACTCTCTTTTCAATTCATCCCAATAAATGAAATAAACAACTATAACAACAGACATTATGATAACCTTTTTATTAATAGAGTCAATAAAATATTTGCAAAACAGAGTTTAAACTATGATATTCCAGTCACAGTGAATCATACAGATAAGAATATTATAAGGAAAATACATACTCATAGTTTACAAGGGTTTTCCTTGTATATTAAAAATACTTTTTTGAATAATTATGAACAGAGTTGTAATATATATAACTGCTATGTTTGTCAAAATAATTAACAATTTTATTTTCCCACCCATGTTGTGTGTGTAAACTGTATTATATCTTGAAGTTTATTTCGACATTTATTGTTAAAGTAACTGCCATCTATATTGTTTCAAATGTTTAAGACTTAAAGGTGGCTCCTATGAGAGCGACATGTATTTGTCTTAATAGGAGTCCCCCTAGCCACATCAATTTTTTTATCATTATGTACATATATCTCAATATTGAAATCGTCATTGTATTGATTGGCTAAAATAAATGAGTTTTGAGTTTGAGTTTGAGTTATGTCTCCACCATACCGATGCCTAAAGCATAAACTGAGCTCATGGAGTACTAACCATTGGTGTGTCCCTACCACATTGATGCCTAAACCATAAATTAGGCCCTCGTGGAGTACTTACCATTGGTGTGTCCCTACCATATTGATGCCTAAACCATAAATTAGGCCCTCATGGAGTACTTACCATTGGTGTGTCCCTACCATACTGATGCCTAAAGCATAACTAGATGCTCTCATGAAGTACTCACCATTGGTATGTCTCCACCATACTAAAGCCTGAAACATAACATCTGGCCCTCATGCAGTACTCACCATTGGTGTGTTGCAACTACACTAATGCCCTGGGCATAACATATAATCTTTCATGGAGGGCTTGCAATTGGTGTATCACATCCATACCATACTGATACCCATAGCATAAAGCTTTCCTGATGAACTCATATGAGCCACATATCTCCCCAAAATGATACCCAGGGTATATTATAAAGCCTTCATGGATAACTCACCAGTGGTGTGTCACAGCCCCCCACCATGCTGATACCCAGGTCATAGCACCCTCGCTGTATGTCTATTGTAGTCACTTCTCCCTCTATAATAGGCAACCGTGGCAATGTTGGTGAACCTGCAAACAAAATGGTGCATGTCTTACCATATTTGCATGTATCCATGTGTCAAAACACCAGCAGTTTCAGCTAAGACAAAACTAAAACCTAAACAAAATGGGGGAAAAATAGAAAAAAACAAAAAATATGCTGATGTGAATAACCTAAGACCCCCTCATGTTGGGATATAAAGATGATGACCCCTACTGACCTTGAAAATTGGTCAAGCTTGCTGAATATCCAATCCAGCCAAGCTTTCAATGAGATGCTTCCATAGTACAAGTATCATGATAGGAGGTCAATCTGTTCAAAAGTTACTGTGTCCACAAGGGTGACAGATGGATGGAATGATGCATGCACAGGCATGACAATGACAGTACCCCGCTAGCTGATGAGGTCCAGGGGTTAAGAAACAAAACAAAACAAAAAAGAAAACAAAAAAGAGGCCCATGGGCCTGATGCTCTGCTGGTACTGTGGCTATATTGCACCTGTTCATTTTAAAGTCCTCAAGTGGCTGCTGAACATATAAAGTTTATGTACATTTTGTGTATAAAAATATCCACCAGATGGCACTTTGCTCCACCTGTAATCATAGCTTATTTGTGCAATTCCTGTGATGGATATTGTTGCATGTGCCAAGACAACATTGAGTGAGTCCTTAATTTTATGTCCTCAGTGACCTTGGCACAGAATATCAAGGTCAAAAATATGTCAAGGTCACTGATAGTACATCAAATTTTAGCTTTGGACATTGTCTATATATCCTATAAATTTGGCAAGTCTAATCCAATTACTTTTCAAGATATGGAACCAATTATTGATGCTTGAAGATAAAGCATTACTCAAAAATTAAAAAAAAAAAAATGGTGTTTTATATTTTCTTGTTTCACCAAAATTTGTTAAATACATTATTTCAAAATTTGACAAAATCATGCTGCAAGATTTTGCTTATTGATATGTATTAGAGAGTAAAAGTAAACCTCAGGGAATCTGCAACATGTCCACCTGTAGGTCTGAAGACTTTTTTCAAAGTAAAACAAGTCTTCTTCTGCCTGTACAACCAATTATGGCAAGATCCAGCCTTCCAGATCAGCAACACTGATTAATTTTATCACGAGCTAAAGCCTTAATCAATCATTGCACATCCTCAAATCCAAAAGGTAGTCTGGTAAGACACAGCTGAAGACAAAGCTTTAGTAATGAGACCCTACAATTAACTGATTCAGGTAAACACCATTCTGTGCTTCGACTTTGCTGTCCATTTTAAATGCCCAAAATAGTACTGTCAGATTATGACTGAGATCTCACTCTACTCTGTGAACAAAATAAAGAGTGCATTAATTATATTGGGTTTCCTAATTGAAATGGATTTACTGTGAATCAATAGCCTTGCCTGACTTATGATGATAAAACTGTGAGAAAGTTCTAACCAGGACTGCGATATTCTGTAAACATGCAATCATTTCAAATATAGGAATACATGTACATATGTAGAGTATCAGTTTAACAATGACACTTGAATCACACCCATATAAAGAGGTCATCTGTCTGACATTATAATCATGCATTTTAACGTTATCTTCACTGTCTCCTTTCAGCTGCTCTCTCCCAACTTGGTAAAGGTATAACTCTTACAGCAATGCAAAAACCCTGCTGATTTAGGATTTAACACACATGGGTCCCGATAAGAAAATTCCTTTATGAATCATCTGAATGAGCAATTCTCATTTCAACAATCCAGGCTAACTGTACAGGGAAAATCTGTCACTGGTACCTCAGAAGTCAACATGTAGTGTGTATAGAATTTGCTATGTACGGGGTTCCATTTACCTGTGTAGACAGACCCTTCTCACCGTGACAGCTTTTACTGTTTCTGACACTATGGCGATATAAATTTAACCACGCTCATTGCGGCAATAGAAATCAGTGTTATTACTAGCAGAGCAAGCTGGTCTGTCTACAAAGGCAAGGGGTATATACACTCCATAGAATTTGGCATGTAAGGAGCTGACATGTATTGTGTAGAATTTGGTGTGTAAAGAATCAATATGCACAGTATAGATTTTGGTATGTAAGAAGTTAATAAGTACTGTGTAGAATTTAATTTGTAAGGAGTTGACATGTATTGTGCAGAATTTGTTATGTAATGAGTTGATATGTATAGTATAGAATTTGGTATGTAAGGAGTTAATATGTATTGTGTAGAATTTGGTAAGGAGCTATTATGTACAATGTAAAATTTTATAAGCAAAGAGTTGAGAAGTACTGTTTAGAATTTGGTATGCAAGGAGTTAATATGTACTGTAAAGAATTTGACATGTAAGGAGTTAATATTAACAGTGTATAATTGAATATGCAAGCAATTGACATGTATTGTGTAGAATTTGGTATACAAGTTGATATGTAATGTGTAGAATTTAATATGCAAGGAGTTGACATGTACTGTGAAAAATTTTGTATGTAAGGAGTTGATATGTATTGTGTAGAATTTGCTATGGAAGGAGTTAATATGCAGAACTTGGTATGTAAGGAGTTAATAGTACTGTGTAACTTAAATATGCAAGGAATTATACCTAGTAATTTGTACCATGTAGAATTTGGTATGTGAGGAGCTAATATGTTCTTCCTACAATTTCATTCTTTTATCCTTTTTTTTTTTTTTTTGCCTATAATCAATACATTATATCTGCTTGATATCACCCTTGCCCATACCCCTGGAAGTCTTTCATCCTCATAGGCTGCTACATAGTTGAGACCCACTTCTGAGGAGAAGCAACACACAAAAGAAATCTGGATACATTTTAAGATATGTTGGATGAGAAAGGACCCTGGTGATCCCAAATCAATCACAAGCCAATAAATGGAGGTGCTTTTGTTAGAGCTTGAGGAGTTACTGTGTCAGTCTGACAGCTTGTTGTGCATGTAGTATCAGAGCCAAATTGACCTCATCCTGTTTTGACTGTGACCTATCAGAGTTCACATCAATCTGCGAAACATGAAAAGGTGATTGTCATTCTCAAATGAATCAATTCTAGCACATTAAGAAAGACGTGTAGCTTGGCATATATAATATCCTGTTCATTGGGCTAAGAAGTCCACTGGGGTGGGAATTTTCTATAGCCTATAAAACCTGCAATGTTTAGAAACATCAAGCTACATGCAATATTTACGGTACAAATGATCAATGCCAGCTGTGGCAATACTTACCCAGCACTACAATAGACAGCAACTTCTTTGCCTTTCACAGAAACAGTTCAGTTTGGCAGCATACGGCCATTGCCTTGGTGAACACGTTCCTTAAATACAACATGTCTCTCTTACAAATATTTGTGCTGCATTTTACGGGGAAGAATTTTCCATTACAGAGGATTGGCACACCTCTGGTGTTACATGACCAGGTGGGCAAATACCTGATGTATTATGATATCAGCTATTATCACATCAGCCCCCCCCCCCCCCCCCCTTTATGGAGTTGACAGTTGTTCAGAGCCAGCTTAATTATGTGGGATAACATTGTCTGGAACTGAACCCTTTTTGGTACCCCTGTCCCCGCAGCACCCATTCCCATTCTCTTGACTCAGAAAATGTTAAAAGAAATGCAATCAAAATGAAATCAGAGCTTGGTAGATATATGCCCCCCCCCCCTCTTATGCTACAGCTGTCAGTACTGACAGAAGTAATTGTTGTGCTATGTGAATATCCTTAGCCAGTATAGTGGCAAGGTCACCCATCTTCAAATTGAGATCTTATGCAGGACTATACGAATACACAATATGAAAGCCCTATGCCAAAAACTTTTTGAGTTATTGTGTGAAAACTGTCTGGATGGACGGACACACAGACACACCGACATAGTAATTGCTACATGCCCCCTTCTTCTTGGAAGGGGGGCATATATATTCCAAATTTTTTGCCCTTAATTATGCAAAATTAGTGTTACAATATGCAAAACATGGGTTTGAACTTCATGCTGTCATTGGGAATGTTTCCCTAGGAGTAAGAAAGGAATAGTATGGCCATCTTTTTTTTCCACTGACCTCACTGCTACTAAAATATTTGCAAAATGCAGCAAGAGATTAATACAAATGTAGATGGACATGATGCTCTTGTCACCATAAATGGAGGTCCCCACCTACTCCTACATTCAATGTCTTCTTTATTTGTTATTTACTGGTGTTATTATTCCCTATGAAACTTTGCTAGAAAACCTGTTGAACAACATTTTATCAAAATGAAACCCTAGTTGGATACAGTGGTTCCTGTTTCTGCTGCACTAGCACTTTGACAATCAAAGATGTTATGGACAACTTTCCATTTTCCAATGAACAACAGGGAACCAGACTATCATTCTGGACAGAAACTAACACAATGTGTATGTATATATGACTGATCAAAAGAGAAGCCGGATGAACTCTCCAGGTCCCAATGACTTGTGGGAATTGTCAAGTGCACAGGCAAACTGAAACGTCTGTGTGCTGGGCGCATCCCATTGTGTACATAATAATACACAAGGCGTCCCACTCACCGTGTCAACATTCAACAGTACCCTCGCGTTTGCTTCAATAAAGTTAACATATCCTCCTGGCTGTGGTAAAACCATATATGTCTGTGTTCCTTATTACCTAGTCTATATGACGAACAACATTTTAACCTTCTACCTCACACTAAACATGTTAAAATACGGAGCGAAACTCGCAAACACGTTTTCGTCAGCGTTCAAGGCGGAAGTTATGCGGTTTTAACGTCCGAAGGCTGCGGAAAACGGCAAAATTGTCATGCGATACAACCACATTTACCCCGACCGACGCTTCACTTGGGGTAAATGTGGTTGTATCGCGTGACAATTTTGCCGTTTTTCGCAGCTTTCGGACGTTAAAACCGCATAACTTCCGCCTTGAACGCTGACGAAAACGTGTTTGCGAGTTTCGCTCCGTATTTTAACATGTTTAGTGTGAGGTAGAAGGTTAAAATGTTGTTCGTCATATAGACTAGGTAATAAGGAACACAGACATATATGGTTTTACCACAGCCAGGAGGATATGTTAACTTTATTGAAGCAAACGCGAGGGTACTGTTGAATGTTGACACGGTGAGTGGGACGCCTTGTGTATTATTATGTATACAATGGGATGCGCCCAGCACACAGACGTTTCAGTTTGCCTGTGGTCAAGTGTCCCTTAATGACAATTCCTACTTTCATTTATGTATAAATGCACAATAATCCAACAGAAAAGGACGATAAACTGAATCCTCTCCACTGAAATATGGTCTTGTAGCAGTTCATTTCTCAAATTCAATGTCAATGTGTAAATGTAATTGATGGTTAATGTACTAATGTTAGTATGCATTCACGGCTGCCCCGCAAAGTTTCCGTCAAATCAATCTATAGCTAATGGATTTAGTCCATAAGCAAAGATTAAAGAACTACCGAGATCCATGCCCATGTATCCTGTCTGATCTTTGACTCTGCCATGCCTTGCTCCTACTTGACTTTAAGTGGCTAAATGCACATCAATGTCAAATTTCATCTACCTCAAACTTTTAACTGAAACTTCTCATTAATATGAACAGTTTGTCAGAGTATTACTGATGGACTCCATCATGACTACATGCCCAAGGTCAACAGCCGTCCCTTGATGTCTGTTAGGCACTTAGTACCCAACCCCCCACATCAAGCTGTCAACTCAGTCTAAAACTGAGAGGAAAGTAGTTAATCTGGCAGCTTTCTTGCCTGGAAACTTGTCAGTTTCATTGACAGTTTGTCAAGGTAGAGGAACAATTATGCTTGCAGGTGAGCTGATCGAGTTGTTCAGCATAACATACTCTCAGCCTACCCATGTGCATGGACATACCTGGTTTATATGTCCATGTTATGTGTGAGTTGTTTACCATGCCTGACACGTATTCCCACTGAAATGTAACGTGTCATGTATATTTTGCCACTTTAGTGGACAGTCTAATATCTCAATCAAACAGGCATTTTTTCTTTAATTACTTTCTTGAAGCACTGCCCCTTTGCATATAGTAAGCCATGATTCTGTAACTGTGGCCCTAAGAGATCAATTATCTCGTGGGGTGTTGCACCACATGATATATGAATCAGCATGTGTAACAATTTGCCACTTCTAAAATATACACATCAAGAATACATACACAAATGCACTCCCTTTTCTCCAACATTATGATTCCCATCATTTTTGTCTATTCTGATTTGTTTGTCCAAGGTCTGTTCTATATGCATTGACCCTTTGTTTGCAATGGCAACTTCAAAGAGGTTTTGTTGGTATACTTACTTGATTGTTGACTCTTAAACAAAACAGAGAAACTCAATTGGCTATGAGCATTTTCATTGTTATTATTTTGATTCTCATTAAAATACAGCATAAAACTGAAAATTTGAAACAGCAGATTAACAAAAGTGACACTTGAATTCATGAGCTGTGGTGGACTGATCTGAGCTTAAATGTTAATTGACTATAAATAACGAACACTTTTCCCTACAAATTAAAGATGTCTGCCATGCCAATCCATACGCAACACTTGGGTGAATTTTGTAGATTGTAGATGAAAGCTTCTTGAATCAAAGCCCAGGACAACAGCTTTTCTGTCGGCATATGATTTATGAAAGTTAACTGTAGGCAAGCCTTGAAGTGGGTTTGGACAAAAGAGTGATGTGCCCCCTTTCCACCTGGACCTACCATACTGCAGCAAAAAACATACACTGCATTCATTGGCAAAAAAAAATAAACCTTTAAACTGAGGGCTAACACAGCTGTGTGAACAAGCTATTGATTTCGACGTAAGTGTTGGACATAAAAGTGGTCCTTCCTCTTCAAACGAACACGCTTACCCTACCGTGTGTGCTATAATTCCACATTAAGCGAACAATGCGAGTTTTGTACGGCACTTCACCCCATACTATATGGCAATACAGAGATAAAGATGGATGACTTTAAATGATGAGTAACCTGTGCCTTTATTATTTCCCACTTGTAAGTGAAGAAGTGTGTGAACCATACACAGCATCCTTAAGGCAAAAAGTTTTTGAAAATTCTAACAATGATGGCGATCGTAATAAATTGTCTTCACAACTGCATAATACTGGGAGCCCCCTTCACTAAATGAGTAAATAAATGCTGCCCCCTTTTTACTGAAAAATAATAAATTGGGGGAGGGGAGTCAGCTCAGATGGATCACCAGAGTGGCCAGTAGCGTCTTTAAACTTCATTGGTCTCTGGCTGGTGCTACTTCCTGCCCAGCCAGCAGTGAATGTGGTGTACATATCAAGCTATTCTATGTGCTGTTGGTCTCTCAGAGTGTATATAAAAGAGCCCCTGTCATGTTTCAAGGAGAGCAGGTCAACTTGTGCCCAAGACCATGACAGGTTTCTGCCTGGTGTGAATCTGGAGTGTCAAAGTTGGGGGTGCTGGACCTTACAGCCAAACAGCGCAGTGTAACCACAGCGCTAATACATGATAACCAACAACTGGCAATCCAGGACAGAAGCAAACCAGTTATAAAATTTATGTATAAAATAAACCCCCTTCAAATGAGTAAAGACATTTTTTCCTTGTATGAACAGTATACTCTGATGAAGAAAAACTGAGGTCAAAGAAGTTATATATGTCGTTTCACTGTATCATTGGCTTTCACAAGTGATACATGGACATTATCATGACACAAAAACATGGGCTAAATTGAGTTCACTGCTCAGTCCAGTAAGAGTCCATGCATCCTTATTATAATAACTAAACCTCAACTGAAAAAGGTCAAATTACAAGATTTTTTTACAGGCTGATACATGTATTAAAACATTCGTAAGCTCAACATTTAACCTACGATTGTCTCTTGACTGGTACCTTTTTCATGTCCCATGTACCCCCATACCACAAAATCTCCAAAGTCACCAAGCAGCGCCCTCTTCCTTCTTCTGGCTCCTGTTCATGGATATCAATCATTGATATTAGTTTATAAAAGATGCAGGCACATTCTTCTATGTCACCCACTCTTCCCTGGTGTCAGTCTTGATACATTAAAGTCTACTTACTGAAAAAAAAAAAAAAAAGGGAACATTGCACAATATAAGATTCCTAGATGAGTTCACTGTCTCAAAATCAATCAAGCAGCCAAGCAAAAGTGGCGACAAGAAACCCTTAAGGCACGTAGCCTTCTCCCCTCCCCCCCACAAAAAAAAATCAGAGCAAACACCTGATCATGTTCAAGAGTTCAATGATACAGATGTGATGAACCAATCAGTATGGACTGATGCACGAATGCTATCAAGGGCAGAAAACAAGGCCAAAGTGTGGACAGCCAGTGATAAGTATAGCTCAATGAGTCAGATACCAAACATTCAATGCCTGCAAAATAGGCACCCACTAAGACCCACTAATACCCATAATCCTTGCTTCAAGTCGCTGGACTTGCTGGCTATGGCAGATTCTTTGATCTTGCAAAATATATTCAGCACAATAACAATATTTGCAGACAGCATACAAGAGCACGTACAACCACAATACCACCTGTCGTCCTTGACAATTAAACATGCACACGTCCACTGCCAGACCTTCCAGCGAACACTATCGAGCACGCGCCAGTTTTGCCAAAACCTTTAGGAAAATTGCTCAATTAATCTGGGGGACACCTGCTGATATTTGAGGGCAACAATTTTATAGCCATTCTCTCTCTTTATTCACTTTTGTCATTCAAATGTTCTTTGAACACTTCTTTTTGAGAGGACTATTGGGGAAATGACATTCTCATTAAATGAACCATTATAGGATTAGGAAACATTACACATTTAGTAGAAGTTGAGCAGAATTCATAAACCTAGTGGAAGTGTTTCCATAGCAATAAACTGGCATCATTACAAAGGATTTGACTGCCATTCTATTCAGTTTGAAACTTGAGGCTTTAATCTCAATGCTTCAAGGGAAATATGTACACGTTTATGTTTGCTGACAGAATTTCGCATCCACACAGTTGCAGCTATGACAATGCCTTTGACCACAAAGCAAGATTACATCTTTGGTACTTAAGCAGTTATCCTGCTATTTTTCTTCCTCACTCAACACTTAATGCCTGTAAAGTTACTCTAATTACATCTCTTTATCAGATATACACAATCCAACAGTCTAAAACTTCCACGCTAAAAAACTAAATGCAAGAAAAAAAAAAATCACCCCACAACACCACCACCACCACCCCCAAAAAAAAAAAAAACAAAACAAAAAACCCCTGTCATATATAAGTTTGTTGGAATCTTTCTAAACTGCACAGAAAGCTGTCACTCATAAGTTTGCTGGAATCCCCCATGACAACTGCATTGGAAAGAATGCTATTAATATAACTACCAGCTTAAGAATTAAAAAACACCCCCCCCCAAAAAAAAGACAAATGAACAAACAAAAACTAAACAAAAATACCCCCCCCCCAAAAAAAAAACAACTCACATTTATAACTTTGCTGCTCATTAATTAATTTTTTTTGTTTTTCAGTACCATACACAATAAAATTAATTATGTAAACCCCATTGCACACATCTCAAAATGTCCTTTCTTTAATATATACAGTTCTCACAAGAAACTGTGCTTATCTGAAGCTATCTTATCACAAAAATGCACATTTATTCCCTTTGTTATTGGTAAAATTAGAACATCAACCTGAGAAGAATGTTGTGTTTTGTTTTGTTTTCAAATTTTCAGTAAGAGGACGCACTGAAAGTTTTGAGGTCACCTCTGTATGGTATGTTTCATGAGATTTGATTTTCTCAAAGCTTCTTTGTGCCACAGCTACTGTGACTCATATAAAAACTTATGTTTTTGATCGTTTGTGCTAATGCTACACTCTGAAGAATTTTTATGCAGAAAATGTTGTTAAGATGTGGTTCTAATTTTTATCAGTCAGAAAAAAAAATTTGCTGATCATTCAGATTTCATTTATAAATCAGTAAATGCCATGTGGCCACATAAAATAGCTACTTTATTTCTTTTCAATGAAAATTATGTGTAAAACTGCATTTCTGCATCTGGAATAATCAATTTTTCTTCTCTTCAGGGCCAAGTGATCTTATTATTTGTTTTGACCCCAGGTTTATCATTTCACAAATGGGAGCTGCCTGCAGAAGGACCTTATCTGCACAAGGAGGGGCCATGTTATGAGAGTGTGTGGGCACTGCTTCCTATATGGATAGATGTAATAAGGACACAGACAATTCTATCAGGAAGCTGGGTGTTAGCTCATTGCCATCCACTCGTCGTTCCCATCATCCCATCATCTCCATCTATCAGGACTATTATGGCAGGACTACACTGGATAAGCTAGTATGAGGGTGAGGGATCTGATGCGATAACACCTGCTCACAGTCAGTTAACCCTCGTCTTAGTTTCCGGAACTGGTCATGTACCAGGAGTTTTGATCCACTTGCGAGTCCCAACATAATTCTTGCACAATCTATGAAATGTGTGTGTCTTTGACAGCCCCGATTACCATGCCCCGAGCTTCTTTTTCTGTTTGCCTCGGTCTGCTTAGCTATTGAACATAGACATCATGGAAAAATTTGGAAATTTGGGACGGATGGTGGAGGGCCAGTTAAACCACAATGCCAAGTTCATTGCCAAGCTACTACTCCCCCGAAATCACTAATACCCTCTTCATCAAAATCTATCAATAAGTTGCTGAAAACCAATAAGCCCACTGTTGTGTTGCCGTGTGAATCAAGTCATCCTTCACTGTTCCAGCTGGATCACACTCCCACATTTCCTCTGATGGGTGGGGTGTGACACGGATTTGAGATTCCCTGGTGATTGGCTGTGTAACAGAGCAGACACTGTTCTGCAATGACCTGTATCTCACCCAGCCATCAGAGGCAGAGGCTGGTGGGATCTACCCTTGTGACATGTCAATGGTAATCTCCACTTGGATTACGCTGAAATGAACAGCATTGAATCTACTGCACCAGAAAGTCCTCAATGGGATCAGAGTGCACTTTCCATACATCCAGTCACTTTGTGAAGGCACACAGTGTTCATAATCACCCAATCCCCTGCTTCTGTTAACTGTGTAATGGACTAAGTAAATCTGTGGCTACATTACTCCCAATGCTGTTTGGTCACATCCATGTTTGCTTTACATACGATATCCAGGAATAGTCAGGCAGTCAAACATCCTAGCTGTTGCCTGTGTGGTCTTATCTCTCACCAACTGAACAGTGGGATGGACACAACAGGCAGCAAAAGAGACATCTCTGCATACATGCCTGCCAGATGGCAGGCAATAGGGTGTCCATTTTCTGAATGGCTCATCCTTTTCTTCCTTTTAGCAAGAGTACAGACAGTACACTATGGAGGGGGGTACATGATGCTGTACACTTTTAGCAAGAGTACAGATAGTACACTATGGAGGGGGGTACATGATGCTGTACACTTTTAGCAAGAGTACAGATAGTACACTATGGAGGGAGGTACATGATGCTGTACACTTTTTGCAAGGGTACAGACAGTACACTATGGAGGGGGGCACATGATGCTGTACACTTTTAGCAAGAGTACAGACAGTACACAATGGAGGAGGTACATGATGCTGTACACTTTTAGCAAGAGTGCAGGCAGTACACTATGAAGGAGGTACATGATGCTGTACACTTTTAGCAAGAGTACAGACAGTACACTATGGCGGAGGTACACGATGCTGTACACTTTTAGCAAGAGTACAGACAGTACACTATGGAGGGGGGTACATGATGCTGTGCACTTCTAGCAAGAGTGCAGGCAGTACACTATAGAGGGGGGTACAGGGGGTGCTCTTGAACCATCAAATAATACTTACTTGAGCAAATTACAAAGTACACAGCAGGCATACTAAAATATTACTATGAAGTGCTGCTAATGAAGTAAGGTTGTCCCCTGCTGTAGTCATGTTCAACAAACTGACTATCAAGCATTCTCCAAACAGAGCTCGATAAGCCTGCTACAAAGCTAAGCATATTACTGATGTTCCTTGCTCCTCATTTAAGCAGAAAAACCTGAAAAGCTTTACAGGATGGAGTCTTTTATAGTTCTATACAAAAGCTGTGACTGAAGAGAAGTCTACTGGTTAAGTGGGACTAAATGTGGTGAATACATTGCTCATCAAGGTATTCAGGTCTGGAACACAATACGGAATTCTGCACAGGGACCTTTAAAGCCAATGCTTTATCTTGGGTGTGGTCTGTGATACCAGGAAAAAAAAAAAAAACTTCCACATATGAATGTATGTACTAAAAACAATGTTTTAGAATGCACTGCCCTTTCATCCTCTTTGTTGTCTGTATACAGGTGACCTTTGCTCATGCTTTTTTCTCTTAGGCCTCATAACAAAGCAGATGAGTTGGGGATGATTTCAGTCATAATAGTTTGTCCACCAGAATAACATTGACCTGTAACACAGATTTCAACTAAGTGACACCCAATGGCCTCCCTGCAATACCAAATTTCGACACAAAAACATTCAGCATTCCTCCAGTAAACCCATGTGGGAGACCCAACTCAGACTTGCCACTCACAGATAAATCAGTCTTTCAATTTTGAAGGAACATCCTCAGAAGATAAATTGGATTTTACCCTATAACAAGGCTACCCTGACAGAAAAAAAGGCAGACAAGCTGCTTGACACATCAGAACTGAATGTGTCACTTCACTTTGCCTGTTTACACTTGGAAGTGTTGACCCCAGACTATGACAGGAGGGCCACATAATTAGACATATATGATAAATTGATAATCCACTGATGAGGCGCAGAGGAGACAACCCAATTACTACTTTGATTAATAGAACTAACATGTGTAGTGTTTTCTGGCTGCAATGAGGCATAAATCTATTGCATAGGGTGCTCCAACCCTGCATTGCTACAACCATTACAGTGCAACCTCCTTAGTGGTTGCTTGGCTGTCACAAACAAGTTTACTTTCACAAAAAAATATGGTAGGCCATTTTAACCAAAACGTGATACATGTATGTGACGTATGAGTATTTCAAGAACACATTACCTTGATCTAATTTCAACAGTAGTGAAAAACAACTGAAAGGGAATAGTAGATGAAACCTATTTAGATAACATGATCCAAAAACAACTGAAAGGGAATTGCAGATGAAACCTATTTAGATAACATGATCCAAAAACAACTGAAAGGGAATTGCAGATGAAACCTATTTAGATAACATGATCCAAAAACAACTGAAAGGGAATTGTAGATGAAACCTATTTAGATAACATGATCCAAAAACAACTGAAAGGGAATTGTAGATGAAACCTATTTAGATAACATGATCCAAAAATAACTGAAAGGGAATTGCAGATGAAACCTATTTATATAACATGATCCAAAAACAACTGAAAGGGAATTGTAGATGAAATCTATTCAGATAACATGATCCAGGTCAACAGCATTCCATGGTGCTGAGACCCTAACCCATGTCAAGAAAACTGTTGACAATACAGACATCTGTATATAGGGAAGCAGTGCTACATATCTGAATTGTTGTGAAACTAGAGGCCTGTAGCCTCTGTAGTTTATGCCCATGTATAAGAATGTAGTGCCATTTTCAAAGCATGGAAATGTAACTGAAAGTCATGGATGTGGCTATTCATTGGGGCAAAAAAATATGGATAGAGAGAACTCTTGATTGCATGGATATATAAAGTTACCTCACTGTTATGAGAAGGAGAAAAGAGGTAAATAAAGTTTAAGTTTTTAGTAGGAAATACTGTTGTTATTTTCTCTACATGGTTAGGTAGCCAAAATCGCTTTGAGAGACTGCATGACACTTTGTGACCCTCTCATTGCATCACTCAGGGTCAACTCACCACGCAGTGAACAGCGTCACTCCAGGCAAGACCCAGGTCAAGAGCACTAAATGCCTAACCCAGGCTAAAGTAAGCTGTTGACGCCACCTTAATTAAAGGGGAAAAGGGTTAAGTTTCCATTGTAACCAAATGTGTTTTTTCAGGGGTTGAAATTAAAGGGTGTCTGGTTGGCACAGACAACTTAAAATTTGTTGGGGCAACTTTTAGATGATTCCCTGATTGCCAATGGGGCAACTTTTTAATGTTATGTGGTATTTCATATGATGAAATGAGCCAGAACAAGAATCACAAATGATCTGGTGGCATGATATATATATTTCACCTAAGTACATATAGAGCTCATTTTATCAATTTAAATGACTAATAGGAAAGGTCACAATCAACTATTATCTGTGTATTCAGCTGAATATACAACAGAGTACACAAAATTCTTGAAGGTATCAAAAGAGATGTTTACGTTTTAAAATGAAGTAACACAATATGAGCTTGTGTGTTATACACATAGATTTAAGTCATTTCATATGCCTTTATAATTATGCAAATGAAATATTAAATTTCAAGTTTCTCCATGTGAATTGAAAGTGGAAATTTAAAAATTTGTTTAGTTGTTGGATCACCATGCAATGATTTATTCCATATTCTACATTAATTAGCCAGTAGGTTATGTATTATTTTACTTTTTAATCTATTTTTGTTTTGTTTTCGACTTGGATGCATACAATCTCTCATTATGTCAACAATCAATATTTTCCAATGCAGTCAGGTAAATCAATTGCACAGGAACACTGCTCATTATGAAATTACCGAGTGCTGTGCGACTCAGTATACAATTATTTGATGAACAAAGCTGTATGCCCCACCTTTTTCGAACGGGGGCATAATCATTTATATCAGAGAAAATGGGTAATTTCAGGGGTTTTGGAGCAACTTGAGAAAATATCCAGGTTGCCCGTGGACAACTTGCAAAAAAAGTAAACTTTTTACCCCTGCTTTTATTCCTGTAATTAATTACACTTTCAAGTTTGCTGTAATACTAACAGACCCACTCTGTAATCTGGAGTCAACAGCTTGCAACCAGTTTGAATAAAATTGTAAGCATGTAACTTCCAGCTGCATGCAGCCAAAACCTGAATAGGAAATTCTGCATTTCAAAGACTCTGCCTGCTGATTTTTGTTATATTTCCACCCTCTGTAACACTAGGTTGTGGCAGGCACCAAATGTGGCTGATTTAAAAATATGCCAGGTGGAGATAAAACCACGTTTGCCATGTCCACTTATCAACAAACAGGCCTATACATGAATGCAAAACTAATCCTACCCATGTGGAAGGTGCTCCCATATGCAAAAGTGATGTAAAAATATATATTATGTCATTGCACATGTTCAAAGCCACAATCATGGACCTTTTGTTGAAAATTCTATCCTGTAAAATTATTTGTACAAAGCCACCTGTTTTCTGATCATAATCATTTACTGCTTCATCCTGAAGAGTAATTGAGTAACTTGTGGAGAATAGAGAATTTATGGTATGTCCTTTTACCTGTGTATAAAGTATATTAACATTTAGTGACAATTAAACAGGTAGAATGACATAGCAATTTAATACATAAAGTAGCATTAGTAGTAATATAGTATAAAGAAGTAGCCAATGAGAAGAAAGCAAAATTTTCCTGCAGCATATGGCACATGACTTAATTAGCAAATCATCTTTAATTGCTACTGGTTTGAATGCCACACTGACTTTTTCACAAACTCATTCATTCAAATGTGGGCTCCACAACAGGAAGCTTCATTTTATTCTTCAGCATGCAATCTAGCCAGAACAGCAATCTGAAAGGCTTTTGTGAGCAAGTGTCAACAGATGCTATTTGAATTTGAGTTGTGTTGTAAATTCAAAACATAAATATAGCTTAATAGTCTGTAACATTGCTTGAGAGGAATGTCTTTGGGATGTTTCATTTCCTTCCACATGTTTAATGCTTTGTATAAATTTGCCACCATTTAATCCGACTGCATATCAGCTTTTTCATTGGTATGCTGCAGTTTTTGGCAAGAACTGGCAGTAAGGCCAACCTGTCTCAGTACCTGTGTAACTTTATGAAGACTTCAGCTGAGGTAACTAGGAAGTAGCCAAGATGAGGCTACTGTGGCCATCTCTGATGCATACTGACCCATACGAGTCTCATCAGGGACAGCTGGTACACTGCACACATGTATGTTATATACCAGGGGTAATAATGCCACCGTCATAAAAAGCATGTCTGTGCTCATGCATGAAATGAACTCAGTGGTGTTCACATAAAGTTCCTTTTTTGTACAGAATTTCAAACCCTTGCTTGAAACTGTTTATTTTCCACATGTTTGGAACATCCATTTCCCTTATTTGGAAAATATTGAACTGAGTGTAGGTCACTTAGTGCAAAGACAGTTATTCAACCAGGTTAAAATCATTACTTTGTGCCTCAATGCCCCATCACAGGTGCTTGCCTTGTTTTGTATGAGGATTTATTAGCCATAAAAACTATAATACAAAGTTGATGAAATGGCAAACTTTCTCATGGGTGTCAAGCTAGATAGCATCTTATCATTGTGGTCCAGATCAGTGATCTAAACACATTCCTGCTGAAATAACCCACATGTAAAGTGTCATCTGCTTCAGTATCTCTGCATAAATTTCTCATCAGCTAAAAAACATTTTGGATGAGAATTGCAGACAATGCTTGTCGGACCAGCATGCAACAGTTAAACAGCTTTCCCTGGAGCGGGTTAATGCTCCCAACTAATACCACAGTACGCTGCCCACTCAGTCGTACTCTAAAGGGTTAATTGATGGTGCATACCTACATGTAGATTGGCAACCTGCATGACTATCTTATTGGATTACACTGGGACCCTGTCTCGCTGTATATCCATCACCTGCAATAGGTACAGCCTTACAGCATGAACAATCCACGGCCGGCATAACCCACTGCCAATATCATGTCACACATTAATCACATTAACATGCATCTCTAGTCTATCTGTGGCCAATTTGTGCCTTTCCTTTTTTCAATTTATTTATTTATTTTTGAATATCTTGCGGCAGGTAGTGGTGACACAGATTTGCCTGGAGTGCAGACATTTATTGATGGTGGTGTCTTACCTGAGTGTATATCTCTGTACGGACATTCCCATAAGTGACTCTGCAGGGCACTGCGCGGACCCTGGAATGTGCAACCCATGTCCGCCTTCATACATTTTGTGATGGCCCCTCGACATCTGCAACACGCAATAACAGTACATCACACACAATTTGTCAGTATCCACCATTATAATAACACTTACAGCAGTCAGGTGGGATTACCTAGGTACACAGGCACAGTTCTGCATCGGTTGGGCCCTGCAGTCACCAATTTGTCAATGTACATACAACTTACTGCACAATGTGAATCTTTGTGGGGGGATAAATGACAAATATTTCCATAGCAATGTTGTGTAGAAATATAAGTCTCTGAGGTCTTACATACGCACTTGTATAAATATCACAAGCTTCCATCAACTTTTTTTATGTAATGCAAACCTCTGAAATCCAGTTGCCAATTCAGCCTATCAGGATCATTCAAGACACTTCAGTGTACTTTGTGAGAGGTATATAGCATGGCAAGTGAGTGGGCCTTCATGCAGACATAAGACAGTGAATGGGAATACATGTATAACACAATGATGATGTTTGTTTGAAATAATGCATTTTGAAAACATCAAGACATTGGTGTGCCTATATGTACAACTGTGGGGTGCCAGGCTATTTTCCCAAAACACAAAAAAATCATAAACTTGTGTACTTGGAGAAGTATCTATGGATGTTGGGTCATTTTCCACAGCTTCCCATGCACGTCGCAATGTGGGTAAAGGTAGCTTGACCTAACTTGGCAACAAAAGCACACTGTGACAATGAAATCAGTCATGCATGCATTCATCCTGTTGAGGTGGCCAGAGTTGGTAACTGGATTTCAAAGGGTCTTTATTAATTGATGAATTATCATCCTGTTTATACAGGCAAGTCAACAAAGGACTGGATGCCTGGATAGAAATCATGTTGACAATATGCTTCAAAGTTTGATGCATGGTTAAAAATTTATTATTATTATTATTATTATTATTATTATTATTATTATTATTATTATTATTATTATTATTATTATTATTATTATTATTATTATTATTATTATAATATACAGTGATGTGGCTCAATGCTTGTCTCAATGCAGAACAAATATTGACAGTAAAACACCTTGATGCTTAGCCCTGTAAGAAGGGAAAACCAATGTCCAGTACCGAGTTGTCATTTACAAAGTGGTCCCTTGTTTGATAGGAGTTGGTTGGCTGTGGGTGAGTACATGTACAGTGCTAAACAGTAAAACTTGAGTTAAGTGGGCACTCTCGGGACTGGGTAAAAGCGCCCACTTAGTGAAGGTCTATTAATATGGCAATATAGGAAATAGGCACCCAGAAAGGTGCTCATTACGAATAAGTACCCATTAAGGGAAAGTGCCAGACAGGTTTTACTGTATCTGTGAGGTGGTGAAACATGTCATACATTCATAGATTCAAGGCATCAGACTGGGCCTAAGATGCCTTGATCCCAGGGATCGGTGAGTGGCTCCACAGAGGTTCTCCACTCAGTCATCATCTGATGACATCTGACAAACATTTCATCCCATCTCAGCTTCCTCCCTTTTTTTTCTATACATCTCTGCAATATTTACCCTCAAACCACTCTTCAGTTATCCATCACAGAGTGCCTTTCATTTGAATTTATAGAGCCTACAGTATTGAAGTTTTGCACAAAATGTCTCCCTGCCTAAGAGATACATCCAAACAGAATGGTTACATGGTTGAGGTATGGCTCCGCTCCTGTCAGAGTAGCATAATTCACAGCTGTTTACTGTGAGTAATTACACAGGACGTATCCTGATAAATCTTTCAAATAAGGAACTAATCAGGAAGACATAGATTATAAGCAAGCAATAATAGAATCACCCAGTACTGTAGCCTTCAATTGAAAGTTGGTAAGGCCAAATTCAGAAATTTGGAAATTCTAAGCAAACTTCTGTATATTAACACAGTTTTGGTGACCTAAATGTTGGTCCGACCCATCTGACCAATCGGACCCAAAGGCTACGGCCCTGTCACCTATTTGCAACAGACCAGCCCCTCCCAGCCCACAGTAACCAAATTGCTTCAAAATCACTTGAGGATGTTTTCTGGCAAACCAAGGCTGGGTGACATCAGTCTGTCTACCAGTGCGTGCCTTGATCATCAATCACCGAAGGAGAGGATACCTTGGAACATCGCTAATTTTATAGACTTGACACTGGTTGAGAGGCCTGAAATGCTGCGTGTTTATATATGATTTGTATTTTCTGCTGTTTCACTGAAGTAAACATTATCTATGCAAAAGGTAGCTCTTCACTGAGCCGAACACCAAAGTCCAGAACAAAGTTGAAAAGCATCATCCCATACAGTAGCCAGCTTGCAAGATATCTTGAGAGAAAATGGCTACATGTATGATAGTTTCAGCATCCTTAAAGATTCTACAAGTCTTATGCCAAGTACTTCCAAGCCAGGTAGCATGTAGACAACATCTTTATTCCATTCCCTAGTGCTCACACAAGGTAATCTATCCTAAAAGAGCAGCCATTTTCCCTTATGGTTGCTCTGACACATCTGCACACAATTAAAATACATTGTTCACATGCTGGTCACTATAGGCTTCATATAGTTTAACTGTTTATCAGTGACAGGAGGGGCCCATAGGGAATTAAATATGGTGTACAAAATACAATGTACAGAGTATTTCGTCTGAGTTCCAAAGAACTGTCACCAGACAGTACCATACACCTAGCTTACATCCATCCTCTCCCCATACATGCACATTTTTCTTTTAAATCACCACATCTTTACAGCAATGACACTTTTTTTCTTCGATAAAGCACTTCATACTCAACACTTCCAAGTTATTATCAGGTTGATGAAAGAATTTGCCATGGATCTGAGTCTCATATCCACTTACTACATGAATGGTAAGCCTCCACCTCTCTGTATGGCTCTCACTGTCAAGTATAATCATTATGACTGCATGAATTATTTACACCCACAGGTAGAGATCTTCAAAGGGAGATCACCTATGTACCCATATGCTCAGCAATAATCATCACAGCTTACATGGCCATAGGAACCATTGGCTTCCTGTCCTGGAATCGGCAGATCAATCAGATCAGACATCTTGTGAACTCAGCACTTATTTCATCTCGCAAGTCCTGAGTCTACTTCGGTCTTTGTCCTACGTGGATACTGAAATAGATCGCCCAACGCATTCTCCTCATGAATCAGCATCTTTTATAACTACATGTATGTTGTGACTAGTCATTCTAAAGAGAGTAGATGCTCTTCTCAAGTTCTCTTGGCTTCTGGGAACATACCACAATGAGTAGAATATGATCAGGTTTGATATTGTCTGCCCACGGAAGGTTTAACGATTGTGCTCAACCCACACCAAGGCAAGGACATGAATATTCTCCTCTTTAATTCCCACTCCAGATGTTTTCCACTAACCTGTTATGTGTGGTATCAAAATGAACATGCCATTTTGTTGGTCACTTTTGTGACTTTATACCTATCTAGATGGTTCAAGATTAATCAAAGTCAACAAACTGAAGCAGATGAGTTTTTATGTGGGTGTTTTGGGCCAATTTAGCATTAATCCTTTTCTGAGGAGAATGACATTGAGTCAAAAGCTTCCCTTGGCATGAGTTGGGTGCAATGTGCCCAACTCATGCCAAGGAAAGCTGTTGACCTGGGGTGTGTCATCCTGATAAATCGTACCTACAGTTTTCATCAAAAAATGTTTTCTATTATAAACACGGAATGTGAAAACATTAAAGCAGATGACCATTTACATGTGGGTGCTTTGGGGAAATCGGAGTGGCAGTGGGTTAAATGACGACTGGACATGCAGCTTCTTCATGTTGCACGGTTTATATGTGAACATTCATCACTGCAAGCCACCAACAATCAAAGCTCAAACAGAGGCTTGGAGCATTAAAAATTGTATCAAAGACAGTGTTTTTATACTAGATTGTTTTATACTAAACTAGCAAACTACCACCACATGCCATTTGCCCTATGGCGGGGCCAAAGTGTCAGAGACATCTATACATATATAAGAGTTGTATATTTGCGTCAAGCAGTCAGGCTGGCAGTAATAGACTATGGCTTACGTCCACTTGTTCCTATCAGCAAAGAAGATTACTTTTAAGAGCAAAGAGAAATTAGTAGGTGTTCTGTGAACCCCCGATCACTCCCAGTGGTTGCCATAGCTAATCACAAAATTCAACAACTGTTAGCCATAAGACCAGCAAACTAACTCTCCTAATCCAAGGAGGGAAGATAAGATGCCATCAAAACAGCTGACATGTCCAAAAAATCCCCTCGAGTTGCAAAATATAAATGGTGATGTTTACAGCAATGCGTTAATAGAAAGTCAATACAGTGCTCCAAGGAGAGTGAGGTGGTGTGATATCTAAGTTGTTGCCACAGTCAAAGTCAGTTGGGACACAATGGAACAAGAAGAGAGGTATTGATGTGGTAGATTTGTCTTGTACGGCTGTATCCAGTGAGGGTCATAAACCTCATAGTGTACACTCTCGGCATAGCAGTTTTGCACCAGGCTACAGAACTAAGCTGCAGCTCTCCATAATTTGAGGTAATAAATGGTAGCTTTGGAGCCAAGCATCCCAGAAGTTGCATTTGTGTGACTAGCATTGGTTTGCTTTAGCGAGATGTAAGCAACTTGCTACCGACCACCCTAAGCTGGCACCAAGACACACGAACCAAAGACAGTCAGTTGAGCTATGCCATGAGGGGTTCCAAAGGGGAGGATCCCTTGGAAAACACCTTTGATGACACTTCAAAACACCCTACCCCAGTAATAATAATCACAATGTACAAACTCCCAAGACAACCTCACATCCTGTGATCAGTTTATCTACATATACATTTAGAATACACTGGTAACAATTCCTTAGTTCAAAACAGTCTCACATTATTGATCACTTAATCTATATTCACATTTATGATCCACTGTTTCTGTAAAGTAACAATTCCTTGTTTCATGACAGTCATGGCAGTCTCACATTGCATAGTGGGTTTATTTACATTCATATACTGTAAAGGTACCAATTTTCCCAAGTAGTATCTGTTGGGAAAATAAAAACCGGGAAGTTTCTGAAGCCAATTGGCTGCACACATTGTACAGGCTATTTGTTTGGAAAATAAAAACCATGAAATCTTGATTGTCAGTAGATTTGGGAAATCAAATGCTAGGGAAAATTTGTACTTTTTCAGTAATACATTGCAAACACTGACAATTTCTTCCTTCAAAATGCCAAATGTATGACATGTCAGAGAAAACAATTCAACTTGCAATCAATTTTATCATTACTATATGGCCAAGCTCTTTATGACTCTCTTCATGTGGAAATGATATCAAATTCCTTCCTTGTCAAAGCTGAATTTTATTGAAACTTAAGTCCGTTAAGTGAAGAAATCCCAACTTGTAATACAACGTATGCATATTAATTTCCCACTACAAAGCAGGGGTTTGATTTCCAGGTAATCATGGGGGACGTGCGGGTCACATCACTGTCACAGGCAGGGCCACATGCTCATTTTTCACAAAACTAGCGTTTTTTGAGAAATTTAAGCTCACAAATGCAAACTGGTATTAATCTAGTACTTCCCGAGCCATATATACGGAAAATTTCCCTCTGCCTTTAATAAATATTCTTTATTTCTAAAATATTAGTAATATCCCACTTGTCCCCACAGGTACGGACCTGTATCTTGCCAAGTGAGACAAGGTAATCAGGTGTGCAGTTGTGGTGGGAAATTAATATGCATGTCTAATATTCCAATATCCAAAAGAAGCTATGGGAACAAAATTTACATGAACACATTTTTATTATAAGTACATGTAAAAACTTTACATAATATCATCATGTGTGTTGCCAACACTTAAAACAACAATGATTTCGCTCTGATCTGCATAATCCTTATATCAAATATTTCCATTCTTAACATGTTTCATGGAGGGAGTGAATAGGAAAACACATTTGTATCCACCGAGCAGAGATCAGTAGGTCAGCTCCTGTGATCTCATGGTGAATCCAAGAATGAAGTATCCACACACCAAATTTGGTAACTGTAGGTGTTATGGTATAGATAGGAAATATGGCCAACACAAGCTTAAACTCTATGGAAGTTCAAAGGTCAAGGTCAAAGTCAAGCTCAAGTCACACATAGTGGGCTAATTTTGGTGCATGACACACCCCTATCCTATAAAATGTCCACATAGCAAATTTGGCAAGTGCAGGTGTTACAATATAGGATATATGGCCTGGACAAGCTTCATCAGATGGATGGACAAGGTGCAAACCTATAGTCCCCGGTGGGGGACTGTGGACAGATTTATGCATACCACAACAGATGTTTAGGAAGAACAACCTACCCTGTAGTATATGGGGAATGTACCACCCATATGTAGAGCATAACTCATCCCATACTATGTCACAGGCCTTGGTCAGTGGTTCTGGCACTGCCTGGCAAGTCATGCTGCAGCTGCCCTCGCAGCAGCTGCAGCATGAATTGCCAGGCTGTGCTAGAACCACTGACTTAAGACCATAGGCATGTTGGTACTTGAACGAAAGCTCTCTTCATGAAGAATTTAAATATGCAATTGTCGTCTTAAATCTAGGTAAATATACAGAAAAATCAGAGACTGGTATGGAATGAGTTAAAGTCCATTGCATGCAAGGCATGATGGAAAACCTAAAATTTACTGTTAACCTCTTTCCCATATTGGCCAATGTAATTCAGAGTTTTAAAGTCTAAGCATACATTATATAAAGCACACTACAGAAAATGGTCAGGTGTCACTCTGACATTACAGAGCTGCTGATTCTGTGGCACTCCCCAAGATCACTCCCAAAAGTCCCTTTTTGGTCTAAATCTACTGCTCCTGTCTGACACTGTTGTCCATGCCAAGTAGGTATAGCTGCCAATAAAGAGATCTTATACTGGACCTGTTCAACCAGTTCGTACCTCTACATAGCTAAAATTCCATACATATGCAGGCATGTCGATGCCAAAATATATTCAATATAAAGCCAAAATTCTATACATGTAGGGGCATATTGATGCCATGAAATATATTCAATATAATCTATCAGATAGCACCTATAGCTAATAGCTAATAATGAGACATATTCAATTAGGCATGTCACTCAGAAATTTCAAAATAAGTGAATTTGCACAAGGTCTGACCCCCAACAACTAAAATTTTTCCAGATAATAGCAAATTCTGAATTCTTGGATTGAGATCACAACTCTTTGTTTTCATACATTTTCAGAAAAAAAAGTGAATTATTGCTGATAAGTGAATGAATGACATGCCTGTTCAATACATGTACTTTAGGATGACATCCTCAGCTAAGCATATGCCTCATTTCCCTACAAAACAAATAGCATGGCATGACTGCATGCGAACATCAGAACACTGGGCAAGTTGCATAATTAAATAAACAGATTTAACAAGAAGAGGCTTCTACCCAAACAGATTTTCCCATCATTATTGGGTTAATGCTGTGTAATGGAAAGGATAATTGTGCAAGATGTCAACTGTTCCCAGTAAGGCTTCATTACACAGAGACAGAGCCTCCAGAGTGTTGTGCAGTGACCATGCACATTGACAGTTCAGAATACTGAACAAGAGCTAAACTTGACACATACTTTATAGTACAGTTTACATAATTTATCATCCAACAGCTGATGCTAATAATGAGTATGTTTTAAGTTTATCAAGGTTTTGATCAAAGAATAAATTATTCCTTTGAGTTTCATATACTATATATATATATATATGAAACTAGAAGGAATACTTTATGCTTGATCAAAACCTCGATAAACTTAATTTAGACACACTTTATGACACAGAAACTTACATTTACCATCTAACAATTGATGCTAATAATGACATGTCCAGCACGTGAAGAAAATTTGCATAAACAAACACATCTACATTAGGGACAAGCTATTTGCAAATTTTCAACCTGGGTAGCAACACAGGGTAGCAGACCCAGGTCAACAACATTATACAACACATGACCCCATTCCAGGTTTCCATTCAGCAATATCTGAGACGCAGCACAAGTCTGACCCAGAGGGTGACACAAATTAATACAGATCACACTGGTGACATTACGGACTCAATAGATGATTCAACAACATTGTCCAAAGAATCTGCTTAATGCTAATATCAATCACGAGGTACACAATTCTGGCAAGCCGGCCCTCCCAAATCTGCCCCAGGCCTCATCATACCGTCGGGCGGTCACCAAACACACATGGGCGACACACCTACTAATTATTGCTTCTAGCTCCCCAATTACCTCTGATGGCATCATTTATTATAGTATTTGTGTAATTTTCCCATACCTTCCCCCATAATCTCACGCCAATTTCACCCCAATATGACCGACCAGGCTAGCAAGTCAAGCCCTGTCATTGAAAATAATCGCATTCCCAACAATAGGGGGATGCACAATTAAGATCACGCATTACGTTGATGCATCATTGAGATGTGCTTAATGTGCAGGCATGATGTGACAAATACTGGATAAAGCTACCAACAAAACTGTCAGTTTTCATGAGCTTTAATTTCCCCATTACGGCCTATCAGTTGCAGCCAGTTGGTTTAACTTTGATGATGATTGGTTTCAATGGCTTTGTAAGCCTTGGGCACGAATACTGTCAAGATTAATTTTATAGTTAACAGTTTCCATCCAGTTACCACATGTGGCAATGAAATACTATGAAGGACAAAGTACTATACACGCTTGATGTACCACTGGTCGTTCGTAATCTGTAGTAAGAAGGCAGGGACCAAATTTGAAATGAAAGGAGCATTCACATTTAGTAGGAAACCGTGGGATACTGCCGATCACGACATCATACTGTAACAGCCTTGCATTCAGCAAAGCCATTCTATCCACAAAGTTATAAATTGAGTTTTCACAGGCGATGTGCCTCCTTCACTTCAGTGTAACATCCTATCTGTTGTGATTAAACACAAGATCCGAAGGCATTACACTCAGATTCTCTAGCATGATGCACTTACGATATGTTCACACCCAGAGGAATTCCAAAAATCTCTGCAGCCCATGTCTTATGAGCAAGATCATCAGCAAACACCCTTTTCTCTACCTCTTGCAATTTCATTCTCTGTTTTTGACGGTTTCCGATTCATTGGAATCTGATCCTGGCAGCCAGCTCCCCATCTAGACTTCATTTAATCAAGTCTACAAGGTCATGGGGATCAGTTCTAGCTGGGACTGGGCGACACGCAATTACCGTCCGGTAAAGCAACACAAAATGCAACATTAAAGAGAAATCAATTCTACGAGTGATATCTGTGCACTGTGACTGCAGAAGCCACACACAACTCTGCACCACATTTGTTCAGTCCTAATAAGAACCATCAAGGCCCAGGCCATATAGCATGTTTTCTTCGCCTGGCTTGTCGAACACTGTTTTGTCTGCATCACTAGACTACACTTTGGTCTGGTACAAAATGGCACTGAGGCAGAACCACAGTGCAAAATGTTTTCTCTGGAGGACTTACTGAGTATGCAGAATGGCAGGCAAGTTGTTACTCAAAATATAAGATACAGATGCTTACTTGCACTCAGTTTGATAACAAACAGTACAACACGAGATGTGCTTATATTTTCTATGTGTTGTGACAGATGTATGAAACATGAAAGATATGATATGACAGATGTTGAGAACAAATAAAAAGTGATGGAGAAAAAAAGGACACAGGAAACTCATAAAATGATCAGAAAAGGGACCAAGAACCAGAGTGGAACAGAGTAGAGATATGCTGCTGTGATTTTGTTCCTGAATTTAAAGAGTACATGTATATCATAAATTAAATTTACAGAAGCTACATTTGCATTTATGATTTCCAAACTCTTTATTTTATTTTTTAAATCTCTATTTATGAAATATCCAAATATGCTGCGAACATACTTGGGTTTGAGCTAAGATTCTGTGCTAAGTAGCTGCAATAGTGAGGCTGAGTGTGTTCAGGTTGAACCAGTTTTGGGCCTGTTATAGACCTCGTCAGGAACTGAAAATGAGCAACCGTCAACTGATGCTCAAAAGCCTATATTTCTCACCGATGTTAATGCTAAAAATATATAAAAATAAATAAAAAAGGCAGATTTAGTCTCCAGCTTATAGTACTCCCTCTTGCCATGAAAATGTCTTTCCAATATTAGCACACTCAACATGCAATCAAATGCAATAGTGGTAATATTCCAGAGAGGTCATTAGCATAACAAGTTTGCTTATTTCTTAAAGAACATAGCTTGCTTGGCTTCCTCTAACAACAACAAGAAATGCTATTCAAACTGAGACATATTAGTGCTAGGTGTGCATGTATCTGATATCTCCAGTGATTGCTGTTATTTGCACGTTTACAGCAAGGCACCAAACCTCACCTTACTCTGCGAGCATAATAAAAAGACTCTGTATAGGAAAGCAATACCAATACTCGACATAGTAAGTTAGAGTGCTCAGCACGCAAAGTCCACACATTCATTCTCATAATGCACCATATCTAGCATGGATAGACATGCATCTGCTTTAACTTTCAAGGAAGAAAATACTGCACCAAAAAGAAGTTATTGGTAAGGAGTGTGATGTAGCAGTGGTATAGGTAGAAACAATTTGCCTGCTTTCAACAGCTCCTCCAGCCCATTCACTGCCCAGAAATAAAATCTCTGAAGATGACCCCCTGCTGATGTGCAGTCACTTAGAGCCACTAACATGGTTTTGTGTGACCTTTGCTGCAGTGCCAGATTCCTTTTGGTGTTGTCACAATTCAAACAAAATCTGTGGCCACAATTGACCAGTCTCTTGACAATGCTAACGCCTGTATGTAGGAAGGAAATCAATTAGGCAGTGTGGCATGAGCCAGCACCAAGTGACCGGTGTCTAACCCCGGCCCTTCCCTGTAAGATTATTCAAACTAAAACGAAGACTGGCCTTGGTAGAGGTGGTCTAATAGTTGTTTCCCTGTTGGGCTAATGAGATCATCCAGCAAACATCCTAGCTGCTGGTTAACCCATTCCCCCTTGAATTAAGAATGAGTCAATACCTTACCTTGGCATGGGTTGGGTACTCAGTGTCCAACACATGCCAAGGAAAGCTGTTGACCTGGGGCATGTTGTTTTGATAGGTCTCATCCACAATTCTCTCTCAAGCTGTTTTTCATTTCTCTTAAAATTAGTCAAAGACATTGAAGCAGACGACATTTGACCACCAACCAGATTTTGGCCAGTTTAAGGGGGAAAGGGTTAATGGAGCACAATCAGGCCAATCCCCTCAGACATAATGGCCAGCAATACATTTACCTAGGCAGCAATTCACTTTGTATCATTCTGCAATTTTCTGTTGATTTATAGACAGTTTGCATGATTGGGGTCCATAGCCGTTTTGGCCAAATGATAATAAACTTACACCACAATAGTTCAAAACGTGCATAAATTTGACATTACAGGCTTTGCAATGTGAACTGTGTTCATTGCCATGAGTGGACCATATCATATACATCACACATACATCTTTGCACAAAAAGATTATGAATTTAGATGGATCCATAAGTATTTTGTCATGGTAAACATTTTTTTTCCTTGGGACTCTGTAGGGACATTGCTATATGGACACAAATAAATCAGATCTCTGTAGCCCTGTGATACATTGCAAGCAATGAATGCTGATCATTGCACACAAATCACAAGCCTAATAAAGACAGGTTTCCTAAATAATGATGGTCAGCTTAAATAGAAAATCCTGGGCAAAACATACAACCCTGCACTATACCTTCACTTAAGTGGTCTAACAGAGGTTCCCCAGGAGAGCTCACTGTGACTCCCAATCATTTTAACATTGGGTTCTACATGCTGCCCGATACCAACCAGGCCTATGTTTCATTTGGGATATTTGCTCTTCTGAGGAGCGACTAATGATGAATTTATATATCCTCTACAGACTGAAGAAAAAGATTACATGGTAAATTTTGCTGTAACTGACTTAATTTGTAGCCAAATGAAGAAGACAGACATCATTCATCCCCATGAATGTCCACCATCTTGAAGACTTATAGTCCTGAAGAATTAGATTTAGCACAAAACTTACCATTTAATGGGGCATAAGTAATCCCCTATAAATAAAAAGCAAATATCACAACAGCTCAGCTCCCTTCTGCTGCATGGGCAAGAGAAGGGGGAAAAGGCTGGATCCAAAGTACCAACATGTTCAAAACAAGAAAACTGAGAGGGAAATAAGCTGATCTTGACCAAAAGTTTCAGATGAATGCAGCATCTTGTGCACATTTCACTTGCGTATTATTTTTAAAGCCTTCAAGGCTCTATCTACATTGTGGCAGAAATCTGTAGCGAGGTGAAATAGGAAATATTACCTTCAGCATTGTAAGATGGGTTGGAGTTAAAGACACTTATCAGAGCCACATAACAGTAACACTACAATGAACTTGACCCTCTCTGAATCCCCCTGCAGCAGTACCAACAGTGGGCGGGTCATCAAGAACCACCAGTAGCCTGTGGGCCCAGGTGTCTTTGACATGCACGTCCCTGGTACACCATTTGTCTGGGATCTTTCTCTGCATACTGCTGGCAATGCCACATATGCAACAATGCTCAACAAGCCCAGATATTCCCTTGACTCACAAGATCAAATCTCAAGAGAGATGTTCAAATTATTGGCCCATGCTGTTGATTGATAGTTGAACTGTTTGGGCATTGCTGTTAATTTCCTGACTGCTGTCACATGTTCTGAAGGCAAATAATTGTGAAATCAATTTTTGGAGGGAAGCTGAAATATCCCACTTGTGCTTGATAATATCTGAGTTTTCCCACAGGTTGGATACCTTCTAGCTGTGGAATAAAAATAATCTATTCTTTTAGCTTGTCATAGTTTGTCACCCTTCTGAGATTATAATCTTTCTGTGCCTAAAATCAGATTGACAGTCCAAAATAGAAACTCATCCTGCAGGAAAAAAAAAGAAGAAGAAGAAGAAGAAGAAGAAGAAAAAAGAGAACTTGTGCATGAATAAGTTGTCATATACAGGGTGCAACATCTTCTGAACCTGATGCAAAGTTCACATCTCCAAATGGGACACATTGAGAGTAATTTTCACATACAAACTGTGTTACCACACAGAGTGGCTTGGGCAGCCTACTTAGCAAGGTAAAGTAGGGCATGGCGCACAATGCCTTTCCATGCATCTGCCCTGTGTGTGATGTCCCTAACTCACTTATGATAATGGGTGCCCTGGTGAAGTACATGGGTATAATGTTACCCAATATGCAACTGTGTCAGGACCCCTGGACCACTCCAGTTTACATATGTGCACAATAATTACAAGCTCTGAAATCAGTTGGGTTCAAATGAATTTAATTTTGCACCTGAAAGAGGGGTAGAACCAAGCCAGGCACTGGACGCTGAGGCAATACTTGCTTGTAGCAAAGCTTGCTAAGTGACTTAGACTTGTGTCACAAAACAGGTTAGATCTCCCACGTACTGCTCTAGCTTTCGTGTTCAAGACATGCTTGCCACTTGAAATCCATACCCACAGAGAAGAGATAGGAAAAACAGATTCATCTGATTGTGAGGATTTTTTTTCCTGGTTCAAGATCCATGCAGCTTTGTTGCACTGAATTTCATTGCTTTTTCCCCCACACAGAATTCTGATTGGCCTTGCAGCTGTCAAGTAAAACAACTTTGTTGGCAAATGGCAATATTCTGTCAATCCCACTTCATAGATATGACACAATAACATAGTGTCATTATAAGTGATCTGATCAAGACTTTTTTTTTTGTTGTTCCCAGATCAACTGTAGGCAGACCTACTCTGGACAAGTTCAATATATAGCAAAGCTGCCTGTAAGTAAACACTACCCATGATAAAACATCAAAGCATTTTCAAAATATCTCAATGAAGAATAAGGCCAATTCAATATTGTGAGTGCATGTCAATTTCCACTACAATTTTGACATCAACAGAAAGATCTTCCTTTGAGCATGGATAATAAATTTGTGCTCAGTGTTTCTCACGGACTCTACCTCTGCATTGTGTGTCTACCCAACCACAGGGACCACACAGCAAATACGCCACATCCTCATTGCATCACTAAAATTCCCGTGGCAAGGAAGCCGCCCAGGCATGAATCGACTCCCCCAGCCCAGATCAAAAGTCTCTCATCTCACGCCACAACTCTGGTCCATGGCAAAGCAATTGTAACTGATTTGTCCAATGATCCAGTGTTTTCTTATTAGGGGCCCATGCCCTACTTGGCATGATCATTGCCTTATTGCTACAGAGCTTTTATCATACTTGCTTCTGCCATTGCTGCTGTATGTCCATTGATTTTATGATTGGAGATGGTCTGCCTTAATATTTGGCCACGTAACAGGGATGGTGTGCAGACGATGTATATGTCATACTATGTCAGACCAGCCCTGGACCTGGAGCCTCAGCTCTGGGCAAAATCACCTTCTCGCCAAAACGTAATTTGAAGAAAGCAAGAGACGTGGCCAATTATCAAAGGCTATTACTTCCTGATCTATTCCCTAATCCATCAGTCCTAGTCCCCACCATACTCTGACAAAAGATATCTGAACATAAACAAATACTGTGCATAAGAGACATGTAAGGAAAATAATTTTAACCTTTTAACTCCTTTTACAAGTTTTAAATTATTTATAACAGAAGTACGAGGGAGTCACTTGAGCGAGTCTTGTTACTTCCCTGTAGATACTTCTTGCTTAACTCTTTCAGTGCTACATTTTAGACTGAGTCAACAACTCTCCTCAATGTGCGTCGGGCACAATACGCCCAAAGTATACCGAGGAAAGCCGTTGACATGGACTGTCATATTCTATGTAACTACAGACATGCTGGTACTGGAATCAAAGCTGCTCTTTTTATAGGAACACAATCTTGCACTCTTATTATAGTTGAAAGCAGTCCATTTAATATAAGTGGTTTGACTTCAGTTGTTGTTGGCACTGAAAGAAGTAAAATCTTCACAAAGCTAAATCCTCTACATTTCTGGATTAAAAAAAAATGGAAAATTGGCTCTTTCAGTTTTGCGCCTGTGTTCTCTATTATAAATCAACCCTTTATGCTGACTAAGTTGGATGCTGAATCAGCAGCTTTCCATAGCATGCTTGGGATATATTACACTCAGAGTGCACTGGAAAGATGTTGACCAGTGGACTACCGTACATTTTTTTCTTTAAATATAGGCATGCTGGTACTTGAATAAAAGGTCTTTTAATGAGGAATTTGAATCTATAGTTTTCATATTTGCCAGTTGAGTACAATGCTGTCCTGATAAGCTCTGGCACAGTTAATGGAACTGACAATTGCTGATGTGGAGATGGATCCAACATATAACTCCATCTCCATGAACACTTAACATTTTGGAGCCATCTGCTGATGAAGGATCTTGAAATTCAAATGTACACAGGGTATTTTTGAGTGTAACTATACAATGTCTTTCTGTACATATCCTTAAATAACATCTTCGTTACAATTACCTTGTCTTCCTCAAATCCTCACATGCCATCCTGTAAAACTGCTAGATCAGGAAGCATGAACTGTTGCCAGCTATACAGACATTATTAGTCTTAGCGACACCAGACCAAAGTTTCACACACTAACTGTCACACCACTGTTTGATAGATACATTACACAAAATACATCTGCCAGGAAGCTGCTTTTGTCTTGTTTCTAAGAAATGGTGGCCAGTATTCTTTGAAATATGTTTTTAACGACTAACATGCATGTGCCAACATTTAGCTTGGTTCCACAGTGTATCATCATCATTATCAAAAGTGCCATATGACTGCATGTATCCTTTACAGCATCTCATGTGTAACTCTCAATGTGTACTTTTTTATGCAGCCTGTCGAACTGCCTCCTGAATAGACCATACACTCCACACTTCCTCAACATCACCTGGCAAAGATGCAGGGTTTAGCTTTTCTTCAATAAATGTAAAAGGGCGTAAAACTGCTAAGAACCTTGTTTCCTGACAAACACATTGATTACAGGAACTTGGCATGAATCTACCAATTCAACGGAGCCAATTCCTGATTCAATGCAACCTATTTCTAGGGTCACCGAGGATGACCATCAGAAACCCACCAACTTTTTCAGAACTGAATGCACACTACTATTCAGCATTGAATGCAGGTAAAGTAGTTGACGGACTGTGAAAATTAGTCAACTTTTCAGGCAATGCTGTGACTGCCTGTGCAAACAAAAGATCCAACTCTACATGTATTGCATCAATGGCCATGGAACAATTTGGCAACATCGACTATATTACTTAGATGTACCTTTGCAACATGAAATACACAGACATTTGTGTTTTCTGTATTATCATACATTTCTTTTAGCAACAGACTGCCAACACAGGGCATCACATAGCTGTCTTGTAGCTCCTCAACCATTGATCTGCAGGTTACCAAAAGCACATTGAGCAGGCTTGCTGCAGCCCAGGCACATCCCAAACTTGACTTACCATGCCCACAATCAGAAAACTCAATTTTGGGCATGACAAAACTGTCTGCCTCAGCTGTTTCTTTAAACTCAATGCTGCCACTTCGGTAAACAAAGGGAAGGGTTTATTTCCTGCAGTTGACACTATCAAATATCATAACCCCTTTTACTGTGTTACTTTACCACCACAGGGGACCAGGCCCTCAGGCCCAAAAATACAACTCTTTAACACTTTGCTGTTCAAATGAACCAACTGTAAGTTTTAATTCCAAATGTCATCTGCTGCAACTGTTTTCCTTAATTCTCGGGTCTTTCAGAGAATTTTTTAAGCAAACTTGTACAAGAGAATCTATAATGACATTATGTACCTGTTTAACATTTCTCTATATAAACTGTGGATGTTTGACATCCAGACTGATTCAAGAAAGCTGCTAACTCTGTCTTCAGGCAATCTCTTCACAGTTAATGCGTCTATGCCCATGATTTTGCAAAGAGCACTCTCCATTTTCACCACAGTTTTGGATGAATAGTTTGAAATGAATATTTTAATCTTGCAAGCAAGCAGGCTTTTTTCTTTCTTCCCATCAGACAGCATTTGGAGTAAATTTTGTCACAGCTTGGTGGCCAATTATAGGAAATTGTGTAAGATTGTAGTCACGGAGCAAACTGTAATTGCATAAGGATGACCAAGTGAATGACAGTGTTTCCATGGCAACAGCACACCCACTGTCAATGGTAGTCACCTGCTACTTTCTACCCTTTGTTTCCTGAGAACATGAAACTCACTTCTAAATTTTCATCTGCTGGCAATTTCTGCTTCAAAAAACACAAATCTACTTGCATTTTGTCACAGGTCATGGAAGAAATTTTAATGATGGCTCCTAATTTACCTTTAATGATCAACGAGCAAGGACCTTTCTGTCTGTCAGTATAGCCGCACAAAACTTCACACAAAAACCCCATAAATCAAAACATCGACGCCTTGATCCTCTGCGGCAAGCTAAAGGTTAAAACCACTTTTTCCACCCCAACATACCAACTCCACTGCTGGATCCACAAAGTGTCTTATCCCAATAACAGCTTTCTGCTCATCAAGCATCACATCCCCGCTCTCCTTCAGATAGGTAATGGCTTCACCCAGCACGAACTGCCCATCAGCTACATGAGGCTGCTGAAAAACAAGCCCTTTGCGCACCCATTTACTGTGCTGGCATTTATAATTGTGCAAGATATTCTTCCTGTTCAATATATCAGAGTAGAAAAATTGACTGAACCAGGTACCAGGTAATCCATCAAGCCATAACCCAGTTGGATACTTTATACGAAACAATCAGACATGAAACAGCTTGAGGAACTCCACTGCCATGAATCTGCTTCTCTTGTAGACCGTGCAGCCAAAAAGCACTGTTAGAACACACACTGTCAATGCATTCCTGACTAACATCCGTGGTATCTGCTCATGTTTCTTATTAAGTGCTTCATGATGTACATATGTACAGCTGACACAAGTCTTGTGTGACTGGACTGCATTTACTGACCCATGCACACAGAGTGGACAAGACAATATCCTGCATGGATAAGATGAAACTGTGTATGATTAGGCAGCTTCACACAATGTACAACCACTGAAACTAGGAACAATAATATGCAAGTGTGTAATTTCAAACTGGCTGCACTTACTCACCTAAAAGTGCTTCCAAAATGGAAAAGGAAAAAGACTTATCCCTGCAAATGATCTTTCTGCTCAAACAAATATCAGTTCATTTTTTTGCAACACAGGAGAGTCCATGACCTTACTGATTGCATGAGTAAATGTTGTACTTTCCCTGATCACCATGTGTCATGGAAAGGTAAATTTTTACCTAGCTTAAATTAATTAAACAAACAAAAAAAAAACAAAAACAACAAAAAAAAAAAAAAAAACTGTCAAAGTTTAAAGATGTCCTGTTTGAAATATTATTTGAAATGATATGTTTGTCCCAATCCCTGCAATACTAAGAAACTCTTTGCAGTGTCAAAAAGGCAAATTCTATCCCATACAAGAATATAAGACCAGCACAGTCAGTGTGTTGTGGGGCACTGACACCTGTGGGAATGCCAGCATATTAGCAGTAAATTACCAGAGGCTATGCCAGCATATTAGCAGTAAGCTATCAGAGGTCATGCCAGCACATTAGCAGTAAGGTGTAGAGGGTCCACCAACTGAGCTTAACTTGGGCATAAGCAATGAAAAAATGTCTGCTTACCTGTGTGTGAGGTGGGCCTCAAGGTCACTGCGTGGCAACACTTCTTCACAGTAATCAACGTTTGGGCACACCACCAGTAATTTGTCCAATAATCTGTAAAAGCAACAAGAACAACTCTCGTGTTAACATATGTCTCCTAGTCTCCTTGAAGCAATTGTTACCAGATAACTGTCTCAGGCAGAAAACTGAAGGATGGGAAAACAAAATTCTTGTTAAGGTACGAGCGGGGTCATCCGTTGGCACTTGGAGCACTCTCACTGATGGATGCAGATCAAATTTAGCATGGCTGTGCAAACTGGAGATGTTCTCATCATTTACAACAATGCATGAGTAAATGAGAATTACCCGAGACAAAATGTCAGATCTTGCTGCAGGCTTAAAGTAGGCTGTTGAGCACACACAGCGCAAAACAATCTTACCATCCGCACTGCTGCACACACAGAGTTTCACCTATCAAAGCAAGCAGGAGGCACCGTAAGGAATCAGTAAAAAATTCACTTTCCCCGTCCATACTTTCTTGTATGTACTGAAGAGATGAAAACAATGAGAGTTTAATAAAAAAAAAATCAGATTTAATGGACCAAGAAGTGGAAGCTGTCCTACTACATTGGGATGCTCACAGCATCTCTTATCATACATGTATATGCATTCCAGTTTTGAAGCAAATATTAGCCTGACATTAGACAGGGATGTGGGTGATGGGCCAGGAAAGTGATGGCTGTTTTGAGTTTTGTTGCATTAGAAAATAACAAAATTTGTACTTTGCAATATCAAAGAGGAAATCAACTAATCAGCTGAAAAAATCACGCTCCTGGTTAGGCATAAATATCAAACTTTTCATTACTTTGGTGTCAAATACATAAAAGGAGAATTGAATTTCTGACCATAGGGAACAAAAATCGTCACAGCAACAATCAACACATAGTATGCTATGTATATATAAAGGTAAAAATGCCACAGTCAGTGGTTTAACCATTGCCTTTGTGGCAGCTGGAGAATGACTGCCAGGATCTTTGACTTTGTATTAGGCACGTCAGTAATTCAATTCAATTTAATTCATTTATTTGACCAATTTAGTACAGTATAGTATAATTCACAATAGGTATACTGTATCAAGACAAATTGACAATCAATCTGATAATCTATTTCTTTGAAACATGGATTTCGTCAGAAGATTCAGTAAGTGCATCGTAGTTCCTTCATAAGGAACATAAAAAAGCTGTTCCTATTTGATGCTAATGAATATGCTGTCAACAACATGTTAGCAATGAGATATGACAATGCAAAATTTTCCACAGAACAATGAAAACGTTCTGATTCATATTACCACAACTAAAACACCATGGAATTCGGTTCACTCAGTGGTAGATTTCCCGATACAACAATTTTGTCTCCAAAACTGAAGTAATTCTATGACATTCACTCTACAACCAGGCTCCTCATTTGTTTGTGTTTTTAGTACGTGAGCGTCCACAAAAAGTGTGTTTCTTTAGTATGTGTTTGCATTATTTGTGTTTTTAGTTAGTGTTTGCAGACTGTGTGCTTTTAGTATGTGACGGAGTGTTTGCAGAATGTGTGCCTTTAGTATGTGAGTGTTTGCAGAATGTGTGCCTTTTGTATGTGAGTGTTTGCAGAATGTGTGCTTTTAGTATGTGAGTGTTTGCAGAATGTGTGCTTTTAGTATGCAAGTGTTTGCAGAATGTGTGCCTTTAGTATGTGAGTGTTTGCAGAATGTGTGCCTTTTGTATGTGAGTGTTTGCAGAATGTGTGTGCTTTTAGTATGTGAGTGTTTGCAGAATGTGTGCTTTTAGTATGCAAGCGTTTGCAGAATGTGTGCCTTTAGTATGTGAGTGTTTACATAATGTGTGCTTTTAGTATGTGAGTGTTTGAAGAAAGTGTGTGTTTTTAGTATATGTGTACTTCCAAGTTTGCATTAATCTAAATGTCACTTTTAATCCATTCCAAACAAAACTATATCACAAAGCCAAATATGTCGGTCTTATTATGCAACATGCATGTACTTGTCAAACAAATGACATGAATGTACACTTGTGAACTCTATTTTATCTTCGATTTAATGGGCATGATGAGGGGTTCTTGATCAAGACTACAGATTCTCTCCCGATTAAAAAACTTTGATAACAATTGATGATTTGACTGATAACCCAATACCCACCAAGGCAAACTACTCCAATTCCAAATACAGATTTGACATACCACTCACTGTATAAATGTTGCACAATTTTATTTATCTACGCCTGGAATTTTACTCAACATTTAAGAACTGAACAATACTACAGTTACAATCTAATCATTTATTTCTTATAAAGTAACACTTTAACCTTCCTTTTTGAGTTTTTTATCGGTGGTCTGGTTGCTACGAATCACTGTCATGATGTGCCATGTGCCACTGTGATGTGTGGCTGGCAAGGCATGCCGATCTACACACTGACACAAAGCCCATTAGCCTGTAGCAATAATCAGACAACAATAACACCCTCCGTGGCACAGTCACAGACAAACCTGCTAACATTTTATGAACTCTCCTGGATCGGATGTCTTTGGGAAACCTTGTGAAAGCTTGATCGACCGTGATGACCCGAGCAACATTAACAGTTGAACATCCATGGTTAAGTCAGTTGACTGGAAAAAGTGAAGCCCATCACAGCATGTAATGACAATGTGAAGTGATGGCAAGCATTCAAACAATAATGAGAACTCTCACTGATTCATCACACAGCTTTACACCAAGAATTACCCAATTACCCAATACAAGGGAAAATTTTGTGGCCAACACAGATGACAGAATTGAACTTGCCCAGATTTGTTGAAAATTATTGAATGAGCAATCTAAATGTCAGGCTCTGGACTACGCTCTAAAACCTGACATCCTACAGAGATGTTGTTTCAACAGATTTAACATCAAAATTACAACAGTGATTCAAAACTGTAGTGTCACAAACTTTTTGCCGGCAAAGAAAATTATGTCCTTTTTCAACCCCTCTTGCAAAGGACAGACAGGAAATGCAACATGAGGACCTCAAAATCCTATAAATAATATACTTTTCCTGAATGTCTTGCAAAGAAGGACCATCATTTGCGTACTCGAACTGCTTAATGTTTTGTATTTATGGTATTCCTAACCATCTGCAACTAAAAACTAACATTCTGAGAGAGAGAGAGAGAGAGAGAGAGAGAGAGAGAGAGAGAGAGAGAGAGAGAGAGAGAGAGAGAGAGAGAGAGAGAGAGAGAGAGAGAGAGAGAGAGAGAGAGAGAGAGAGAGAGAGAGAGAGAGAGAGAGAGAGAGAGAGAGAGAGAGAGAGAGAGAGAGTGTGTGTGTGTGTGTGTGTGTGTGTGTGTGTGTGTGTGTGTGTGTGTGTGTGTTTTGTGACCAGACCACAGAATATATATATAGTGCCTTCAGGTCATTATGATGTTCCTTGTGAAGAGGTCAATGGCATTCTGTGTCTTTAAAATACAAGTACCTTCCACATGAAATTTTACCGTTCTTGTTCAACGTAAATCTGGAAAAATGTACATATAAACTTTTACTTTTCTCCAAAGCCAATGCATTTAATATGTGGGTTTGAGAATGAATAAAAGCTGTTTCTCTCCTTTTGTATTTCAAAAACAAATATTCCAAGTGAGACACATTTGACATCTTATACCTGACTTTCCACTGTTGTTTTTGCCAAAAATCAATCGAAGTGGCAACTTAACAAAAAGAAAGTTGCATGATGAAAATGACCTAAAAGCACACTTCACAGTGGCTGCTGTGTCCAGGGAAGTATCAAATGTTCCAGTTTTCATCACTGGAGTCACACAAACTTTAAAATCTTCCACTCTTCTGGCAGATTTTCTAGATAAAATGAATAGACATCCTGGTGATAGGACCAGTTCTCATAAACCTATCTTCTTTACTGTATTTTGGCCCTTGGAGCCTCTGATGCTGTCACCTTGTATTTATTTCAACACTACCAGCATGACACTCACAGCTGCTCAGGTGTGTAACTCATGACAAAGTTAAGGCTCACTGATTTTTCACAGCCAGGAAATAGCTATCATATGTTTCACAGTCCCCACCCTGCAATTCTGCAAAATGACATCATTCATCCATCACCTTCTCTTTATGTCTCATAAAGAAGAACAATATGAGCAACAGTCAAGGCAGCCGCTTCCCGCATCGTGAAACCAGCTCTTGGCAAAATTAAATGTTGCAGAACTTTGAGGGTCTTTTCAGTCATCCCTGTTACAGACTTCACCTGCTTTTATTGATGCCAGCCAAACATTCATGCTAACTAGCAAAGTTGTTAATCACTGCCTAGATGACACCTGAATAGAGCTGTCTACATTATGTCCATAGAGGACAGAGATGAGCAAACAATGGCAACTCTGGGAGAAAGCCTGATGTAATACTGCTTTCTGGTCAGCTGCTACATGTAAGTCTTTTCTTTTAATTCTATTCCACAAAAAAATTAATATTGCCCATGAAAATGAGGATCTAGACCTAAGAGAGCAAATAAACATTTTACTTTGTCACTTTTATATTTTTCTTCCCTTTCCCGGTATGTTGACTTTTCACGAGCATGAATCTGGATGCATCGCCTGAGGGAATATGGGTGTGACTGGCAATATAAATGTTTCCTCTGTCTAGCCATCCATGAAGCGTAAAGGATTAGTGATCAGAACCAACATGAGCAGAAAGACAATAGCAGTGGTGGTGCCACATTGGAATCTGTCTGTGGCTTCTCTCAGACAAACCTGGTCACACTCTTTACAACTGCTTCACATACAACTGATGCTTGATCTCTCTCAGGGTTAACACCTCAGACTCATCCATCACTGTCCCTGCTTCACTGCAGACACTGTATGCAGGGCTGACCACATGGGATGCCCCTTGTGGTCCTCCACACCTTGCTGAATGGCACAGTTGTGCAGACTGTTGTATTCATTATCCCAATGTTTAACAAACGGGCAGCGGACAGACCAGAGACCTGTTTTACACAGAGGATTACTCAAGTGGCTACTATATGCTTTCATGAAGGCACTATGCATGGCCATTGGTGTCACAGTCTACCTCCCATGCATGGTCACACTGCAAGACACACATGCTCTAGCTTCCTTGTGCCCTTCAGCAAAGTGAAAACCCTACCAATTTTGTGTCTGGTGATTTTTAAACTTTGATTTACAAGCAGGTCTGGCTGTTTACCTTCTGCGCACGAAAAGCAATTTCATAAGGTACATTTTCATAAGGTACATTTTCTTGGTGCAGTGACTCATAAAAGTTTCTGTATAGGAAATAATGGTCCCTTTACTCAGATGGATTATATTTTTTTTCTTTTTTTCTGCATGCAATACATATACGACCAATCCTTTGTGCTACTTTGTACATTTGCTATGTTATGTTAAGTGGATACACTGTTTAAACATGATTTTTTTCTCTTTCATGCACCCAACTACATATGTAATTTATCAATACCATAAGTACATTGTGTGGAGTCTACTTACATGCACGGCCTATTGACAATTAATCCACCACTTTATAACATAATTGCACCTAACACACACTTGTCTCTCATGCTGTAAAATAGCTCAAAGTTTGTGAAACTATGAAATAACAAAGAACAGCAAGCACGGGGAACATTCAGTTGTTGACTCAGCATAGCCAGCTGCATATAACCACTCTTATGGACAACTACACGTCTCTTTTCTCTGCCACTACCTCTGAATCCTGAGTGACAGCCACAAGAGATTTAATGATAATACACAAGTAGCTATATGGTAACTTCCTTGCTTGTAACACGCACTTCATTCTGATCCTCTTGTATCTTTCCAAACACACGGACCCAGTGTAAATAGTCCTTTGTATGAATGCCATGCTTACACCAATAGTTGTAAAAATACAAGCGTCGGTGTTGTATCTTAGCCAGTCTAGAGTAATACGTCTCTGTCCTCCGTCAATTATAGACGGATCAACAGTGTAACACGATAGCATACACTAGTGTCAACAGACAATTGTTCACCTTGTCAGCGGTACACACACCTCAATAACTTTCTTACATAGGCGCATATTGCCCCTTTTGTCCTAACTACAATTTCTGGATGCTACACTTAGCAGCAAATACGACACACTTGATATATAATTGTATTTCTATTCAGGAAGGGTAGTCTTGTCGTATGTGATTATTCAATATACATTTCACAAGGAAAGGATCATATTTATTCTCAAACAAAACAAAGAAGTCTTTTCTATTGAATGCCACTGAAGCTGCATATGCTGATGCCAATACAATTCTGTAACTCACTGGATGACAAAGATTCATTTCACAGCTATACAGTGTAATTGAAACGAAATGTATATAAAAGATATACACATAAAAGGTACAGAGAGAAATTAATTCCAGCTGCTGAAACATCTAAGGCTCTCTTTCACACTTGTATTCCCTTTTAATCTATGGTAACAATTTCCCTTCACAAAAATTATTGTCATAAGGTGCAAATTACATCAGGCAAGTCTGTAATATGCAGGTAATTTACTGTAAATTGCTTTAATTTCACTGAGTTCTTATTTTCGCTTATTTCGCTGATGGCACAAAACTGTGAAAATAAAAAAATAGTGAAATAATAGTATTTTAACATTGTTTGAATGGGAATTATGTCCAAAACAATGAAATTAAAACTACAGTGAAATATCAAAAATGCAAAAACTGTGAAAATTTATACACGCCAAAATACAGCAATTTACAGTCGCAAGCTCAAACTTCACATTAAGAGGAAAACTCCAATCAAGACTCAGTGGTAGCTTGTCACACTGCATTACTTCAGGACCACACAACAAAGTCTCATTTGGATCTGCCTTTAAAGTGTGGAACAAATTTTTGAGAAGGATATGCAACACTGTAAATCAAATGATGCTAATGGTATATGCAACCATGATGTCAATTCTACTGTACAGATGATAAAACAATGCTGTCAATCAGAATGGCATGTTAACTCTTTCCTTACATTGTCAAAAATGTGCCCACATGTAAGTTGTCCTCTGCCTCAACCTTTTCCCTTAAATTTTTCATCAAATTGTAAACATTTTGGGTGAGAATTGTAGATAACACCTATTATGATAGCATGCGCCCATACCAAAGAAAGCTGTTGACTCAGTCTTACTTCGATCAGGAAAGGATTGACTCGGTCTTATTTCAATCGGAAAAGTGTTGACTCAGTCTTATTTTAATCAGGAAAAGGTTGACTCAGTCTTATTTTAATCAGGAAAGGGTTGACTCAGTCTTATCTTAACCAGGAAAGGCTTGAGAAACTTCAGAGACTAATGACTGCAGGCAATGGAAGAAGACTACTGGCAGATGAAGACAGTCTTGCCATTAATATAATATGCACTAGGAAATGAAATCTAGAATTGAGGGCCATTATCACGAGGCATTTATAAAACATCAACACATGTGTATCAGGTACATACAGGGATTTATCTATATCCAACACATGTTACATTCAATCTGTCACTAGATAATTATACATTATGTATGTATGTATGTATGTATGTATGTATGTATGTATGTATGTATGTATGTATGTATGTATGTATGTGTATATATATATATTACCTGCCAGAACTTATAGCCCCAGCATTAGCGCCAGCATTCACATACATTTATCTGTACACGAACACATGCACACTTACTGGAATCTACTGGAAATGTCATTCCAGAGATCCCATTTTGACTTTTTCCCCTGACAATGCATCTCTTATTTCTTAGTTCCATGTGACAATTAATGGTGGACATCTAAGCTATTAACCTGGGTTAGTTTTTCGCGCTGCAAAATTAATGCCATCCATATTACATTCCGCCTGACAGCTGAGCAACCAGCACCAGGCTTCAACCAGACTTTAATCTGCTCCTAAAATTCTGGGCTAATAACTTTACAGCAATGTTTTCAGTCAACCTTATATTGCAACTTGAAGCAGGATTATTAGAAATTATAGATCCCTGGAGGCTGATTTAAAAAGTGAAGGGATTGTCTACACGGCTTCATAAGTCTACCTATCTACTTGATAATCAAATTGTTCATAAAACAGACTAATTTGTGTATTATTAATGGTGTACTGTGACCTCCATTCCCAGAGGTGTAGACAGGGACTCAGTGGCTGATGGCTTTGGTGTCTTTGGAGCTTGTTTAATGCCCAAGTTGATTAAAGTACGACTTTGTCACACCTAATGCCAATGACATTACAGGTTCAAAGGTAGCAGTCAAATCACCTCTGTTTTTGGTGGGGGAATATCACACTGAAGCCAAGAGCTCAGTACTGTGCATAACAGCCAGGACAATATCTAGCCAGTGTATTTTGCCTGCTGTCCCAGACACTGTACTGTCACTTTGCGGGAAAGCCAGGACAATATCTGTAGCCAGCATATTATGCTTGATATCCCAGACACTATACAGTCACTATGCATAACAGCCAGGACAGTATCTACAGCCATCCCACTGTGTCTGCTGTCCCACTGTGTCTGCTGTCCTATTGTGTCTGCTGTCCCACTGTGTCTGCTGTCCTATTGTGTCTGCTGTCCCACTGTGTCTGCTGTCCTACTGTGTCTGCTGTCCCACTGTGTCTGCTGTCCCACGTGCTACACATTCCATTTATTGTCTGACAGAATTACTCCATCACAAATTCTTTTTATCAAACAATTGTGAGACTATGCTAGGACTCATTGACATTTCATACTTCATTTGACATTGTTCTGAAAGTTCAGTTTCTGATGTTCATCAAACCGATGTTCAACACTTGGAAATATGCAAAAATTATTTTTACAAAAGCTTATCTTGTTTGGTCATCCATACAGCTTCCTTACTCTCTTGAATATCAAATCTATGTATGGTGCACCTTATATTATTTCTGTCAAGTGCTAAATGCACATGTGACATGTACAGGATGTGACATTCAAATTCATACTTTGAATATTATAAACATGTCATCTTGGCATGCTATATAAGCATACTGCCAATTTTGAGCAAAATATGTTGGAGCATTCTGGAGATATTGTGGTAACGAGCCCTAACAAGCATGTAATTAGGCTGCCATTTGCTCAAATTAGGTCATGGTGACTCCAAAATCTAATCAATTCATCTTGCTAGGCAAGATAAGCATATTGCCAAATTTGAGCAAATGGAGGCATTCTGTAGATATCGTGATAACAAGAATCTGCACATCCGGATGGATGGAAATCCAGACGGACGGACAACCCGAAAATACAAAGGGTCCCCCCATGGGTCAGACCCTTAAAAATCAAATTACATTAACATGTACTTAAAGTGTTTTTAACAATTACCCTTCTCACTTTTTATTCCAATTGTGATGGAATCATACAGAGTCCTTGTTCCAACCAGAGACCAAAAAATTGTGCTGAAAGTGAGAGGAGAATAGGTATGCCATAAGCATGAAAAAAATATTGAACACTTTCTCTGTCCAACCAATCTACAGCAAGCAGTATTTCACAGGTCATTGGCTTCATCTATTTAAAATACTGTTCTTTCTCAAAGTAATTTCAATGAAAATTTCAGGAAAAACATATCAAGTTAACAATCAACAGCTTTCCTCAGTGCACTCTAAGTGTGAGAGTGTGTCAAACAAAGCTGTTGACTCAGTCCAATAGCATAACCTTTCAAGGTTAAATCAGCACATCATGCCCTCTCTGATAAGAGTGAACAATTTAGGGGAGTTCACATGCAGACGCAGAAACTAGGATCCACTTTTGTCCTCATCAGCTAAATCTTCCAAGCAATATATCTCCAGTGATCAACACCGCCAGGCATAGCATCCACATTTGGCAATATTTTGTTTCATTTGGATTTCAGATTGGCTCATCCTTGGCAATTTGGGCAATCTAGTTAGTTGGGAGAAAATGTACATGGTGTATTCTAGAACACGCCTTCCTAGTTACTCGCTGAGGCCTATTAGAGTACACATGTAAGGCAGACTGCTGGCAAGTCAACACGCGGTCAACCCCTATCAATCGTACATTGCTTGCTGGCCTGTGCTGTTTCAGCGGAGAAGACAGAATCAATCTTCCAGCATCCAGCAAAACACACATACCACATTGGTAACCTAAAAACCCTGATTGGATTAAAGATTGAGGAGTCAGGACATAAACAGTTAAGCAAATGCTACGATATTCCTCTCCCTCTTCTTGTCTTTGCAAAACTACGCAAGCTACTTCCTAAATCACTTTGATGAATACCACCGAGAAAAGCCATGGATTGTCAGATGAACCTAGACTAGGGTCTCATACGAATTAGCCAATAAAGCCTCTTTACATGACAGACACAAGAAAGCACGAAAATTTGCTTGTTTGACTGCATGCTGCCGGTGACACAGCTACTCGTATCATGCAGATGTTTCTGCCCTCCTTTACAGTTTCAACAGATATATAAGTCATCGGAAAAGTAATATTTAAAATGGTCTTCCCCTTAAATTTGCATAATGATGCCTCACGTTTTTACAGCAGTTCTAGGATAAAAGATTTAAGACAAAAACAACCGTCATTTAGCTCTGATTAAATTTTACTTCAAATTCCTTTATGGATCAAAGACTCAAAACATGTTAAAACCAGCTGTTGATTATTATAATATTCTGGGGTTCAACTGCAACATTTAATATTACACTTTTGAACATACAAAAACAAGAAAAATGGAGTTCTTGTATGCACTAGGGGATATCAGACAACACTGATCCATGCTTTCATTCCACACCTTCTCAGGAAGGATAGGGCCAGGTAGTTGCACGAAGCAAATGTTTCCCAGTGGAAATTTAGCAAAAGTCAAGTTTTTCTCTTGGTACTCTTAAATAGATCCACAGTATCTTATGAGTAGATTTCCCTGTAATACATCAACACTTAAGCTGTTCCACTGTCATAAAAGAGAGTAATGCTGATATACCCTACCTTGATCATTTTATGGATACCAATTTTCCTCAAAGAGACCTGGTCTTAAGGACAAACTTGGACTCTGTCTCCAACTAAAAGCGTCAATACAAATTTACAGAGATCTTGTTGCAAATGAGTTACAGTTATTAGTCTTTGTTTGTCAATCAGCTAAACTCTAGGATGTGCATCTGGCAAGAATTGATAACAAATGTCTTCCACTTTAATCCTTAACATACAATACATATCACTCCCTTTTTGTTTGGTACTGCCATGGGATTCATGTTTTATAAAACATACGCCATTCCCAGCTAATATCAGGTAACTATCCAGAAAACAAAGCCATAACTCAGTTGAGGGCTGAGCGCATGAACATAATAGTAGCAAAGTTTTTATGTATAAAAACAGAGCCACATCTTTTGGTTTGTAATGAATTTAAAGAACATGTTCTATGTATCAAGCTTACACCATAGATGTTACATGCTGCATTGTGTAAACCTACAAAAAATTGGAATTTACAGTTATACCCCCATTATGATCTTCCGCAAAAAGAAACAGAAGATATCACCTAACACAAAAGGTATGGTACTTCATTTGCTTTGTTGCTTGAACTATAAGATCCCGTTATGTTGTCACTACTCTATCATGGTGGTCCACATCTGGGAACACCGTAACTATTCACATAATGGTTCCTGTGGTCAGCATACAATTGGCCTGGTCACTGGATGTCAGGGCCAACAGTGATGAGTGCCTTCAACCGTATAGATGTGTTATACAGCCCTGTGCTGAAGACACCCTGTTAAAAGTGACATATCTGTCCTTGTAAACCTCATCACCCACAGCCAATCCATCACTGATGTGTCAAATGATTCCTGCTACTGAACCTAGCTATACCTGAGCCAGCCACTGCTGAAAACAGTCCTACAGGTAAGACCTCAGATTAAACAAAACAAAAATAAAAATGTTTTTCTCTGTTTTCTTGTGACATTTTTTGTGAGTGACAAACACTTACTTTTTAGGGCAGAGAATGATGTTTCTGGGGTCACTATCCATGGCTGGTCTGCTGGGTAAAGCCATGCATGATGTCATTATAAAGAACTCCCTGTAGTAATCTCAGTGTATCCCATGGTAAGGATCCCTCATCTTTCACCACGTGCTCTTCATGCCAATTATCCACCTAACCCAGTTAGCTTCCATCATGACAGTGTGTCCATGTGTGTTGATCAGTTCACTTTCGCTGGTTCTCTCACTCATCCACGAGCATTTCAGTCCATTGCTCTTGGACGCTCGGACATGTGCATCCTAGCTTGCAATAGCTCCCACTAGAACATGTTGCTTCTTGTGTGGTGCACTATAGATAGAGGCTGCAAAAAATCTGTGCTCAGAATTGATCAGTTGCATGGATAACTCCACAGAGATACAGAGTGCGTTGAAGCAGCTACCAAGTTTGTTGTTTCCACTTGTCTTCACAGCAACCAGAATCTTTCTGGGTCTGTTCAAAGGGGCCCGTGGCTACAGAATGCTTGGTATCAATAAATAAGCAACCCTCTGGGGCTGTCTTAAAGGAGAATAATCTATGTGCCTCCTACCTCTCTGCCTGCCCCAAGGAGATACGGCACAGCACTGGCTTTTCAACTGGCCGGCCCAGCGTGCTGTGGCAACATTTATATGTATTCTGCACCCAGATGGCTAAACGCAGTCCATTCTGCCAGGCGTGCAGCATGCAACAATAGTGCCTGTCAACGCAGCCTCCAGCTGATTACATTGTAGGCAGAATAGCTAGCCAGACTCTCCAACAATACTGTACCCTCAACTCCCACCACTGTTTGGTGCACTTGTGCTGAGATCTAATGAGCAGCCAGTTGTACCCAGCGTGAGCGCTCATGCATGGTGACTGCACCCAAAATTAACAAGAAATTATCAGTATAATTATGTAAAAAAAAGAAAAAAAGAAAACTGAGTCTTAATTAATCAGAAAATCACTTTTTGTTCAACTCCTACCTAACAAGCACTCTTAAATGAAAACCATTTGAATGAGTTATGTGTGCTTGCTGAAATGATGTGTCAGCTCCAATTTACCTTGAACTCCCCCGAGTTATTTATGCCTGTATTATGGTTCATCTGGCACAAAACAAGCCAGTGTTTTCTCCAAAGTAAATTTAGTTGACACCCAGCTGTAATTATAGCATACTATCTCTGGGAGTTGCCTAATATTAAGGTATAGATCTATATGCCAATGGGTTTATGTTTCTCAGAGCTGCCATGTATTCCTGTCTGTATCTATCCCCTCCTCATTTCTCACTCATGTTCATAAACCCCTTCCCTTTTCACTAGAAATAGACCTAGTAGGTAAACCTTTTATAGCCTGGGAGCCCCAGACTCACTAATTTCACACTTGGCACACTGGTATTTGATGTAAAGCTCTTTTTACACTAGTTTCATACTGGGAAGGCTGACATTTTAAGGAAAGCTCTTTTTACACTAATTTTTCACTTGGAATGGCTGTAATTAAGGTAAAGCTCTTTCTATCCAAAATTTGGATATATGTCTTTCATATAATTTTAACCAACCATACGGGGAAATTCTGCCTATATAAGTGAAGCCAGATCTTGTTATGAATTTTACTTGATTTATATTTGTCACCTTTTTTTACATTTAGTGTCTGTGATGATTTGCAAAAAAAGATTTTCTTTTTTTAATACTGGTACCAGTTGGCAGATTGCTGCATTTTGCAGACTGGACTGCTTTGGTAATTAGTCAATTTACTGAATGCTTAACATTTTTTCCAGTCTGCCTGAGAAAATTTTGACACAGCTCACTTATTTCAACATGGAATGCATGCACTGAAAAGCAAGACAGATTTCTTGATGAATTTGCTCATATTTATAAATTTGATCTCAGACTGACTACATTAAAAGACTAGATCTGTCTCTCTAATATTTCCAAAGACAAAGTCACACAATTTTCCTTGGTCAAGGAAAGGTTGTTAAGTACATAATAAGAAACCTATCGACCCTGACTTATCCAATTGCATAAAGATCAGCACCATTAATCACCTATATTGCATTTTGCCCTGGCTATCTTCAAACTGTTGCTCAATTTTACACAAGCTTTATGTCTGTTTTTCCCAGTAATTCATGGCCTTTCAGACATAAAGTACACCAGCATCCAAAAATTGCAAGAAGCTCCAAGATGTTGTCCATAACATACAAAAATGTCTATAAAGCAGTACAAAGAGCTCAGTATACCAATAGCTTAATGGTATCTCTTTAACACATCCAGCTATTTCAAATTTGGCACTGGCTTTCTGCAGATTTTTGGATCACTTATGCCTTTGAAATGTAGATCAGACCTCATTATCCAAAGTATTGAAGCTTAAGCTGCTTCTTGTTTTCCACCCCCTAGCAAAATGTCTCTTTATTCCTCTGTCACAGAGAGTTAGCTGCATCGATGCACTTAAGCTTTTCAACCAAGCAAAATAATGAAAATAAAACGTAAAGGGTTCCCCTCAGGGGGGACCCATAAAAAATACTAAAAGAAAATGATAAAAGTCAAATTTATTCCCATCTGCACAAAAGGCAAGCAGGGCAACTGGATATGACAATCAAGCACCACACAAAATATGCCAAAACATCTGCTCCACTTCACAATGTATGTGAGGGAAGACACATTCTAACAGTCATGTGCCACACTGGAACAGACAGCAAACATCCTTTGTGGGTCCAGTTCAAATCCCACAAGTTTTCTTTCCTTCAAGCCATATAACATGGCAAAGATACCTGACCACCATAATCACCTGCTATTTGGATGAAATCTGAAAGCTACTGCATAAAAGTGTAATCTTATTCTGAAAAACAGGTATCTGTGAAGTGATTCTATTCTTTCTCTACCCCTGGGTTATGCATTTACTGTGTATAGGATCGTCAGCCACAGATAATATTCTGTAAATTTAATCAGCCCATCTGTTGCCATGGTTCAGCATCACAGCCTGGCCCACAGTCCTGAAGGATTAAAAAGCCTTGGGTGGTACTAGAAATATAACTTCCTGAGTCCTTTCCAGGCATTGCACGGTAGACTGCAGGCAAAAAAGCACTACACTAATCTTGCCAACTGGCCAGGGAGAGGAAACTGGCCTGCTCCATGACATGTCTCAATTATTTAAGCCAGCAATCCAAATAACATGTCTACCGGGAGTTACCATGTGATCATGTATTAAACATACTAATTCCATTTGTCAACAAAGAATGGCAGTTGGTCACCTGCCGGCTTAAAGCCTGCTGAATGTACAAACCCCTCTGGTTACTGGGCTGGTGACAATGTCTTATGTAATGTGTAGTGGTTTCTGGTGATACTATCACCTGCTCTGCACAATATGATACAATAAGGTAAGCAAACCATGTGAAATCTATTGTCATCCATGTGTGCTTCTTTCTGTCTGTCTCTAATGTGAGTTAAGGACCTCTGCATCCTGTTCACCTATGGGTCTGCCCAAACGGCCAGGCTACTACAGGACAGAACAAGCCAGTGATTAGGGACATATGTGTACCTGATTCTTTCTCCTATTACAAAAGCATGACCGTTTAGCATGGAGCTTCAGTTCCATACCTGTATCGGCTAACATGACATAGGCCTACTCCTCTCAGTGCTAGCTAGCCCGGCGGTCTCCATGCCAGAACATGGACAGTCGGTCTATAATTTTTAACAATAAATCTCAACATTAGATAAGCAGCAGTGATATTTTTTTTTTTTTTAAAAGATTTTTTCATACTTCATCTATACATAAGCCACACTGGCCTTGTAAGTGGCGATACATTGGATGTTAAAAACTTATCTGCCATTGGTGTCCCGATAAGAGTCAACCTTGTTTACATTAGTGCTGGCGCCATTTACTATTTTTGATTTACTGTTTTGTTTTTATTTCTTTATGATCAGAGTAACAAATGTCATATTACAAACAACTAGAACAATAAATAGGAACATTTTAATCTGATCCTGTCAAAAGACAAACCAACATGACCAGGTAAACATGATAATTATGAATGGATTCAAATGAAAATGAAATTTTGAAAGCCTGGAGAGTTCTAATATGAGGTGATAAGTTCATCTCACCCAACAGTTTCACAAATCTGCCTTTTGAATGAACAGTCGGCATTTTAAAAAGAACATATGTCTGTGTGAACCATTTCCATTATAATTTTAGTCTGTGGTACATAATTATTGATAAAAATATCCACACTTGTATAAGTGCCAACCAGTGCACTGTTGGTTTGCATTCATGGAGGCCACCATGATGTACTTTCAAAGCGAGGCCGGACCACATAGCCTGGACGTGAAAGAGGACAGATGTAAACATATGTTCTGAAACATATTTTTTAGAGAAATGAGGGGAATAAATCACTGGCTAGTGAAACTTTGTCAATGGCATTTTTTTTGCTCAAACTTGGTTTGTATGAACTATTATTATTGTGAGGTACAGATAGCATGGAAACAGCTCAGTCCGTGTGTCTATTAATTATCACAATTTTCACCTGAAATTGTACAACTGCACTGTAAATATATCACAGACATGTTTATACCTTAATAACCACTGAGGTACCATTATGGCATGCCACATTTTAACAGTTAAGTGTATGTCTAATAGGTATTTGATTGAAGATAATGCACAGTGGGAGTAAATTCACATTTACAATATATAGCTCACATTATTTTGACCATATTCTATTCTTCTTGCATACTCTGCAAAGTTCAGTTTATTCAAATAACTAAACTGTTGTACAGATGGGAGTTAGCTCATATGGGACTGCAGTTCTCTGGAGATTGAGGGGTTGCCAGTTGAATCTATGGTCCAGGCTCTAGTTTCAGTGATCTCTGGCTTATGCTGCTTTCCTTCCCAACCAGTGGTGAACCAGTGATGTGTCAATGGCCATGCTGTGTGACAGTACATATTAAAGACTCTGTGTCATGTTTGAAAAAGAGCAGGCCCACCTTTTCTGATGACGTGTCTCTGCCACGTGTGGATATGTGTAAAAGACCCCGTGTCATGTTTTGAGAAGAGTTTGCTAGCATGTTCTCAGGATGGGTCTCTGCCATGTGTGGATCTGTGTAACAGACCTTACGTCATGTTTTGAGAAGTGTATGCCAGCATGTTCTCACGACAGGTCTCTGCCATGCGAGGATACATGTAAAAGACCCCATGTCATGTGTGGATGTGTGTATAAGACCCTGTGTCATATGCTTTAAGAAGAGTATGCCAGCATGTTCTCATGACAGGTCTCTGCCATGTGTGGATGTGTGTAAAAGACCGTGTGTCATATGTTTTAAAAAGAGTATGTCAGCATGTTCTCATGACAGGTCTCTGCCATGTGTGGATGTGTGTGAATGTGGAGCACAAATATGGAAGTCACTGGGCCTTATACAGGCATAAGGAGCACTCTAATGAACCACAGTACCAAATGACAGCCAATAATTGATGACTTTAGAAAAGACACATGTAAATTCTTGTTGAGACCACTTATTTGTTGTGGCTCATACAGCAGACCAGTTATTCAGACCACTACGTTTCTCGGCCTGACACCACCAACATTGTTTTTGCTGACTATGGAAAGCGTGTTGCTTCAAGCAATACTTCATGTGATTCTAGCTACTTTTATGTCATTTAGATCAATATAGAGGTCCGGGCTGCTGGCAGCATGCAAATCAATTTATTTATCAAAGATTGCACAAATGCTACATTTGTTGCAAGCTGAGACCTCTGGCCACCAAGCCTATTATAACTTTGGAAGGAGCACCTCACTCATTATGATTCAAAGGACATAAAGCACTAACAGTGTCTCTACTGACTAATAGGCCATTCTCCTAGTCAAGGTTGCAGCAATAGTTATATCTCTTTACAGATAACTGGTCACTTTGTTCCCAGACAAAGCCATAAAGAAATTAAAAAGTCATCTATGTAACTGGACATCAGCAATGAACAGCTGTAGATATGGTGAGATGTTGAACATTTGACTTTGACACATGCACCTAAAACTCATAATCATGTCAACAGCACAATGGGGCAATCTGTTTCATACCAACTGTCATTAGTCTCCCTGGACACAACAAATGTTGGCCTGCCAAACTGGACGTGAATAGGATGTGCTCAATAAATTATGCCTATTATCAAGGTACACATACATCTACAATACACACAAAGAACAAATGGTCTGCTTCTTTAATTCAAACACTACATGTGTGCTGCATGTCCGCAACTTTGTTCATTCAATAATCGAGTGAGTGAAGATGTTGACCATTGAGTGCCTGTTGCATCGCATGGCATATCTCAAGTCAGCATGCAGCTTTCCAGTTGCCTGTAAACCCATTCCTGGTCAGGGTATGACTCAGTCAATAGCTTTTCTTGGTACAGGTTGGGTGCATTGCGCCCAACGCACACCAAGAAAAGCTACTGACCTGGAGTGTGCCATCATGAATGGTCTTACATACAAATCTCAACAAAAATATTTTCTATTAACAAAAAATTTAATTAAACATGTTACGGCAGACAATTTACATCTGGGTGCTTTTGGGCAATTTGCAGTGAGACAGCATTAAGCCATATCACAGCTGCTACAAGGGAAGCTAGAGCATGCCATTGGTTGGTAATACAAACAACAACAAAAAAAGACACTGACAACAGATATGTAAAACTTTGAATGTTGCTATCAAAATAAAAGCTCTGCCCACTAATTACTGGAATGTACTCTTCGTCTTAAATGTGTGGGAACATGTATACAGATTACAAGTTAAATCTTTCAGTGTCAAGTTTTGACAGTCAATGGCTTTCCTTGGCCTCCTTTAGGTGCATTACAACCAAAGTACACCAAGTAGAAAGCTATTGATTGGAACTACTCTCATAGTCTTTGCAATGAGTGACAGACTGGTATACTTGGAAGAGAGACTGGTTAACACAGAATATGAGTGCGGTACTGCTATACCCAGTCACTGTTCATCGACTTCTGTCAAAATTGGCCTAGGAAAAAAATGAAGGTAAGCACTACGAGCGTCCTGTCTGCACTCCACCTAAAAACCAGAGTGTTTAGACAGACGATTCTCAAACATCTTGAAGGTCCACACAGTGCAGTCCTGTCTACTGTGATGAAGCATATGCGATGCTTCTGTTCAATTTTGTCAGTGGCATATGATTCTGATAAATTAGTCTGAGAGCTCTGATGTAAGCAGTTTATAATCTCTTACATAAACACTACCAGCTCAGCCACTATTCCATCATGTTCGTATGATAATGACCAGTATCTTTTTGGAGGTTAGGGTTGTAAAGAACATGCACACCATTTCCTGGAAAGCCCCACATCTTCTTCTGGCCCTTCCTCCTATTGTTGCGCAGCCTACCGATAATTCTACCCCAACTATAACATGGCTTTCAAGGCTGCCAATTTTCCTATAGATCTCACAAGACTAGGACTAATTGTGCACTTAGTGTCATTCATATTGAATTCTCATCACACACAGAGACGATGTAAAAGTAGGCATTACATTGTCAAACTCTCTTCACTTCCCCCTTAATCTTTGTAAATTGTACAACAAAAAGACCAGGTCTTGTAGCAAATTGCATGTGGTCAATGCGATGATGATGGGAAAGAAACAAAAAGCCAAAAGTCAGGGCCGAGTGATTGCTGGCTATTTGGCACAAGGACTCATCAAAACACTCTGCTAATTGCTTCAGGGTCCCATAGATCTTCAAAGCCTTTTTTTTCATTTGCCCGTTATTGATGAATTCTCCACACAAAATTACAGGTTTATTTTGATCACCAGATCTCTTGCTGAGCTCAGCACATAAGGATCATGCTCCGTCTTGCTCAAAATGCTAAGAACCTTTGGAATTTGAAACAACGCTGATGCTCCCTGATACCAGTTCTGTCTGAAGTATGATGGATGTAGATCTGACCAAGATCAAGATAAAAACAGATGGAAATCTGTCACTGACTCATCCAAGTTTGGTGTAGATATCATATATAGCATTTTGCTTAGAAATTGAACACTGAAAGAAAGTCAACATGATAGTGCAGGTGCACCTTTTGCCCTGCTGGTCTTAAAAGACTTAAAATGAAACACTGACATGCTGACTGTTGAACTCGCTTGAGGGCTTAAGGCAAATCCCAATAGGAAACCCAAGAAAAGTACATCAAAACCTACTCTCACATGTTTATTTTTTGCGTACATGCATTTCCACAGAAATCTTATTTGCTAAAATGGGAATCAATATGTTTTTTTTCCATAAAACATGCATCATCATTAGGCTTTCTTAAGATGGAAGAGTATGGCTATCAGGCAATACCATTCCCCACATGATGATACTCATGCCACTCTGTGATTATAAGCCATGATCTTTAACATCCAGGTATAAATATTTCACCAATTCTTTTGCTACTGAATCAATCAATATCACATGATCAGAATTCTAATGATCTGATTGGTTCTTTAATCTCAAGCATGTTCCAGACATTTTGAATGCGCAATTCTGAATTTACATTTTGCACAATGAAACATAACAGTTGCAATGATCTTAAGATCCCCTCGGCCAGCGTAAAAATATGATGACCCTGGTGACCTTCAAAACGCGTCAAGGTCACTGAATGTCAAACTCAACCAAGCATCTGGATGCTTCTACAGTACTAGTTTCATAATGGCAGCTGAATTCATCTATAAGCTGTTGTGTCTGCAAGGATAATAGATGTAAGGACAGATAAACAGCTGGACAAAAGCATACAGGCACAGACATGATAATGCCATTACCTGGTCTGCCAAAAGGCAAAGGGGGTGAAAATGTTTCAATCAACACAGGACATCCAAACCATTTGCTGTTGACCAAGCCTAGTGCATGATGGGGTACAAACTTGGATACTTTCAGCCAGGCTTCATTTACAGCCCTGAAAAAGGTTCAACTTGGACGGCTTTGGAGTTCAGTTTTGAAAACAAAAGTATGAGAGTGACTCAGCTGACTTGACTTCTCATCAGATTAGAACAGGCAACAAGTCAATGTCCATAAGTATATAATGATAAAATACTCTTCCTATTGCAACTTAAAGATGATGGAAACAAGATGTGGTGATTTTCATTGGCTTCGCCTCCTGCGCCATAAACACTGTCAACTACATTATACTGCTCAGTTTCATGGAAGCAATTTCTAGTCAGTTCACTTTAATTAATCACATCATAATCCTGCAGGTATTTTACTTTCCCCATTATTGGCAGGCCAGATTTGATTTATTGCAGCTGTCAGCAACTATAGATTTACTAATGTACCAATGTTCTGGCATGCAACAGTTCCATCCTGCGTGAATCTATTAATGATACTGTACATCATGTTGATTGCATGGCCCCAACTTAGTAAAAATGCAGTAATTGGGTTCTCAGATATTACAAATGACAAGAAATGAGAGGAAGTGTAATCTTGTTCAAATGTTATAACACCAGGATGCCATGACCTGTCCCCTTCAATCAAGCTCTCTTACAAAATGGAATTCTAGTATGGTACCTTGGTCCAGAGCAATATAGCCTTGGGTAAGAAGTGAGTCACTGTCTGGGGATATTTATCAAGGTATACAAAGATTATATTGCCTCTCTGTAACCTACAGGTTCCAATTCAGCAATGAACCATGTACTCCACGGGTCAAAGTTGACAGAGGTGTTCATGTTAATTCTGTTTGTGTCACCTAAGAAACAACAAAGTCTAGAATTACTATTATAAATTAAGTTTCCCCTGTTTATCTTGAAGTGAATAGACAAGTTTCCTCCTGTCACACTCTCAAATACAGTCACTAGCCTTTTCAGTTTTCCCATCCCTACCCCACAAACACAAAAACTTGCTTCAGTGCCTAAAAACTGTCTTTATAGGATCTTGAGGTAATGCATTGAGATATTCAAGAACTCGATGACAGCCAATCCCAAAGTTATAGACGGCTCCCTCAGAGGTTGAAGCATAAAAACCTTTACTGTTCATGTTTATCCAGTACACACAACAATGTACTTCTGCTATAAGTGCGTACACAGTGCAGCATGTTCAGGCTACGCTGTCCACATGGTGCTATTATAGAAATGAATTTCATCAGTACTGTGGTAAATGAACATTCAGCACTCAGGTGTTGACAGCCATTTGCCATAAAACACATCAAATTCCTTCCTTTATTTCTATTTCTCCTTTTTTGAATGCATTGATCATAAACATTTAAAAGTGCAAACAATTCTAAATCCTTGGCAGTTCCAGCACTTGCTACATTGGATGACTGTACTGTGTAATGTGATATGTTGAACTGACATGGCTTTTAGCAACTGCTATTCCTGCAATCTCGTAATCACATAATAATCCTGCAGGTATTTCAATTAACAAATTAAATTTCTATTGATTGAGCACAAAATGCTGGAGTAATGTTGGGGCAAGAAGTATTTTATCATATTGTGAGTGTCCATCTCGGCTGGCCCACTCTTCCAGTGCTCAGTCTTACACCCAGTCAACAGCTGGCTCACTCTTCAAGTACTCAGTCTTACACCCAGTCAACAGCTGGCTCACTCTTCCAGTGCTCAGTCTTACACCCAGTCAACAGCTGGCTCACTCTTCAAGTACTCAGTCTTGCACTGATCAGAGGGCTCACTCTTCCAGTACTCAGTCTTGCACTGATCAGAGGGCTCACTCTTCCAGTACTCAGTCTTGCACCCAGTCAACAGCTGGCTCACTCTTCCAGTACTCAGTCTTGCACTGATCAGAGGGCTCACTCTTCCAGTGCTCAGTCTTGCATCGAGTCAACAGCTGGCTCACTCTTCCAGTGCTCAGTCTGGGACTGAGTCAACAGGGGGCCCACTCTCCCAGTACTCAGTCTTGCACTGAGTCATTAGCTTCCCTTGGGGTGCTTTTGGTGCATTATGCACTCAAAGGAATGCTGTTAACCTGTTCTTTTTTCTTTGGAAATATGTTACCATGCTGTTCCTTGACTGAAAGGTCTTTTTACAATAAATGTGGAACTTGTTTTGTAATACTACCTTCAATTGAGCACAGTATTTTGTTGTGATTTATATTGAACAAGCCACAAGGCAGCCATGTGTATTATGATACAGTGGTACCTGCTCTAAAGACCACCTCCAATTTAAGACCGCATGTCTTTTTAAGACCACTCTTTCAAGACCCTCTGCAGTATTTACATGTTAAATATACCTTCAATTTAAGACCACCTGCAGTATGAGACCACTTTTTGTTGGCTGTAGTGGTGGTCTTAAATAGCAGGTACCACTGTACTGACCACCTTCTGCCAAGCACCCACAGCCATTTTGTACCCTTGCTTTGTGACAGAGAACCTACGGACATTCCATAACCTTTGTTAAAATGAAAACACTTGTGTGCACTCATCTCCGATGAATAATATCCAGATTTCACAGAATAAAGCAACATCGGAGGTCATTACGATCTTCATTAACAGCATTCACACAACTCCTAAACTTGGAGCCAATGAAGAGAAGTTAACAAGGTTTTCTAATGCTCTCATTACAGCAATTCCTTAACACTACATACAATTATGACATATGAGTGGCTAAATGTATTGCATAAGTCCTGTGGAAATGCCCCTAATGTAGACCCTACAGACTGGTATTGTACTTGTTTATGGGTATCTAGTCCTATGTGGCTTCAGTGGTTATCATCCTGGTTTGTTTTGTCTTTCCTTCTTTTTTTTTCTTCTTTTATTGATTGTCTCTTTTTTCAATTGAATCACTGTGGCAACACACCTGTTCATCTGCTGTCTGTTGATTTTCAGATTATAGTCAGTTGCAAGTGAAAGATAAGGTGCATGCCATGATTTCTGTTGGAAAACTACCGAGGGCTATAGTTATAGTCCAAATCATAGCAGCTCCTTGGGCATCCCATTACCTTGTGGAAATCTTTCCTGCCAGGCTTGTCAAGAGGCTTTGTCACTAGCAGCTTGGTTTTGCTTTTTGTTTTTATTTTTTTTTTCCACCCTTTAAAACAAGTAATCCAGCTCTTAGAGATTCACATCCATGAATTTTATCCATGTATTACTAGATTACATATATATGCATGATTTCATAAAACGATATAACAACTTTAAGAAACACCCTGGACTTTGATCAAAATAGAATATCAGATGGGGGAGGGGAATGTAACGTAAAGCAGTATTCCTTCTTTGCTGTACTCTTTTATTTTGATGCTTTTGTTGCTGTGATGTTATAGCAATGGCACCTGTGTCTGTGTAGAGACTTGCATGCTGGCAGCGGCTGGCAGTCACGACCCCTCTTTCCCAAGCTAATACAGGCTAAGATATATTAGGAATGTATCAGTCTTGGCCAGAAAATTGTGTTATACTTGATTGTACTTGATATCTGGTTAATATTTTCATTGCATTCTTTTGACATAAATACAAAAGACTTCCATTCTTTTCCGACTTGCCCTATAATTCTACTGTTAACATCCAAAGATTATTAGAAAGTCTGGCTGCAATAATCTACAGTTTTTAGACTTGTCTGTTTTGCTACTTAACTTTATCTTTTGGCATCTTTCTGTTTTAATATTCACTATCAGACATTTTAGGCTTACATGTTTTCTGTTAGGTAAACCCCCAGGGGCTACAGGTAGCAAGAAGCGGCCTACGACAGTTGCATGTTTGCCTAATTGTACTTAAAATCCTGTTAAGAAAAAATGTTTTGATAGCATGTTTTTGGCATAAATACTAATGACTTCCATTCTTTTCTGACATGCCTAAATGCACATTTACTCACTATTAAAAAATTACTCAAAATTGACAGTATTTTCTCAAGTGTCACAAACCTGACACATTAAGTTGACACATTGACTCAGGGTTGGCAGTTAAATAGAGCTTAATTGTTTGAGGAGTAGGTGTCATCATGGAGTTTGTTTTACATCTCTGGTACAGGATGTACATTGTTGCAGTCCTTGTTAGGATTTTCCTTGGTTTGTACAGGTGGTCTAGCTGCAACTGTTTATTTTACAATCACTGGGACTGAATATAATGCCCCAGCTTGTTTCCACTTCAGTTAAACATTGGCGGATGGTTTAACTAGGAAAAGCTGTCCAGCTAGAAAGGGTACATTTTGGTTCAGGGGTAAGTCAAATTGTTCTTATCTGAACCTGTACTATGAAAATTTGGTAATTATGGTTTGTTTGACAGGTATTCTTCTTTGATATGAAGCTCTGCATTTACAAGCAAAACTTCACATATTTAGCTAATTCATCAATCGCCACGTTCATATTTATTCATTATTATGTGGGTTGTCTTTGCTGAATATTTAGCTTAGGCAAGGAGCCGCTACTCAGAGAGACGTGTACGGGTAAAAGGCTCCGAAACATGTTGAGTAGTTACCCGCTGAAGACCCTTTAATTTATTTGGGCTGATACAGCCTGTGTCAAAATTTTACAGAGGAACGTGTGCAATATAGACAATAGTAATTCCATATATATACAGGTTAGACAGGGACAGGTTAGCTTATGGAGAGTAAAGAGTTCGAACTGCGGAATAGGATATTGACTACTAGGAAGTGGTTCTGGGCAAAAAGACACAAATACAATACAGTCCATCATATCCATGGGCATCTTGTGGCCAGCTCAGGGTCACTATAATCCATGGCAGATGAGACGAATGATCATTAGCCTATTACTTTCATGTCTTGCACTTGTTTGCCATGCACATCTACCCATTACAAGAATACACCTTCAGTTCACACACACCTCAGATCTGTAAATGAATCTGAGACACATAAATCAGTGATTACTATCCAACAAAAAATGCAGCTAGTCTGTGGATAAGATTTCATTTCTTGATTCATCTGCGCTCATTAAATTGATACCACAAGAAACAGGGTAAATCATGTAGCTTTGTGACTGGGCCATATCCACAGTAAAGTCTCTTTTTATCTCTCTTTTTGGGGACTGTGTGGAAGAAGAGGCATGAAGACATATATATTTTAATACATGTAAGTTAACAGCATGTTGAACATAGGCAATTTTCTTGTTTTTCTTCAAGAAAGAACTTTTGCCTTTGAACATGATCACAGACACAGAGCAAACTCAGAGGTCACTGCTTTTGCATTATGGCCTGGTTAATAAAGGCACAGTGCATACATATGGCCACTTTATGGCCTGGCACTATAACATGAAGCGCAGTGCATACACATGGCCACTTCATCACATCAAAAACATGAAAACATTGTGCATACATATTGCCACCTTATGATCTGACAACATGGATATATGGTACATACATATGGCCACTTTATGGTCTGGCACTGTAACAAGGCACAGTGTATAAATATGGTCATTTTATGGCCTCGTAATATGACGTCACAATGCACACATATGGCCACTTTGCCTCATATTTCACTTTCATGCAACCCTTTGTTGTTTCATATTTGTTGAAATCAACACACAGTGAAATTGTACAGCTTTTACTGTAATACTTATTGCTTTAAAATCCTATGTTTTTGTGATGTGACGGTGACACAATCCACACAAAATCACCAATGTTCTTGGAACTGCTCATGGCAGCACAAGGACACTTTACCACAGATGATCTCAGTGCTTTTTGTTACATATCTTGGTGCTAAAGTTCAAATTTCAGACAAAAATGGTGCAGCCAACTATTGGTCCCTGGTGTCCAGCTTGAGCAGGACAATGTTAAATGATGCTGACTCTGACTTTCAGCAAGTTAGGCATTAGGGTGCAGCACAAAGTGGCATTGATTTATACCCCATAAGTGGCCCGTCTCTGTTGCTAGTTTTTTGTATTCCCTGGGTGTTGCGGCCAGCCATATTGTCTGGGTGGTCTCTTATCAGCCCAGTGCACTGGAAGCTCTGTGCACATCACCTTTAAGTCCCCATGTGCTCTCTACCTGATACGGTACCCACCAAGAAATGGACCCTATCTGAAATATTAGCTTGTATGGGCTATAGCTCCAACCCGATATCAGCAAGCCGTTTTGGAGCAGCATACTGTCTCATTACTGCATGTCTAAGTTTTTGTTCCCATTTACCACTTCCTCCTGCTTTATGATGATTTCTTGTAATGGTTAAAGTCACTGGAGACACCAATATCCTGTCAGTAAATCGTGAAGAGAACCGCCACTAACCCAAGCTTTCCACATCAATAAAAGAATCTTGTGGTCTTCCCTTCCGGCAATGCTGGTGCTCTGATTTGGCGTGCATTTGGACTGCAATAACTGTTCTAAACATTATTTAGAACAGAACGGTACAAACCGTTTAACTTCCTATAATGTTTCAGTGGCTACTTTAACCCTTTCCCCCTTGAATTAATACAGTCAACAGCTTTCCTTTGCATGGATTGGACACTAAGTGCCCAACCATCGCCAAAGAAACCTATAGAGATGGAGCATGTTATCTTGATACAGTCCATCTACAATTCTCAGTCAAACTGTTTTCCATTACTCTTGAAAAATAGTTGAAAACACTGGAGCAGACGACATTTGACCACCAGCCAGTTTGGGCCAGATTAAGAGAGAGAGAGAGTTAAATTCCTGATGCTGTGCTTTCACATTCTGTGGCAACAAGTGATTGGAAAACTATACCAAACAGGCAGGCCTATATGTATAAATCCCCAGCACCTCAAAGAGTCTGGCTAACAAATTCCTTTAAATCAGAAAGTATTTCTCTGCAGGATAAAGGGTTAAAAGGAATTAAAAGGAACATGTGCTGACAAATTCTTTGTGACACAATGTATATCTCAATTTTGCAGCTATGGGCAGGTATGTTCATTGGCAAAGAAACTGTGGTCACATGAAGGTCTGGCTGGGCACACAACTCAGCAGAGATGAAAGTTCAGTGAATCTGAGGTTACACATTCTTCAAGAGTAATTTCCAAGTTGGAACAACAGGACAATTAAACCTGTTAAATTGTGTATATGGTCCCAGCTGGTGGAGTAATTTTTATTAGATTGGGTAAAGTAGTAAACAAGTGATAGCATAGAATCAATAGCAGCATATAGCATCATTCCCAAGCTATCACTCACTCAGGAGTTTTCAGTGAGAGAGGCAACAGCAATTTGGAATATAGACAGCAGTGAAATTTTTGGTCATCTGTAGTTTGATCATTTTTGGTATTTCCCAGCTGGATAAAGAAATTAGATATATACAGGTTTACACATTAGACTCATTGGCCTCTCTTTCATTTTGATTAGCTCTCACTCCTTTACCAAAAAAATAAATAAATAAAATAAATAAAAATAAACAAACTACATGCTCAAGGTAAACATGAGACACTACATGAACTATAACTGAGTTGTAATTTGATAAAATGACAGTTGATTTTTTTAAATAATAGAATTGATTATAACAATGTCCTGTCAGTGAGTTCTTACAGAGACCACTGTGTGTTAATGAATGATCCCCTCAGGCCCCCAGCTTCAGTCTGGTGTCACATTGTGCTGTCTGACATGTTAATTATCTAAGCATCACCAGTGATGAATGGTGGCTCAGACCTGCCTTCATACATCCACAATTTTTTTCATATGTAATCTTCATTTGAAATGACACAAAGCTTTCATTGGGGGTTTACTTTGACAACTTGATTAACTTCATAGCATCTATTTTAACAAACTTTTATCTGACATGGAAAATCTGTGTTGCTGCATGGCTTTTCCTGGCCTTCTTCAGCACCTTGCTGCTCCACACAATGATAGAACAGTTGCACACTTGTTGCTTTTTAACAACACTCAAAGATCCTGTGCACATTACATTCCAACCTTAAACCACAATGTTGCTACAGATCAGTACAAAAAACTGACTGAGTGCCTACAACACAAAGGATCTGAGGATCAGCCAAATGACTTTCTTTGATGTCAACACATCTGGACAAGGTCGCTCTGTCATAGAACTGTGCCAGATGGGCAACATTGACATATATTCCTGTTAACTCTCCCCTATTTGGTGGCAGTCTCACACTTTTTTGTCCTCGTTTTTATACTTTTCAGTGTGATTTTGGCCAATTGTAGACAGTCTCCTCCATAAAGGTTAATTTATTTCCTTTTTATGCTTTGTTAAAATTAAATCTCCCAATTGGGAAGAAAAAACTCCTTATTTTTTGCCTTGAACCTGCAACCTTTGGCACCAGTCACCCAGCTGAAATGGGAAATGCACATATCCACTTGACCAAATCCCCATTCCTACAAAGAATGGTTAAATGGAGGTAGTTATGTGCGAGTGCCATATCAACACGGTAATGCAGTATATTTACTGAGTCGGCATTTATTTCCAGAATCGGGGACCTAAATCCACCAGCATTAAGGAAATGCCGAAAATATATATTTCATGTTCGGAATGAGTGGGACTCGAACCTGCAACCTTTGGCACCAGTCGCCTACCTTAATAGGAGAAATGGACATACCCACTCGACCAAATCCCCCTTCCTAAAAAGAATGGTGCAATGGAGGTAGTTATGTGCGAGTGCCATTTTTTTTTTCTTTCTCTGACAAAAGTAGAGAGCAAACTGGTAATTCTTTTCAACAGACCAGCTGCAGTGACCTAATAATAGGCCTCTCTATTGAATAGAAAGGCTGCAGTGACCTGATCATAGGCCTTTCTATTGGACAGAAAGGCTGCAGTGACCTAATCATGGGCCTTTCTAGTGGATAGAAAGGCTGCAGTGACCTGATCATAGGCCTTTCTATTGGATAGAAAGGCTGCAGTGACCTGATCATAGGCCTTTCTATTGGATAGAAAGGCTGCAGTGACATAATCATGGGCCTTTCTATTGGATAGAAAGGCTGCAGTCATCTGATAAGGGCCTTTCTATTGGATAGAAAATTAAGCTGCAGTGACATGATACCTCATTCTAATAGTATTAGCAATTGGCCACAACTTAAGAATTGATAGCAAAGCACATGGAGCTCCTCAGATTCAAGCCAAGGTTGACCATAGATTGAGACCAAAGAGTAATGGCACCTCTGAACTGGCACACACTTTGTTCAAGTATTCTTTCTGACATGTTTTACAAATTGATCCACTAATCCAGTAGTTTATTTCCTGAGTCCTTTCTAACGCAAAATGAATTCAAACATTGTATCTGGCTTTGCATGGATCATGGAAAAGATCATGTTGAAGATCTGGGAGATCCCTGTGTCATTGGTGGCAGAATGTTTATATTAAGTACTGAATAATGTACAATGTATCAACTTGTGTCATCAGCACTTCGAGCTTCTTCCAGTACACAGGAATGTACAGTGACCCATTAAGTATTCATTTATCATGTTCCACAAAGTCATGCAAAGAGGATTCACATGTATTCTGACTAGAATAAGTTAAACATGCCTTAAACAATTTTGAGGGGCTTTCTGAATGTATAGATTGGTAAGCTTTATATGGACTGCACAACAGACTTGATATTGGTCACTTTTGTTTCTTTTATGTTTCACAGATTTACCTTTTTTCAGCTCTTACTTGGTATCAATCTCCATTGCTGATGGATTGAAAGATTTTGTCAAAAGCAGTTGACTCGTTTTATCATGACTCTCTAATTGATAGGATACAGTGATCTGATGTGATCACTCTCTCTGTCTCATTTACACTGGTTGCATCCAAGTGGTCTTTCTGTCCAACACAAAGGCTGTTGTGAGCTAAGTGTTTAACACTCTACAACAGAAAGATTGACACCACCATGGCTGTACTACACCAATGTTAAACTATATGTATATGCACGGCCATGTACTCCAAACTTACTGAACTCAATGATGATAATAAGAATGTCAATATTTGACATTCAGGTTCTTTTGTAATAGGTTTGCTGATTCAAACAAAGGCCTGGTCCATCTATTGTCATCTCTGGGCAAGATTCTCGGGAAAAGTGACCAGACCTTCACTGGAGAAGCTAAGCCGTTGTCGGCACATGTGTGGCCTTTGGTTTCAGCCGCAGGTGTCGTGACATCTCAGCAGGGGCCAGTCGACCCATTTGACCTTCACAATGACCTTCACAGCAAGAGATTATTAGGTTGGAGATGGACCTCTATGCTCAAGTGTGAACAAAGTGTTCAAACAAGCTAATTAATGTGGGGAACAAAGGGAACCAATGAGTACCCCCCTCTGGGGCTCATCTAGCAGGGTGGACAGAGGACAGTCTCAGTTGCTTCTAAAAAAGGAGGGTAACTGGCAGCTGACCCTGTCTCTTGACCACACCTTTGGTCAGCCCACTGTCCACCACCCTGCAAAGCAAGTATAAAACCCCTTTTGTTCTTTTCAGCACCACTCAATACCGGCTGTTTGAGTCCATGCAGACATCCTGTTAGTAATTACTGGAAAATTTGTTACCAGCAAAAGGCGTGAACAAGACCAGGGGCCAATGGAGCATGGGAAGCCAGAAAGGGGTCCTGCCACAGATTCAATTAAGTTTGCTGCTCAATTTCCTCCATGGATAATTGCTGCCTTATGAAACCTAAATTACCCCCCTTTTTGAATTAGAAAACTTGCCTTTTTTAATCAACACAAGGAAACCTGTTTGTATGCAATTTGAAGAGCACATCTCAATAAGTGATTATGTTTTTTGTTTTTTAGCAATCAAATACTCATTTGTTGTTAATTAGTAAAAGAAAATCACACGTGCCGTAATGCTTCTTTTCTCATAATGTATCATTGATTCTGAAATAATCCTTTTAGGTGTAAAGACTGGAGTGGAGGTGGTCACAGTGCTGTATATCCACTTTGCTGGTCCCTGCTTTGTCATTTTAGCCTGTATTACTAATGGCACAAATCACCAGAAATAAAAATGCAAGGAAAAGTGCAAATTTTAACAGGTAGTAAATACCCATTCAAAATATTTATTTACAGCTTCATTAAAAAATTCCTGCAATGGAAAACCTGTAGAATTTGTCCACTTGAAAACTCAGATGCAGGATGCAAGACTCTAATTGCCACCTGACATTTTATTGCAGATGTATGTGCATGGTTTACTTAGTGACAGAAACACATGCAGTTTCATGTTAATGATATGTGAGTAAAATTTGAACCTGGTTTGAAATTTGTTGAAGGTTGCCATAAATTGATCTATGCGTTGACAAAACAATGAGAAAGTTTCAATTGATGAGGTTGTCCATGTAATTATTAAGGCAGTTTTTTTTTGGGGGGGGGGGGAGGGAGTGTCCCAGTTTTTGACCACAGATCAGTAATATCCATTGCAATTGGAGGTCTTCTGCACCATTTCTGATCCACCTGGCTGACATCCATGGTCAACAGGTGCTGAATTTCTCACAGAAATTTATCTGCAATGACATACCATATCAAAGTCATGGGATGCCTGGGAAATTGATTGTGTGAAAACACTAGCTCACATGAAACTGAACTAGAATATACTGATTCTGCGTCTTACATGAGTCTGGCATCATACAGAACATTTGATTTTTTTGGGCAGACAGTGTCTCATTTAATAGCATTTAATTCTACATAATGCTTGCTTTACAGAATAAAGAATGCATGGCTCTTTTTTTTTTTTTTTTTTTTTTTTTTTTGCTACATTTGGATCAACAGAAATAGCATTCACCCTGAAAATCAGTATTTCTTTACCAGCTTACTAAATCCCAGAATGCATTAATTAATATTGCAACAATTGGTGATTCAGAATAAAAGCATTTCTGGACCTGTCTTCCTTGCATTTCTGTACAAGTCTGAGCAGGCTTCTTTTTAACATATACATTTCAACTGGTTGACTGCCAGCCAATGAAAACTATGACTACCAGCTAGTTACAGTCCACAGTTAGCTGTGCAGCATGCTACAAGTAAATTGTTGAATGTTTTTTGCCACATATCATAACAATACATCAAAATAAAAAAATGAATACAAAAATTGTCATATTACAAAATCATTAGTACACATATAAGTAATTTAACATATAATCTGTGGCAGGGACATAAGAAACCTTTACGGGCTTATGGGTCCCTACTACTATAAAGTCTATATAATTAGTTTGGCAAAAACAGTATAAAAAGTAATCAAACAATTTTACAATGCAAAAGTATTATTACATAATTAAATCACATTTGTTTGCTCATTGGTCCATGTTGGGTCATGTGTGGTGCCATTTAATAGCACATTGCACACTTCTGTAACTGTTCTGTTAATGTTGCACTTTGGCACACTTGTTTTTGTCCACAAGGGGTCTCTGCCTACACAAGATGTGATCAGCCAATCAGATTACTGTCGGGTTGCAGCCACAAGCAAAATGGCAGAAGCAGACAGACATTTGATCCTGTCGGCATGGTGCACAAAAATGTTTGCCTACATTACAAGCCATGAAATGAAAGAACTGATACAAAACAAGGACTCTCTGAACACAAGAAAACTCATCTGAACAGGGAGTACAGCTGTTAAAAATATACCACGGTAAGAGTGCCCACCCACTCAACTTAAAGAACTTCAGAGTTCAAGCATTCAATGCCTTCCTCTCCAAATTTCACACACAGACAAAGGATTAATCATGGAACCACAGTAAATGAAAAAAAAACAAAAAACTGCAACATTATTGTCACCATATTGATACAAGGTGCAGTATTAATTTTTCAAATTGTTAACACTGACCATTTAATTCTGTGTATATACTGTTGATCTATCTTTAACTAAAACATATTGATGTAATGTATGTTTTCTATGGTGTAATATGTAATAAATGATTATAGCACTTTAATTTGGGCAACATGAGGTTTTGTGGAGCAAAGAAAATCAATATCAACTTCGGCCTTTGGCCTCAGTCAATATTGATTTTCTTTGCCCCCATAAAACTTCATATTGCCCTCATCAAAATGCTGTATTTATATAATAATGTCTGTTTTGTCACTTCTTACACCTATAAAGATACTAATATTATGCTAATCTAATCACTTAAATATCTCTTTTGCTTTTATCACTGATCAAGCAAACATATCAAAAGTATATTTTTGAAATTGCTAATACGAATATTTGCTATTGGAAGAAGACACTTTATGAACAGCTTTATCCTTGGACACATAAGTCATGAAGGTGCAACCAAACAGAATCAAGGCTACACTTAGTCTGCATAATGCCTGCAAGGTATCTCTGTAAACCTAGGCCAAGAAAATGAATGGGCAGACAGATATATAAACAAACAAATTCAAGACCTCATTTTGTACTTGTGCATACTTCCTGTGTATGTTGTCCCTACGTCATTTGGACCATAAGGTGTCGGCAGTAATGGTGCTTGCTGAACAAAGCATGTTGACCAGTGTCAGTGGATCTGTATATATGTATGTGACCTTAATTGTCTCCTGTCTGCACAGTGCCATGGCACAATCCTTTCGTCCATTTATCTTTAACAGGTGGACAGGACAAAATGAAACTGGGATTTAGAAGGGCAAGAAAGCTTCCCATTAGTCCAACCTCAAATTGATGAATTGTTTCACCCAGGGACACCCATGTAATGTGTGACCAGTTTAATTAACCCAGAGGTAAACACAGTTAAGGGAACATTAAACAAAGTCTACCCTTTGTCCTCTCACACTTTTCTGTTCAGATTGGTATCACTTGACAGCCACCAGTAAATGGGACTCATCCTGATTACAAATCCCAAGTCAACACCCGTCTTCATCACCAATGAGCACTTGCTGCCAAACCAGTTCCAGGAAGGGCTGTCAGAGTTAAAATTTTATGACTATTATGGGTTAAAAACAGACTTTTTCATGGGTGAAGCAAGCGCCATGACTTACTATGCAATGCTGACCCCTGCTGACATACTGGTGAACTAAGAGCCAATGGTATGCCTGGGGTTCAACAATTCAAGTCTTCTTTGACACTGAGGAGTTTAGAATAGCCAGTAAATCAGGCACCTTTCACCTGTGAGGATCTGAGATGGACAAACAGTCACCATATGGGCTACTTACAGCCCTGTTTTGTGGCTGCCTTGCTTCCCATCTGCATCACAAAACCATCAATACCCAGCCATTTACTCTGAAGACCCATCATGGCCAGACAAAAAATTTATTAAATATGTATACTCTGTGCACTGTTTTATGCCATGCCCTTCCTGTCTCCCATGAACATCTTTAAATGATGATTTTCATCTTTTTTTCTTCTTCTTTCCATTTCACGAAAGCATTTTTTTTTGTCATGCACACCTTGCCTAAAAATAGTCTGTTCTTCAAAGCAGAAATTAAGAGGGCTTCATCATTTTTCTTTAATTAAAAATATGCAGTAGAACTAAGACATATATGTTTCTTTTGAAACTGCATAATGTGTAGTTTGTATCTCATGACACCATCACAGCTAAAAAAGAATTGTGGTCCTGAAAAACAGGTAGTCTGTCATCACAGGTAAATTAGTATCAGAAGAATTGGCAGAGGGAATCTGTTAATCAATCTCCCGTCTTTCACAGCAGAAGCCTCTCAAGCCTAGGATCATCATGGTTCACATTCCTCTGCAACCATAGCACTGTGCATGGATGTTGTTACAGATAGTACCAGAAGTAACACTAATTGCCACCAGGTGTCAGGTGTGTCTCATTATCGTATGAAACCAGGATTCAAACTTGTTCCTTTTGACCAATAACATGTATATACACCACATATTGTAGTCAACCACCCAAAAAAAAACAAAACAAAACAAAACAACCAAACAAAAAAAAAAACGGATTTTTAAATTATGAATGTTCAATATTAGGTCAGGGAGACACACAATGAGACCTTTGATAGGCTACTAGCATGCGTGCCACCCCACCACAAAGGAACAATACAAAAGTGAGTATGCACCACTGTAAATAAATAAAAGAATATGCTACAAGCTCAGCTTGAGTTACAAACATAACAGTCAGATATACTGTATGAATCCTCATATTTACCAACAAAATATTTTTTAATGTAAAAAGAAAATCCAAAATAACTATGTGTATGTACTTTTCAAACAATAGCTTCCAGTGTGTTGTTTATAATATGAACAAGTTCATACCTTTGGCAACAGTATGTTGGGTACGTGTAATAAAAAGTGTGGATCTATTTCACCTTGTATTTTGGTCACGTACTTGGAGGTTGAAGTAAAGAAATATTCATTCAAATAAGCAGGAAGTAGACCGTTTTGAAATTTGAAATAAAATTGAGAAACATAAATATCTTCCAATTTCAGTAAGTCTAGTAATTTAAAGATTGGATCAGTGTGAGCAATATATTTACTATGACCAACTATTCCGACCGCCTTCTTTTGAATTTTAAATAGTTGATCAAATTTATGACCCCAGGCAAGAAAGCAGTAGTTAAGTAGCGTATCACAGGCATAGTATCACCACTGGCAGCATCACAGCTGATGGCATACAAAATGGTAGAAAACGTGCCTTAAGGTACCAATAATGGCAGCAGTGACTGTATGGAAATTAATACAAAATATGATTTGCAAAAATATTCCATGCACATTGCCATCCAATTTAAAACCTTCAAAATTCCATGTGTTTATTTTATTCTCTCCTGTATGACACCTGGTGGCATTTTCTTATGCTCATCATAGGGCACTGTTTTGCTGGAGTGTTGGGTTTGTAGTAATGAGGTACAGGATAATTAGTAACATTATCATGATTATGTAAATGGTGCTGTTGTTGAAGAGACACATGGAATATTTTCCACCCCAGGATGGAAATGTCAAGCTGAGGCTACATGTAAGTGCCGGTTGACATTCCCATCCAAGGGTAGGCAATATTCCATGCATCCAACATGAGTGTCATTTACTTTAGTAAAGCAAAAAATTAACAAACAGGCAGCATCAACATGGCAAAATTTATTGCAGTGAAACCATACCTGCATGAAGAAACAATGACAGCATAACACTGGGAAAAGTAAAATACAGTGAAACCTGTTTTGAGATACCACTGCAAGGAAAGACCACTTGCCTTTTCAAACCATGTTTACCATGTCCCTTTTGCCATCTTTCCCATGTTTTTGCATCTCTATTGAGAGACCACCTGCCTCATGTGACCACTTTTTGGCCTGCTATAGGGGCGGTCTCTCAAAACAGGTTTTATTGTAGTTGTATACAACAGACTTACTGTATCATGTGCCCAAGTCTGTATGAGCCTTGTTTATGCATCTTTTTAGAAGGCAAATAAAACAACATTCCCTCCAAGTTCTCAGAGCACATAAACAATTCACCATGAACATATATAGGCCTGCACTTGACAACAACCTGTGGATGTGAGTTTGCCTCCATACGCAAAGCGAGTCTCATGTTTTTAAATAACACTTCACTGCAATAAGAGATATACATGGAACTCTGTGCAGCAGGCAATGTGTGATTAAGTTTAGCGGTTGACTTCAGAGGAGTTGCCTGCAAAGCAGACCAAGTTCTGTGTTACTACACTTGGTCTGCTCTTCTTCAACAGGATTTTATTTATAGTCAAAATACAAAACTATGCTTTGACCCTCTACCTAGACTGAGACACCAATCAGGAAGTTCACCATTATCGCCTATACCAGTAGCAGCCTTTGGTCCCTAGTGTACTGAAGCCTGTTACCATGATAACCATACTTAACCAATTAGAAACTGAGTCACTTTTCCAATGCTAAAACAGTGAACTTGTCAAAGAAAGGCAGACACCAGTGGAGTAGACAAAATACTCAGTTTGGGTCTGCTTTGGAGTCAATGAAATGAGTGAAAGAGTTCTCACCTTCGGACCATAAGGCTTGACTGCTGGATATCCCGCAGTGTGATCAGATTACGGTCCACTGGACACATCCTCTGTATCTTGAGGTAGTTCTTGATGCAGCGGGAACAGAAGGTGTGACCACATCTGGTGTCCACAGGGTCCACCAGGGGCTGCAGGCAGATGTGGCATGTCAGGTCCTCGTCTACCGGCTGGTAGTAGTCGTAGAGGTGTGGGCAACTGGGCTCATGGAGCTGTCCACAGCTGTAGCACATTGACCTGTCCTGCACATAGTAGGCAAGCTTCATTCTTTGGTCTGGTATCTCCCATGCAGTCATCTCTCACGGTCATTCACTGTTACCTTAGCATAGTCTGCAAATACACACCACATACATTTGTCAATGATCTGTCTCTGAAGGCATCAAAGTGCATTATACAAAATGCACTTGTTTAATCAGCATATATATATATATATGCACACAGCTACTTTAGGTGGATGATAGTACTTTTACTTAAATATCATATGTTATATTTGAGTTATGTTCTCATCTTAAATACCTGCATTTAAAACTAATATATCAGCATTGGTCTGACCTCCAAGTAACAAACTGGTTATAAAATGACTAGGCACAATTTGGCTTGGTTTCCTGTACAATATGCTTGAACACACATTGGAACAGGTGCAAAAATAGTCCAACACAGTGCAAGACTACTTTAGTTCAACAGTTACACACAAGGAAGCAGCACTAGTCATTTATATCAAACCCTCCACTTGGCAGGTGCAGTTATGAATCTGCATCCTTGAACACCTGCGCTGTAGCTGACAATGCCGCCAGGTAAAGAAATGTCAAAATTTGCTTGCATTCAGCTTTGCTTTTATGTGCATGTAAGTATGAGGAATTCTCATGAACCACACACTGAAAATGAATGGACAATTGACCTTTTGGTTGTCATTATAGTTCCCTTCAAAAAAGAAAAAAAGAAAGAAAAAAAAAATCAGCACCTGCCAGTCCTGTTACAGTGCTGCATGTTGCTCCTATCCCTTCCCTCCTGGGCAATGTTTTTTTGCTTATGATGGATGTCTGCCTATTAATTGGGTGCCATAGCCAACAATGATGTCTGCTTTCAACTCCTAACACAAACTGGATGGCTTGGGTTGCCTAGTTCTACAGTGGTCCCCCTCTTATAAGGCCACCCCAAATGCACCAGAAATATGGCCTTGAGGGGTGGCCTCTCTTGAGGGGGAGTATATTATGGAAATCCCATACTTGCTGCATGGAGAAGTGGCCTTTCTAGAGGGGGTGGCCTCTCTTCAGGGGGGCCTTATAAGAAGGGGACCACTGTATTGAATTACATATTAGTAGAATATTGATTTTTTTTTTTCATCTTGACTGACCACAGTTAGCTTGGTGTTTTTATATCAAGTAGTCCAGGAAGATAAAGTTTCAAATAATAATGCATATAGAGTCACCCTTATCTTAACCATTAGAATCCAGCAAGCCCCAATGATGGATCCCTTGTGAGATGTCCAATACCACTTTAAGCCACAAGTTATTTCCTGCCACATTACAGGCTGCCTTGAGTTTTTCAGTATGCTTTCCTACAGTTAAGCTAGGACTCATCCTTCAAAGTACCACTTCTGTGCTGGGAAACAACCTATATAAAGTGGAATCTCCCAATTAAGACCACCTAAGGGACTGAAAAAATGTGGTCTTAACAGGTATAGTCTTACTGAGGATATAATTAAGGATAAACAAAAACAGGTCTGTAAATTGGTGGTCTTAATATAGAACTGGTCTCTTTATGGAGGTAGTCTGAATTGTAGATTCTACTGTGTATGCTAAAACCTGTTTCTAAGAGGGCATGTAAGATACAGAATTCTGCTTTGTGGCAGTGCCTTCCTGTGTCACATGACATTTTTTACCAATGAATGAAACAGGTTTTATTTCTCCACCAGGTGTCCCCACCTGCAATAGGTAGATACATGTACAATGAAGTTGTCTGCAAGCCCATCAGAAAGCAACATATTCCATAATTTTTCCTCTGCGATTCCTATTTCTTCAGGTGACCTGCCCAGCGGGACCCCTTTTGCTACACTTTAACCGTACCCCTCTCCCCTAGCAAATGTCTGCTTCATTGTTTTTGTTTTAATTTCTGGTTAATAACAGAACACATTTTGGAGAAGACCTCTACATTAGACCTCTCAGAACAGCATATTATTGGTTGAATCGCTTCCCTAAATGTTGGGGTGGACACTTAGCATGAAATCCCTAGCAAAGAAAGTTGTTGACTCAATCTGATTAGGGGCAGATTAAGGACTCTTAAAAACAATACCACTGTAACAGGGATCAACTTCAACCCATACTGTTCATTAAGTTATTGGCTTGAATGAGAATTGTAAAAGCCTAATAGGCATATTGGTCAACACTTTTCCTCCATTCACTACACTTCAAAATAAGGATAACATGTATTTGCCTGTGCAGGACAAGTTTTGACAAATGTATTTCTGGCCAAGTTGTTTTGATTGTGGACTTGTTGACATGTGTAATGGGATTCAATAAGGGTAAGCAACCAAACCAGTTTATTGTACATTTTTGTTGTCTTGCACACAAGTGTTTTATATACATGCATATATATATATATACCAAATTCATCCTAATAGTAGCACGCTGTGCCAATGCAAAGATTTGCCAGATCTTGCCATGTTTTCGCGGGACTATGGAATAAGTACTTTTCTTGATTGAAGGTTTTGAAGGCTGTACAGTTCATTTAGGTGTCAGTTAAACATTAATATACCGCAGTGACGTTTAATTTTTCATTGAAAGTATCATCTGTGCTAAATTACAGGAAAAATCGTGATTTTGTATCTAGACCACTTGGATTGAAATGGGGGGGGGGGGGGGGCGGCTGCTTCTATTAGGGCATGTGCTACTATTAGAATAGATATGGTATATATATATATAAAACTAACTGTAAATTGCTTTAATTTGGCTATATTCTTATTTTCACTTATTTCACTGATGGCACATAACCATTAAAATATAAACACTGTGAAATAGTATTTTAACAATGTTTGAATAAGAATTATGTCCAAAATTGTGAAATTAAAACCATAGTGAAATATTAAAAATGTGAAAACTGAAAATTTCAACATGTGACAGAAAAGCAATTTACAGTATATATATTATTAACACTCAAGCTTTGATGCCATTACTTTTATGCTTTGGTGAGACAAACGAGTCCATGCTAGTCTCACTCTAAGTGGACTGGGTTAACCTTTAAGTGGATATGGTTAGCCCTCTCTTGTTCCAATTACATGTGTGATATGAGTTTTTTTTTGGGGGGGGGGGGTTGTGTTCTTGTAACTTGTGTTTTCTATTTATATGTGTTGTATTAACATAATATCATATTTGTAATTTGATGCAGTTAATAAAGTTTATTCATTCATGAACATGGCCAAATGTAAAAAAAATGTCTGTCAATACTCAGGTACATTCATTAAGGAAACCTATCAGAATGGCATGTCTTTGGTCACCCCCACGCGCAACCCCACCCCTTTAAAAAAGAAAAAAACAAGTTCAGTTCCAGGGTGAAAGAGGTTAGCAGAAACAAAGCAAACTCACCAATGTAAACAGATAAACAAATAATTCCCCCCCCCCCCCCGTATATACAAATACTTAACAATTTTCTCCCACGATATTCAATATTTTCCTGTAATGCAATGCTTCACACGCACAATTAATACATACCACAGCTTTAAATTTCTTAAAACAGAAGATTTTGACTAATTGTGTGCAGAAATTGCAAGAATTTGTTAGCCTTTAAACTGCCAGATTTGAATATCTAGGTACATGATATCTATGAGGAAACATGCAACTTTTAAGTCTTGAAAAATCCAAACAATAAACTTGCTGTGTGAGGCAGTCTACACAATCAGGAAATCCAAATATTCTAAATATATCCAGATGCTGTCCACTACTGCTTTCCACATCATTTATGTCCATGTTGCACAAAATGTTTAAATACACTTACTGGCAAACAATTCAATAAAATGGGAACACCTGCGTGCCCATTTTGGAACACATACTCTCAGAGTACACATTATCTCCTGCATAGACAAAATTAACATTTCAATAGTCATCATTTTTTCCCTTCCTTTTAATGTATATGCCCTTTTGTCAATAGTAAGCTTTGTCAGTCAGGGGGGGTTTTGTTGTGCCTGACAATGAGTACAAAAGCCACATCTGAAATCTCACCACTACCTCAGTCATAACTATAAAATGACCAACTCAGAAAAAAACTTCATGTGAATGGTGCTTTCAAGAAGTCCCGGGGACCTTTCCTTACAGTAGTCTTTAAATTTGAAACAAACTTTGAGGAGTAAAATAAAGTCTTATAGTAAGAATGTAATCAAACATTGGTTGGCAGCCGTTGAATAGTCCTGACTTGTTCATGGGTGCCCCTATTACTGGACCTATAACCTGTTGCTCTCAATGATGCTGACAGCATAGCTTTTTTTGTAAATTCCATGACACTGACAATACAGTTTTTATGCTAATTACACGACACTGACAATACAGCTTTTATGTCAATTATTTGTACAAGTTGACAGATATGTTGACTAATGTAAAGTAAACCTTACCACACTGGTATTTCAGCATTCACACTATATAACATTTGAAAAAATTTACATGTATCTTCAAAGAAAGTAATTTTTTTTTACCTGCACATACTACATGGACCTAGGTTGCTGAGAAAGCTTATCCTCTAGCAGAGTACATGTGTAAGAAAAAAAACTCTCCAAACCTTCCTAGGTGGCACTTTACAGTTTCACAATTAATTCTGAATTGGTGAAACTTTTACCGCACCCAAAAAGAACAACTTGCATTTGAATTTCCTGTTAATTTGGGGAAAAAACAGGAAAAAATGCAATGACTAACGACCAGTAAAAGGAGTGCAAGACATGCAGAAAATTTCAGCCACTTTTTCTCACTCTCTCTTTTTTTTTTTTTTCATTGTAGGAAATGATACGAGTGAAGAATTGCAGCAGAACATGTTGGGACCTGTCTGAGCAGTAGTTGTGTCACATGATAAGGGCTGTGTCACATGTATGGTACACCGTGACATTTGGGGACAATAGACCCTGGTGTGAAACTGTCACTTTCTTCACACATTTGACTTTTTGTCTTTTGCTTTAAATTTTGGAACGTTTGATACATCAGCAAAGTAGCATTCTCTCTCTCTCTCTCTCTCTCTCTCTCTCTCTCTCTCTCTAAGATACTCTATATGTACTTATGGGATGATCA